>OU015498.1:82037435-82637435 GCA_907164885.2 Dolomedes plantarius
GACTTTGGTTACCTGAGCTGATAAAAATTACACCGCACGTTCGGCAGAAAAAACGGATTTCAGCCTGTTCATTCGATGAGCGCGATTTTTTATTGAGACTGAAACTATGAAGGTGAGCTCCGACACTCGCGTACAAATTTATTTGTGACGTTTGCAGTAACTGCGACAGGAAAGGTGATTCAGATAAATGCTGTTGTTCCTTCTCCTCATGAGAGGAATGAATGGGAAGAGCCTAGATGAAAACTGATCCTCATTTTAATGCAGCCGTAGAGTAATTATCATTTTAACTTTTATAGGTGAAAAATTACGCTTTTTGATAGCAATAATTTTTTATCTGTATTTGAAATGGACGATAACGATAAAGTAGCATGCAACTGTGAATCAGTCCTAATGCATTTTGTGTGTTCTTTTATAGGTACTATCACATTTCTGGATTTTTTTATTTTTTTATTTTCGCAGGATTACGTTTTTTCATAACGGCCCTCCAGAAAGAAAAATTTCAGACGCTAAAACCGCCCGTCCGTACCTCGCGAGTTATGATTCTGGTAGCAAGCAAACCCAGTCTTTACCGCTTGGACAAGCAGTGAACAGTTAAATAGAAGAGTACCAAAATGCGTCAATATATATATATATATATATATATATATATATATATATATATATATATATATACATAACACATACATATATATATACATACAAAAGAGGTAAGCAACGATAAGTAATCCTACCTTAATAACCCGCGGTATTTTCGTTAGAACAGACTACCTGAATTTTTTTTTAATGTTGATTTGGTGAGAGCACAGTGGTCATCTTTAGCGACACGAGGGTTAATTACACCGGGACCTATAGCAATTAGTCTTAATTATTTGGACTATGCCTACTTGTCTTTATGTTGTACAGTGACATATGCTTGAAAATTTCGAAAATATGTAAAATATTTAAACTCTAACATAAAAGATTTTTTTATTATTATTATTAAAAGTGTTAGAAAAAAAAACTGAGTAAGAAATGAATATTTTTTGTGAAACATGACAGTTAAAAAGAGAAACAAGTATACCGGTGATTCTGATATAGGTAATTATTGTTATAAGTCTCTGAGAGAAGGTACATTAGACTGATTTAGACATAGTGATGTCAGACTTTCTCACATTACCGGGGTGCATAATTAGATAACACGTGTAGATACACTTGCCTTGAGACTTACCCATGACACTCCGTCGTTGTTAAATTTTAAGCACACTGGGGAAAATCGTGATTTGGATCTGGCAAATGGTCCGGTTTCGATTCCAGGGTTAATTAGATTTCTTTTAATTAAAAGAATAAATGATATGTGCAAGTCTGTGGGCGTAATCGGTCATTGGTGGTCGATTTGAGGTGGATGGAGGGACACCAAATACCAAAGGTTAACACATCAGAGATCCTATCTAAAAATTTACTGATGACTGCTTCCTCTAAGGTGGATGATGATGCCAGACATAACAACATGGCCTGCAACACGAAATTTGAATACTCGTCAGTGACGGTCGATCGTTTATAGACGTTGATAATAGAATTTGGGAATAAGCGAAGGGGGAGGGGGGGGGCAATGACATGGTGGACGTAACTCAGAGGCAAGCATAGGAGAGATTGCACAGCTAGTGGTTAAACAACGTAGTTTGTGAGAATGCGACAGTAAGAAACAAAAACGAAAGTCGAAAAGGAGAATTTCGGGCATTGATTCAGAGACTATCTCGGGATCGACCTGGCTTGTATCCGGGTGCTCGTTGATTTTGAGACAGAACAGCAGTCATCCCGTAAATCAAATCAGATCATACGTCACGAAGTGCAACCACATTGCGGAAACCTCCCCGATGCAGCTACTCAAAAATATACATCGGGCCTCCACCCTGGGTTATGAGTATCCGTTTATGGGTGGGAATTGATAATTTTGTTAAGCGAACGTAAAGTTACGTAAAGTTACGTAATTCCGAAGAAAAGTCGTACGTTCAGCAGATTCAAAGTTACCGGAAAAGATTTCGATCTTGAAGATAAAAATTTTTTTCGGTTTAATGTGAGAAAAATACTTGTGTTGCGAAATTAATTTTTAACGTAGAATTACGCTCCTCCATAACGGTCCTCCGGAAAGCAAAATTTCAGACGCTAAAACAGTCTGTCCGTGCTTCGCGACTTGCAGGGCAGCACACCAAAACCAGTCTGTATCGCTTGGACAAGCAGTAAACAATTAAACAGAAAAGTACCAAACTTTCGTCGAAACTTTGATATATATATATATATATTTATGTTTATATATATATACTAGCTGAAAACCCGCGCTTCGCTGCGGAGTACATTCAAATTAAATACAACGGTCAATGTATGCAATTAATGCCAAAAAAATAAATATATATATTTATAATAAATGCGACGATCAATGTATACAATTGATGTAAAAAATATATATATATAATATATAATTATAAAAAAATCGTAAGGGATATTTATTTTTTTGGATACTATCCAATCGTCTGCTGAATTAGAAAGAAAAAGAATATTTTTTCGTCTATTTAGTTGCTCACGATAAATTTATTTAAAGTGCCAGAAAAAGAAATCACGTGATCAGCATTTAATAAATTAAATTCTAAAAATTAATCTTTAAAAATTCACCAAAAATCAGAAAATCGAGGTAAAGATTCGAAAAAAGATTTAATTTTAAAGGAATTTTTATGATCTTTCTCGTGATATAAATTTTATAACCCTCAAATTATTATTTTAAATGCAAGCTTAAAGAAAGTTACAAAAACAGCTTAAAAATTCAATTAAAAAAAAAATCTAAGAATTTTTCAAAAATCTCTCTTAGTGCACCCCTACATTATAAGAAGAATCGTCATGCAAAATTTCAGCCCTTTAAGGTCCAGCGGTTTGGTCTGTGCGTTGTATGTCAGTGAGTCAGTCAGTTACGAAACTGTTTATATATATATATATATATATATATATATATATATATATATATATATATATATATAGAGAGAGAGAGAGAGAGAGAGAGATAGGTAGATAGATACAGATATACATAACACATACATGCATATATACATACAAAAGAGGTAAGCAACGATAAGTAATCCTACGTTAATCACCCGCGGTAGTTTCGTTAGAAGAGACTACCTGAATTTTTTTTTTCTTTTATATAAAATGGACTTTTAAAAGTAAGATTTTGGCATTATGTCAATGAGTGTCGCGTGTTAACGTTCCTTTTTCTGTTTTAACTATGTTTGTTCTCGCTTCAAAACTAACATTGTTCATGTAAATTTCAGTAATTTCCTTTCCCTAAACAAGCTTGTGCCATATTCAGTTCTTAGCGCTTCTAAATATTTTGGAACGTTTTTTTCTCCTCTATAACATTTCGGAAGGTACCGAAAAAATTCCATAACGAACCTAGTCCATGCACACGTATGAGATGGAGACACAAAACCGTAAAAATGTTCAGAAAGGGGGTAAGGAAATAATTCTCTGAAGGGGGGGGGGCGCCTTCTTACAGGGAATCTACTGTGCTTAGAAAGCTTCAAAAAGCTTTTTTTTTTGTCTACTTGATTTGTTCCCCATAAGCTACTTTTAAGTTCTAAAACAATTATATTCAAATAAATAATGTAGCTCAGTAGCCAGAGAAGTGGCTATTTCGATTATTTCTTAGAGTTCCCATTCGGGACAGTACAAAATATAAGATACATAACTGAAATATATCAAAAATTTTCAATCTAAATCTTACTCACTCTTTTCTTACAATAAGTTACTTCGTTTTCCTCCTCAATGCTTTCTTCAATGGATTTCAACAGTCTGTAAATTGAAAATTAAGTCTTACATTTAACTTTGTAACGACTGTTTGCCATGAACTGCATTGAAACTTGGGTCACGTATCGTCGTGATCGTTATTATATCCACTGCATTGTCCCAGCAATTTGAGGAACAATTACTTTTCGGGCATTTATCTCTTTTCCCTTTTTAAAGACAAAGGATTTTATAAACGGATCACAGCTTATTAAAATCCGCAATAAAAAATAATGATTAATACAAAAAAAAAATGGTTAAATCTATATATTTATGTTGCTAAGCCGACTGTTTGGGCAGTCCGCGAGAGAAAACTACTGCATCAATTTACTTTATTTTGGTCTTAAACGAAAGATTGTAATCTGTAGATTTGTCAAATTTGGTTTTTGTAATCGCAATTTCTATTAATTAGCGATAACTTACAGGTCAAAATTGATTTCTGCGCATGCTCAGTGGCATGTTTGATGATAAACACGCTTTTTCGGAGGAGTCTCTCTAGATCTTTCTCTGACATTTTTATTTTTATGATAATTATGTTTGTGAAATATAAGATCAAACCTATTGGAAATTGTTTATTTCGCGCTGTTTAATTAGCGACAATTTACAATTTAAAAAAAAAGAATTGCTTTCTGCGCATGCCCAGTGATATTTTTAAATCTGGCTTTAGATACTCACTAAGAACGAGGCCGCTTAAACACATTAATTTGTTTCTGCGCATTATTATGATTTTCAACATTTGGCAATGATGTGTTGAGTATAATTTGTGTATTAGTACATTTATTTACTATCCAACTCTTATGTTTTGACGGGTACCAACTAGTAAGGAATAAAATGTAATGTTTTTTATTGTGGATTTTGAGATATGTGTTCCTGTTATGCGTATTTCATAGTTTTTTTCAAACGATGCTGAATCTTTTTCAGCCATAATTATTTAGTTACATGCTTTCTTATAATTCGTACACCAGAGATGAGCCTGATACCTGAGGATACACGCTTAAGGCGTCCGAAATACCCCTTCAAAACAATCCTCTTATTTTTCTTCTGTCCCCTCACGGTATGCCCTTTTGTCCTGAGGACATTCGCCTATCCACGCCGCAGGTTTGTTAGCTACTTTACTAAAGGAAGAGCCATATAGGCGAAACTACATTACTCCTTATGATGGGACAGCTCACATAAGTCCACACCTAAGATGGAATTCGAAACCTGGCCCTCTTCGTGCTACCTACTCATGACGCTAGCTTCTATACGACTTGGGGGGCTCAAGACAATCCTTATTATTAAACAAAACAAAAAGACGTAGTGGCAGATTCGTCATGCGCTTTTCTGCGAGTGTGAACCCATTTTAACGACCGTTTACCGGGACCGGTATTCAAACCTCCTAATCTCGAATACCGTATTCAAGAAGCTGCACTATCCCGGCGATGGGAAGGATAATTCTTAAAGCTTGAGTACAATTTTTAGAGGTAACGCTTGAATACAATTTTTGGAATTTCAATCAAACTTCTTTGGAAATTGATTCAGGACATCGAAAACACTTGGCGGACTTCTTTGATCCAGTTGTAGATGAAAGAAAAGCAGTACAGTAAAATCTCGTTTATCCGCCTCTCGTTCATTCGGATCTCTGGATAATCCGGATCAGAATTTTAGATATTTTTATTTCATGTTCACATTAGATAATAATTTTTAACTATGACAGCAAGAACGTAACTACAAATACGAGAAATATTCGCTTTTTAGTTTGATTCAATGTACAGTTCCTGCATAGATTGTACGATAAATTATGGTGATTAAATGCTTGTTGTTGAGTTTAAGAAAGATTTACTAGAATTACCAATTCTTAGTTAAGAAATAATGTTATTTTTACGTTTTTAATGTCTTGTAAACAATACTATGTAATTTTGTTACAAAACATAGATTTTTATCGCAATAAACGGTAAGTCTGCTTAGTTAAAGATTTCGTTTTGCTTATTACCCATATTACCCGGATTATCCGGATTTTCTTATGGGTCTTATGGGTTTTTCGGATGATGGTTATCGTTAAGAGACACTTATTTACCAACTTTTCGTCTCAAGTAAATAATTTAGTGTCTCGCTTCGTTTCTAAGCAAATGGCTAAGAGTCTAGCTTTAATTCTTACTAAATGTTACAGAATTTGTTTTTACTCTACGGTAATTGTTGGAAAATTCCACAGCCTATTTAATACAGACATGCATTGGATAGAGACAAAATGTTATAAAAATTTTCACTTTGGGGACAAGGAAAGAAATCTCTGAAGGGTTTTGCCTGCTTGCAGGAATGAAGCTTTGCGGGTAGCTTAAAGAAACCTGATTTGTTTCTCTCCAGCTACTTGTATGTTGTAACAAACCTGTATGAAAATAAAGTATCCAGGGCCATTATTAAAGAAATAGGGACTTCTAGTTGCTTTCTCACCATAACTGCTTGTAAAGTTCCCTTTTCGCACTGGTTCAAAATACAAAATATGTAACTGAAATAAAACGAAATCTGGTAGCCCAGTTGTGCGAAATCGGGCCAATTTTATTTCATTTTCGGAGTAACAAGACTTTTTAACTTACGGAGTGCAATGCTTATTGAACTTTAACATTTAAGTCTTTGCATCGAATTAATCAACTTTAACCGACTGCGACGGGCGCTCAAACTAAATAGCCAAACGGGCATCTTAGTGATAAGAAATTTTTAAACGTCGAACACAGACGCCTCCTCCATAGGTGCGGTTTCTCCTGGTTGCCCAACATCGGGCTAAAGGTTTTGTGTAGTTTCAATGAAGCAGCGGCAAACCGTGTTGTTGGCAAAACTGTGATGGCAGCTTGTTAGACTTCCCGGCGACTTGGGAAAGGATTTTTTCAGCTCGCCACCATTGATAGAAGGTTATTGCTATTTATTAGTATAGTAGAAACCCGTCAAAATTTAATGATAATTTTTTGAAATGGACAAACTGATATCAATTAACAAAGATAAACTTTAGTAGAATGAAAAAAAAGTTACAAATTTAATCAAGGACCTCCATTTTTATACCTCAGCCTTATTTTTATGTTCAGCCGTTCTCTTAAAATAGATCTTTAAGTATAAAAAGCCCTCATAGAACTAATGTATACATTTTTAACTAAATTCTCCTTGGAGTAAGTTTCTTGCAAATAAATCAGAGTTCTACCTCGCAATTTTTTTAATGGATCACAACCATTCATGAATTGAAAGTTAAGCCATAGGTCTAATGCTTTGGCCTTTTTATGTCTTTGGATGGTTAGGCATTGAAATGACATTCACAAATTTTAGTTGTGACGTGAGGATCCCTTGGAAAGATGGGCCACATCAAGGAAATGTTCATAACTAATTAATCGTAAAAAATTAACTTCGACTTTAAAGTCCTTAAAAATCATTCTTTTCTTTAGAACCCCCCTTTCTTTACCCCCCCCCCCCCACTGCAGAGGGAGGTTTGAAATCAACGGTTATTCCTTCTCACAGCTCGCATGTATTTCCTACCCCACCTACCTCTCTGACGTTACACAGATAACAGCGTCTTCAGTTTGGTGGTATTTTTAACTAAATTCTCCTTGGAGTAAGTTTCTTGCAAATAAATCAGAGTTCTACCTCCCAATTTTTTTTAATGGATCACAACCATTCATAAATTGAAAGTTAAGCCATAGGTCTAATGTTTTGGCCTTTTTATGTCTTTGGATGGTTAGGCATTGAAATGACATTCACAAATTTTAGTTGTGACGTGAGGATCCCTTGGAAAGATGGGCCACATCAAGGAAATGTTCATAACTAATTAATCGTAAAAAATTAACTTCGACTTTAAAGTCCTTAAAAATCATTCTTTTCTTTAGAACCCCCCTTTCTTAACCCCCCCCCCCCCCCACTGCAGAGGGAGGTTTGGAATCAACGATTATTCCTCCTCACAGCTCGCGTGCATTTCCGACCCCACCTACCTCTCTGACGTTACACAGATAACAGCGTCTTCAGTTTGGTGGTATTTTAAACTTTAAATCTAAGTTGCATGGCGTCGCTATTGATAGCTTACAAATGTCGTTACCTGCTTAACAACGATTGCAATCAGAAAAATATTTGGAACAGTAGCACACGGAATTCCCGATTAAACAATGCTGATAAGACCTAAGCTCAAATATGGAACACCGAGATGACGCATTTCTTTACAATCTACTATCTGGCTACAGGCTTTAAAGTTTTGACAACGACATTTTGAATATGAGAGCTCCTCCCATTGCTGAAATAGTTTGTTGATAAGATACTAACCTCGAGGTTTTGAGACAAGGGTTTGAATAATGTTGTCCTAGCATCTGACCACATGCTGCTAAAAGTTGCGTAAGAAGTGATAATGGGAAAGAGAATCCCTCACATCTGTGGGATAGTTAGGTGAGGTTACTATGTTTGTGACAAGAGCTAAGATTCTGGTTGTTGGCAACAAGCTGTAATCTAAAATGTTATAAGAAATGATATTCGCAAAAGAGTTCCCCCCCCATCACCATTATAATGATTGGTTGTCTAGCAGGCTCGAGTTTCAGAGACAAGATTTCAAACCGCGTAATCATGCTGTGAAGAATGATAATTGGAAAATGAGAATTCATCACATCGTTGGAATTGTTAAGTTAGTAGAAAACGGGTCTTGAGGTTTGGAGACATAGATTGGAATACCGGTTGATCGCAGGCGTACTGACGTTACAGAAATTATATTTAGCCGGGGTAAAAAATTGTTAAAGTATTCTGAAGTCGGGTGTGTTATGATTTTCTCTCATGACGTGTGTACCAGTTTCCTTACAAAAATCGTAAACGAGTGAATATTTTTAACCTAAGTTTCGGGTAATTTTCATGTCATATTTGAAACACCTTTCGTTTTCGATCATTTAACATTATTTTCTTTTATGGATCTGGCTCCATTCGAAATTATTCGAGTTATTCGAACACTAATGACAAACAGGAACTTTTTAGTTTAAGCTTACCATGAACTACAACGTATTTTAACGGATTTTTTTTCGCCAAGAGTAAAAATAATTTTAAAATTAAAAGCATTACACAGCACAAATTATCTTCCATACCAACAAAGAGTACTTCGCTTTTTAAAATGCTATAGAATTTTTACAATATATATTTCATGAAAAATTTCTGTATTTTACTTTGATTAATTTCGTTGAGATTCGTTATTTGTTTATATTCTCATCATAGTTTTTCCTACTTGCGCTGCCATATTAATATTTAAATCAACATTATAAACAAATATCATTTCAAGTCATCAATAAGCAGATTAAAAGAAAATAATTAATATTACATGAAAGTACTCACTTATATTTACCCCAATCTATATATTGAATGAATAAAACTTATAACGATATAACCGCTACGTCCTGGCTGATGTCTAAAGCTGAAAGTAAAGAAAGAGCCGCTAATATCAGATGACTTCATTTCGTTTTATAACGTAATAAGCTGTAATGTTTCCAATGATTTGTGAGGCAATATTGAGAGAGATAGCTCTTTTTTATCTGCGCTCACTTCGCAACGCGGCTCATGAATTGCACGTGTAAGTGAGTGTCTGTACTGGGTTTCAACGCGCTTTTCTCAACAGGCCTTTTTACTTGCATTTATACGTATATATCCATAAAGAAAGGACAAACTGAACAAAACAAGTGTATAAAACTGATAAGTTCAGATGGACTGCCAAAATATACTTATGAAAATGTATCAGTACAAATACAGAAATATGACAATTGCAGTTTTCTTCTTCTCTTCTACACACGTACACGTTGCCATGAACTATTTAATGTTCTGGCATATTCCTTTCATAAACTTTTCATGAACACTGCATGAACTTCCAATTAATTCGTACTGACGGATTGTTATGATATCTGGTGATTCACTCAAAAGAGGCCCCGAATACTCTGTAATAACTGTCACTAAGATGAAGAAATCTGAACAAACAAATAAACAAAACGTTTCAAACCTTGACGTATGTGTAATAGATCGCGTTACATGCGATGCTAGAAATGATCTTCGTCTTCTGCAAGGCACATTTCGAAGTGGCGTCCATGTTCCTGAACGTATTGGCAAGGATATCGGTGGGGGGGGGGAGCAGCAATTTGACGTTGGATGTCTTCCTTCACATCTTCCACAGTGCGAGGCCTGTTCCAATAGACTTTTCCCAAAAGAAGAAGTCTGGTGGTGTCAGATCAGGCAACCGCGGTGGCCAAATCCCTTTCGCAATTACCCAGTTGCCGAAGGACGGACTCATTTTCCGTCATGCTCCTTGATGACGTGTGACACGTCGTTCCATCTTGCTGGAAATAACCTTCCGTTTAGTCACGATCGTCCAAATAATTCACGAACTGTTAAAAATGTCCAGGTACACATAGATGTTCACGATGGTGTCGAAAAGATATAGAACCTGAAGTGCAACCTAGACATGGAGCACCAAACACTAACTTTTTGATTATGGAGTGGTGTTTGGTGTGTGGCAAGAGATTTTCCTCGGCTCATATACGGATGTTTTGCGAGTTAACATAACCCGACAAATTTAACCACGCCTTATCCGAGAACATGTGATTTTATGTACCATCTACTGAGAAGCACGTTGCACGTTGTTTCATTCAGATTGCTTCATCCTAGCGAGAGTTATTACTGAATATTAGAGGGCCTCTTTCGCGTGAATCACCGTATAGAATAAATAGGAAAAGTTATCTGTAATTATGTTTAAGTAGAAATATTTACATGCTAATTCTAAGTTTTAAACAAGAAAAGAGCGAAAATCTTAAGTGTATATTTAAGGCTTTCTACCCTTCTGTATCACACTTGTAACACACGGTAAAATTCGTTAGTTCCCAAGAGTTAATCGCCAGTTTGAAAATGGTAATAAATTCGAATTTAGATTTTTGGGACATATAGAAAAAAGGCGTCTTAATAGGACGCATTTTTTACAAGACTGATAATAATAATAGTATCTCACAACACATTTCGAAAATTAAATTGGAAATTCCGACATAAATTTTTTACATCATACTGTTTTTGATTGATTAAAAAATCAGTTAGCAGGCATTGAATTTTAACAACTGAAATTTCCTGGAACAGTGTGATAAAGTGTTATTTTCAATGACTTCCCAAAGATATTGTGATAAACAGAATGTGTGCTGTTAATCATAAAGCTATTTCATAAAGACAGCTGTCCAATTATCTGGCAATGTGCTCGAAAAAATTTTATCCATTAGAGGAATTTAACGCTTTCTGAGGATTTTGGCATTACTTTTGGGCCGGAGTTTCCTTTACAGGGTCAGAAGTGATTGGTTTATCAGTCGTTGACCACTTATTATCATAAACTGCAATATTGTCATCATCACTTCCTGACTCACTATAAACTATATCACCGTCGTCACTGTGATCGCTGTTATCACTGCTGACAGAGCAACTAGAACATGTTGACAAGCAATCTAAACTCGATGCTTTTTTGCTTTCATTATCAGGATTCGTTCTAGAGCAGTGATTCTCAACCTTTTTATGTCTGGGCCCTTCTTCGGATGAACTTCAGACCCTGCGATCTCCCCAGGCCTAAAAAGCGTAAGAAACGCTAGTAAAATACATTATACAACACATTTTTTGCTACCATTCGCTCTCTCCTTGAATGTACCTTACGCCTCCCCAGGGGGGCACGTCCCCTAGGTTGAAAACCACTGTTCTAGAGGATCAAAATCGAAAATTTTCCGAATTCAGTAAAACACTGTCAACATGTACTAACAACAAAATTTCAACAAATGAGAATAAACTAGCGCATTAATAGTGGTGTTACGAAAAACGGCTAAGGTGTTGATTAAGCAGATTAATAGATTTCCGGTGCCAATCAAAAACTGATAAATAGGCTGCCGGCCGATAAGCGGTACCGATCAAAAATCGATTATTAAGTTATCGGTGAACAAGCGCTTCCGATTAATAAGCTACCGTCTTATAACCGTTGCCGATCAAAATCGATTAATAGACTACCGGTCTCGATCAAAGGACGATTAATAGGCTACCGGCTCATAACCGCTGCCGATCAAAATCGATTAATAGACTACCGGTCTCGATAAAAGGACGATTAATAGGCTACCGGCTCATAACTGTTGCCGATCAAAATCGATTAATAGACTACCGGTCTCGATCAAAGGCCGATTAATAGGTTACCGGCTCATAACTGTTGCCTATCAAAATCGATTAATAGACTACCGGTCTCGATCTAAAGACGATTAATAGGCTACCAGTTGATACGCGCAGATGGAAAATAACCCATTCATACGATACTATCAGTAAAGTATTGAAATGGAAATCCATCAACAAGTTTCATAGACTGGTGGATACAAATCCTTTCGATCTACCTAAATTTTAGAATTGCCTCTCTGTAGATTCATTACAATTATTTTGTTTCGGTCGTTTTACTACTATTTTTTCTCTTTAGTTTCAAACAGTGGAAATTCACGTCAAGGATATCCGTTGATAAATAGGTCAAAGAAGACAATCCTTCTTTGATTGAAACGAAGTTTGCATCCTCGATTTCTTTTTTATTTTACAATAGATATAGTTTACTTTGCTTACTTTTTTTCACTCAAATACTAAAATGAGCTAAAACTTTTAAGGCATATGTATCCGAATGGACTAAAAGCTTAGAAAAGAAAGCACCAGATCGTATCGTGGACTGAAATTTTTCTTATCACCGTAGCCAAAACGCACTACCTTATTAAGTAATAATGAAAACTCACAGATGAATGCTTTTCTAGATCGAAGGTCGTCTTCATTCATCCGAAACGAAATGACAGACTTTAAGTAAAGGCTGGCAACAGTAAGTATGCAATCGAAGCAAGACGGAAAAGGAAAAAAAATGCATTGAAATGCATATTATTTGTAATAGCCGTGATTAAAATCTGCAAGATGTTACCAGCGGTGAAAATGAAGGGATAAAATTTGAATCGGGATATCTGGCAGTAGTATTATATGTGACTGTAGTATTATATGTGGCAGTAGTATTATATGTATATATATGGGATATCTGGCTTTTAGTATTATATGTGACTGACGGAATATATTAATTGAGATCATATTCAACCAAAAATACTCAGTGCGTTTTATCATGTAATGTACCTCGATGGACCTCTATCTCAGTCTATAATGTAAAGATTGATCCTTTACACTTCACATCCAAATGGAACTGTTTCATTCATTTTTATCGTAAAACCAGAATAGGCTTGAGTAAAAAGCTTTATATAGACTTTATAACGGACCTGCACTGAAGATAACAACATCTGACACTCAGACCTACAAACTGACCAGGTATACAGCATTTTATTGGACTGCCCGTCATTTTGCAGTTTTAAATCTTTTTTTTTTCGGCGCTGGTTATCGCTAACCTATGACGTAGATTGTTGAGTTCAGGATTAGGAAATGCAGACTTAAGCGTGTTCAACATTAGAAAACGCAGTTAATCTCATATTCAGCAATGACACAACTATTACAGATTTGTCAATACTTTCCTTCGGAACATTGCGGCAGAATCACGAAAGATCTTTTTGCAGCGTTATTGACCCATGGGTCAATAATGTTGCTAAAAGATCAACATAATAACTGATGCATCATTTATTAAGTTGAAGCTTTAAAACTTTAACGTCAAATACAGTATCAATTCATTTTTAAGATCCTCTTTTTTTTAAATATGAGAGTGAAAACATAGTTTCGGTGAGGGCATACTTAAAGGTTATCCATTCAATAAAAATACAAGGTTTGAAAGGGTTGTGTCAAATATTTTTTTCCCTATTGCGAGCGATGGGAGGCATTATAATAGACGCCTGTTGAGCTACAAACGCGAGGTGGTGGCTTGGGTTTATGAAGTATGTCTTTGAAATAGCTTGGGGTTTCCTGAAATCGCTAGTCTTGTTTAATGCCCTTTATTTCTATATAAACTTATATCCCCCAATAAGATTATATCTTTTCAACATACTTACTCCTAAAATTATATATATATATATATATATATATATATATATATATATATATATATATATATATATATGTGTGTGTGTGTGTGTGTGTGTGTGTGTGTATGTGTGTGTAACGACACGGACGCGGGTCGATGAATGAAGGCGAAACGGTTGATATTGCCCCCCGGCCGTGCGTCACAAGAGTTCAAATTCAATTCCCGCATACAATGTCGTTGGCCGGTGATGTTTTTCGGCATCTCGAAAGTAGTCATATAGAACTAGCCCCTCAAGCCTCTCAAACCCATATATATATACAGTGGCATATATATATATACAGTCTCATATATATATATATATATATATATATATATATATATATATATATATATACAGTGGTTCCCAAAAGTCTTCGTACACTTACGATATTCAATGAAATAGGGGTCTATCCATTAATTTAAATGCATATTTCACAATGGGTATTTAATAATAAGATCTATAATCTATTCTTAACTAAACGACATGAAATATTTTGAAAACATAGCAAAACTTTATTTGTATGAAATCAATAATCAAAAAGTAACAAAAACTTTATCTCACAAAAGTCATCGTACACTTGTAAAAAATCTCTACATATTAGTAAATGTTCTAATTTTTCGTTACATTAATATTTAGTAGGATATCCTTTAGCATCCACAACAGCTTTTAAACGTCTGGGAATAGAGTGCACTAGTTCTTTTGTAATTTCTGCATCAATGTTTATCCATTCTTCCATCATAATTGTTTTAGTTCGCTTTTTGTGTAAATGTCGTGTTTTCGTACTCGAACCTCCAGTTCTCTCCAAATATATTCTATTGGGTTTAAATCTGGTGACTGAGGTTGTGTTTTCAAAACTTGTGGACAATCATGGAGACACCAGAGGCGAACGTTGAGAGCCGTGTGCTTAGGATCGTTATCTTGATAAAAAACAAAGTTGTTTCCAATACCCAAATTTTGGGCTGATAATGTTAAATTGTCTCTTAAAATATTTATATAAACAGCATGATTCATTATTCCATCAATAAATACCAAATGACCTAGTCCTGATGCTCACATGCACTCCCACAAAAGGGCACCTCCACCGCCATGCTTAACTGTTCCTACTAAGTTCTTGGGGGTTAAGTTCCTCATTTTCTCTTCTCCATACAATTATACGTCTACCTGAACCAAAAATGTTAAACTTGCTTTCATCGGCAAATAAGACATTATTCCAATACGTTTGGGGCTTATTTATCATTGATAGGGCGAAGGAAAGCCTAAGCTGTCTGTTTTTCTCACTCACAAAAAATTTTCTACGGGCAGAACGCCCATGTAATCCAGCTGCTCTGAGAACTCGTCGAACAGTTTCAGATGAAATTGAAGTAGAAAATGTTTCATTAAATTCTGCAGAAACTTTTACAGCACTCAAACGTGGATTTTTCACAAATTTTCTAATTATAAATCCCTGATCACGTTTTGTTAACTTTGCCAGATGACCTTTTCTTATCTTGTTTTCTATCCGATTTTCTTCTTTAAAGCATTTTATCACATACTGCACAGTAAAATGGGATTAATTAAGTAATTTAGCGATATTCCGAACTGATTTACCACTTGTATGATCAAAAATAATCAATTTTCGAATGTTGTGTGTTGTTTCTTTACGACTACAAGCCATTTTTAAATAATAAATAGAATATTACGGAGTAGGCAAACAAAAATTAAAGCCAAACGATATTTTAAATGCTACCACAATTGAAAAATAAAAATAAAGCGCCAGACGATAATTTTAAATATGAATTTATCCGAAAATATTTCAGTGTATGATGACTTTTGTGAGATAAAGTTTTTGTTACTTTTCGATTACTGGTTTCTTAAAAATAAAGTTTTACTTAGTTTCCAAAATATTTCATGTAGTTTTGTTAAGAATAGTTTATAGATCTTATCATTAAATACCCATTCTGAAATGTTCATTTTATGTAATGTTTAGACCCCTATTTCATTGAAAATCGTAAGTGTGCGAACACTTTTGGGAGCCACTGTATATATATATATATATATATATATATATATATATATATATATATATACACACACAGGGTTTCCGGGCTAAAAGTATCCAAAAGTTACGCTTATTTTTACGGAATTACCCATTATAATTTTTAAAAAATTCTTTAAATAGAAAGAACATCACGCGAAGTTTCAATATCAATAGATTTCGATGTGTGAATCTTTTGAAGCACGACAGACGTCTAAATGGTAATCCAGTTCTCTCCAAGTATTTCTTAGCATATCAAGAGTTATTAGTGTATAAACAAAAAAATTTGTATATAAACAAAAAATTGAAACGGTGTATCATTTGAAGAAACGTATCATTGAAGTAATTCGTGAGACTTGACTTAAATATAACTTGAAGAGTAATTCGTCACATGGAGAGAACTGGATTACGTTTAGACGTTTGTCGTGCTACAAAAGGTGTACACATCGATATCTATTGATAGTAAAACTTGGTGAGATGTTCTTTCTATTTAAATATATTTATTTTTTTCTAATGGGTAGTTTCGTAAAAATAAGCCATAACTTTTGGATACTTTTAGCTCGGACACCCAATATATATATATATATATATATATATATATATATGTGTGTGTGTGTGTGTGTGTGTGTGTATGTATTGCTGTTGACGGATTAGTTACGTAGCTGTTTGCTAAACAGGTTCGTGTATGCCTAACCATGTCCAATATTTAACTAAAGAATACTTTTAGCGTAAAATAATAACGCTAATTATAATGACCAATATATTAAGAAGACGTATAGCGTAGCTAAAGAATACGTATAGCGTAAGGAATTTTATCGGTTCGAAGTCGTTCTAAGGCTCTCGGAGCAAGGCAGTTGACAGTGGAGATCTTCTGATATCGTATCCAGGAAAGAGGAAATGTAATGATGCTCAGGAGAGAAAAATTGCACATTTCTCACCGCTTCATAACTCGAATAATCGCGTAATTTCCTCCGTTGCAAAATGCTGGAGAATAATTGTCGCCAGAGGAAGGAAGTAGAACGGTAACTGTCCTCTCCTGAAGGTTAAATGGTGAAATTTACCTTTCACACAGCAGTTTCGGGTCACCTAGAACAGGAGAATCTGAATTCATGTTGCACGCGCGTATAATGTAGTAAGGATCGATTAATATACCTGACGGATGTAATCAGACCTCGACTTGCGTGTGCTTGACTACAACGGATTCGATTTTTCCAGAGTTAGCGTTCGGTAATTGCATTGGAGTTTTAGAGCGTTTTTGTTTTACTAAAATTAAAGTTTATAAAACGCAGTAATATTTCTAACTGTTTTGTATATAAGTATGATTTAAAGGCTGTAAAAATGTTACCACTATTTAAGTACTATGAATGCTTTTCGTTGCATGCGAAACGAGCGCTATATGGCCTTTGTCTTATTCGACGGGAAGCCTGAACTGCTACAATGATAATTTTACTTTATTGATATTAATAAATTTGTAATTAACCTTTTCTTAATAGTGCTTCACTCTTTTTAGTTAAATATAGTCAAAAGTTGAATAAGAATAGAGATTCTTGGATCAGGAGGAGATCGGGCATTTTAGCATTCACCGTCAGGGTCATGCATCTCATACCTTGTAGAGTGTGGAGGGTCATAGTTTTCTATCATGTACGAGTTACTTTGGAGGGGAGGGGGTGAAATGGGAGCGCATTTCTTCAACTACATACTTGTATCGGAACAATCCAAATAAACTAAATTAAATCCAAATAAACTAAACCCAAAAACTAAATCCAAATAAACTAAATTAACCCTCGAGCGTTACAGTGGGGGTCGGATCCGACCCAAGGGTGTGTCTTCCCCCTCCCGTCCTCTCCCCTCTCATTGCAAGAGATCGAGTTGACAAGGAACCCTAACAGATAGACCTACTTGACCACCCTACTAGATACAGGAATAAGTAAATACGAGTGTCTTTATTGAAAAACATTATTCATGATCACTAGTCATTTTTGAAATTTTTAATTTTAGATTTTTAAATTTTTTAATTTTAGATTTTTCCATTTTTTAATTTTAAATTTTTAAATTTTTTTAATTTTAGATTTTTAAATTTTTAAATTTTAGATTTTTTAATTTTTTATTTCGATTTTGAAGGCCAATATGTCAGTATATATTATTTTGTACATTTTTGTTCTCGGAAATTTGGTTTCACTGACTTCTAAAACTAGGTAGATTAAATTACATATTAGACCTAATATATGCAACCTAATATATGCTACCGCCTATATATATATATATATATATGCCTAATATATGCTAGTTATATGCTACGTAGACTAAATTACATATTAGACCTAATATATGTAAATTCCAAAGAGATTTTCTTTGTTTAGACATGCAAAATTACAATTCGTTGGTCATTTTTTCGACAAAAAGGGTTTCATTTCATGTAAAATAGGAATAAATGTTATTCTACAACAAAAACGTTTATTGTGTACTTATTTCTACCAAAAACCTCATCAAAAAAAGAGATCGGGTCGGATCCGACCCGTCCGTACCATCTATTTCGTCTCAAACCACTGTACCGTTTGAAGATTAAACAGTCACTAAAATTAACAGCCAGATTTCTTAGCTTCAATGCATATGTTCCATTGCACATTTTCCCCTATTTTAAGTCAATAATATGTATAGCTTGAAAATGATCTATCATTTTCTTCTTTTACCTACTTCTTTTTTTTTCCCACTGGGGTACATACATTTGCGCCCACTTCAGCGCATGAACTTCATGTAATATTAAACCATTGCTTAGCTTCCTTCAAATAATCATATTATCATTCGGCGCTAATTGATGTTTTCCAAGGTTTGGTTTTATTGTGCGATATATCGAGTTTCGGTGGGAAAAAAATCCCAAAAAGCAGAAATTCAGCTGAAACTAAAACTTTTCATGATATCTGATACTTAATTTTTACGAAATGTTGTTATGCAGGAGATGCTCTATATTCAAGAAAATGAATCAAACGTCAAGAAAAAAAATGGATCGATTTTCCATTTATTACAGAGGTATTGCAACTGATGAGTGAAAAAGAATATCTCCATGTGGAATTCCAGGTTTCAACATGCAATTGTAAGTCGATCACTTAAACATTTACTGCAAACTTTTATTACATAAAAAAAGTTTAACACTTATCTAGTGGACAATAATAGTATAACCATATTTCTATAAGCTAAGATATTCTTGGACTCCACCTATAAAACTAGAAACAAGTCGCCGCAGCTCTTATATACCATACTAGTTTGTTAAAACGAAAGCATTTTATAAAATTAAGTCAACATGTACAAAAGATACTATCGTCGAAGAGGGAATTGCTTAGAAAAACTTCCATATTTGATTTGCGCTAGTTATTCAAATAAAGCCCATTGAAGCTAACTTACTATTTCCATAATATTCTTGCTCGTCCTTGTAGTATACACTATATCATATATTATTTTCAATATGAAAAGTACTTTTACAAATGGAAGAAGTAGAATCCTAGATCACGTACCTTATTTGTTCCTAATAAATTGTTACATTAATTTTGCATTTATTATTATTTTTACATTATCAGATAAACTCTGTTAATTTCTCTTCTTTCAGAAACGGTTGACCTTGTGACTGAAAATTATGAGGAAGATTTTAGGTTAAAAAGACAGCTCAGAAATAAACATTCAAAGCAACTTACTTGACTCTAAGAGACCACTTCGAACGTCATATAATGAAATATCCCTCTAGTTATGCACCTTTGCAAAGACATAATCCACAAATAATAACTCTACAATGCTTGTCCCATTCACGGTTCAGTTTTAAAACCGGATGCATCTAATAAGATTTCATCGGAAAACAAAAGCTTCTTTTTTATTTCTACTACTACATTTCACCACAACGATTTTACGAACGTATGGAAGTGCTCGTTTTAGTCTGACCTGGCATTTATGAAGTTGCCATGTGACGTTCACACACATAATCTTCTAAGTCGGCCTAATTTTGTGGTTAATCAGTCAGCGAGCACGTTGTTGAGCTTATTGACCTTTTTTTTCTGTCTGACGTGAGAAATACAACCTCACCTCTTTTGTTACTCGTTGAATCGTGTGTAATGAGATTAACGTGCTAAGGTAATTACTTTGTTGTTGTTGTTTTTGTTTAAAGTATTTTAAAGAATGCAAAAGTAAAATGAAAACTATTTTTTTAATATTATCCTTCCTTACTTCATTTATTATAACAGGGCTCATGCTCCTTTTCGTGCGATAAAATTAAGTATTTTTTAAAGGAGTTTTTAATAACATTCTACAAGTTTTCACAGACCTGTATTAAACATATTTCCAACTACTTCTATGATTGTCATCTATGCAGATGAATTTCTGTAAAATTCTGACATTTTATTCTATTTTATACATTATTTTTTTTATACCAAACTTATTTATATAAAGTGGAAGAAGTAGAATTCTGATCCACGTATTTTATTTATTACTAATGACTTAGTAAGCTAATTTTGCAGTTTTTTTTTTAACTTTTGACTCTTTCAGTTCTATAACCTATTTATATTCATCAAAAACATCATAACATCAGAAACGCACATTTGAATGTTTTTGTACCATTGTTTCTAATTCTGAAGAGATAATACTAATAAAATTTAAAATTTTTAGTTTCACACATCTAGTTAAATACTCATAAAAGTCTGGTAAAACATGCATTAATCTTAAGATTATTTCTAAATTTTCAAGTGTTTGTATGGAGCTTTTTTCTTAAAAAAAATACAGTTATGAAGCACAAATCTCGCTTTAAAGAAATCTTACTTTTTTATTGTTTTTTAAATTTATTCCTGCGCCATACACAGGATCCTCTGAATGTCCTTGAAAGTCATTTTCAATGTTTCTAATTTAGTTAGTCGCCTGAAATTTAATGCTCTTTCCACGCCATTATTTTCTAACTTTTCAGAACTTATTCTTTGTCTTTCTTTATCTACACTAAGCTTCAGAGAATCCCTATAAACCAAGTACAACGAATTGTACCAGGTCCTTTTTTGGTTAAGGTAAGCCGTAACTTCGAAACATTTGAAGGTTAGATATAAAGCCCTCGTTATAAAAGCAAACAGCATCATTTACGGCTTAAGTAAAGAATTTAGTTTTGACAAATATAATTTTAAGCAAACATTTCTAAGTTATATTTTATTTAGTCCTTTATTTGTATTTTGCATTCTTTTTTTCTCGTAATCTCTTTTTTGGATAATTCTTGATTATCTAGGTCTTCAATAAAGGCATTACTACTCCCATAACTTCCAATAGTAAACTATTTTTAAGTGAGAAGTTAAATATGAAACTCTTTTAAAAATTAAAGTTACTTTTAATATCAAATTAAAATTTTCTTAAAATTTTTAAATACTTTTCATTAAATTGTAACAACTTAAAGCCTAAATTAAATTTAAAATATTAAAATTTAGTTAGAAAACAAAAAAAATGGTTTAGGCATTGAGCTGGAGAATAAGTCTTTTCCATATAAACTGAAAGCGTCTGCTGAATAATCTTTGTATATGAAGTCCGTCGTTTATTTAAAAATTAATTTCATATTTCTTCATCTACACTTTTGCCTTCCTCCCGACATTTAAACGGTTTATCAAGTCACGCAGTTCTTAAATCTGTTCATCCATCTGTTTCAAGCTTTTAAGTTTATTATACCAAGGGTGTGACAGTGTCAAGGGTGTCGGCGATTTCTTTTAAATTTTTTTTCTCACAGAAGAATGGGATAGATCTGCTAAATATCTAATGTCCTATACATCTACTGTCCAAGTTTGACTAATCAGCGAGGTCAACGAATGTTAAATATTTTCTCACGGTTTTTCTTACATTCTTCGCTTCGTGACCAAATGTGAAACAGCAGATAAAAATGATGAACTTCCCTTTTTTTGGAAAGTTTGAACATCGTACTTCGAAACTTTTTTTTTTCACCAAGCTCTCTAAGGCATGTTATCGAGGCATCGCATCACGATAATAACGATTTTCGAGAAACTAACATAATACCCATTTTCTAGCTATTCTTATTATCAATTGATGCAATACAACCTGTACCCGTTTGCACTGTAAAACCCGTTTCCAGTGCATGCAGTGTTAATAGTTTGTATCCCAAGTAAAACTATATGGTGCCTATAAGGTGGAAGAAGTTCAGTCATGGGAGTAAAAAAAATTAGTTCTACACGGGAAATAAAACTGATGTGGTCCAAAAATTTAAATTGTGGGAAACGGGAAATTGCTTTAAGCAGGTTCTTACGACGCAGGAAACATTAACACTGGTTTCAATGCACTACTAGCGCACTACTACAGCCGCGAATATTTTTTTTCGTGAACAGGATAGACGTATCTTACTACTTCTGCTCATGAAACGTGTTTCACAGTACTTAGTTGGATTCATTTTAGGTAAAATTATAATGTAGCAGTAAGAGAACATGGAGGCCCGGAAACTATATTACATGATAATTTGCGGTGTATGGCTTGCACAAGTATTGAGTTAGAAATGATAAAGGGATTTTGCGTTGTCGTGACCGAAAATACTATCTGAGAATAAGAACCAAAGCATGAACATGCATAAAACCAAGTTGTCTTCATAGCCGCAAGGCAAGGCATTCTTGGCCTATTGTGAAGTACCTAGAAACAACTATGTCACCTTTTCTCACTGAGTATGTATAGGATCAAAACGGTGATTTCGAAGTTTAAAACTTGAAAGTTTTAAACAAACTTGAAAGAGAAAAACAAACAAGGCGAAAGAGAGAAATCTTCCACCAATCATCTGAGTCAACCAAAAAAGCAGCACTTGAAGTTATTTGTAAAAACTACATATTCCCATTAGACGCGTGTATGAAAACACACTGTAGTGCAAAACTTAAGGCTGCTATGTACTAAGAAAAAAAATCGTATTTCCCTTTTCCTCTTCTTGCAGACTCTTGTGGTGGAAGGAGTCCAGTTGACAGTTCAAGAATTCCACCCCCCCTTAAGATTGACATTTTGAGGAATTGTAATAGCTCTCTCTCTATAGGGGGGTTAAGCGCTGCACCCAAATTTTTTACTTAAAATATATTTTTTTCAACTATTTACTGGTACATAAATGCTGACAATCCATAAAATTGAAATTGTCAGATAGCCTGAACTTTTCTGCAAAGCGCTACAGGATTCATTTTATAAATTTCGTCCACCGAAGGAATTTATGAGCGTTTAAAACACACTATACCAGATTTTCCCCCGAATAATTTAAATTTTAAAATATTAATTGCATTTTAAAAAAAACGAAAAATGTACACAAATGTAAAATTTCTTTCTCTATGACGGAGTACAAGTTTTAAAAAAAATCTTTGAATCCAAGTCGACAATCCGTGGACAAATTTTCTCCATAGGTTAACATTGAGGTGAGCGATTCCAATGGGGTTAGTACATAGCAGCCTTAAGGACCATACAGTTTTTCGCAGTTTCTTCGCAATGGAATAACCTGGGTAAATGAAATTCACACCATCACATTTTTTGAGACCTCAAAATTTACCACATTGGTGAACGAAATAACACACTTGTAAAAAGAATACAAACGTTAATTCGGTGAATTTATTAAGCTGGAAAGCATTACATATCATTGTAAAAAAGTGTATTTCTCAAAGATTGAATAGAGCAAAAAAGGTTGCTTTCAGTAGGGATTATGATGTCTCTTAACTGCGATGGTTGCTTTGCAGCGTTTAACCATGCTTAAAACGAGTTGTTCTATGAACTGTTGGGGTAACATTGTTCACTCCTGTTTAAGTGCCCTTTTCAATTCATGGGCATTTTGAAGTGGAGGTAGGTGTGCCGCAAGACATCTTCCCAGAGCGTTTCACACTTGTACTATTGGATTCAGGTCTGGAGACTTCGCAGGCCAATCCATATGAGTGTTATCCCAACTTTCCAACAGCTCATCCACAGCACATGCACGATGAGGTTTGGCATTATCACCCATAAAAAGGAACTGAGAACCAATGGCACCTCGGAAAAGACGTACGTGAGAAATGATCACCTCACTGCAGTTCATTTCCTGTTACTGAACCATGTTCCAAAACGGGGAGCTCAGTACGACCATTTAGCATGATGCCTTCTCAGACCATGATACCTGCACCTCCATATCGTTTTTTTTCGGTGATATTTGCTGGATGATAATGTGTTGGTACCTCTCTCCACATTAGCTGACGTCCAGTATCGCTGGTTAGACTAAAATGACTTTCACCACTGAAGAGTATCGTGCCCAATTGTTGGGCAGTCCAATCTTTGAGCTCTTTACACCAGTGTAGACGGTGTTCTAATGTTCGGGCAGTAGAAGGGTGCAACGTTCTGGCCGTCGGGCGAATAGACACCTTTATGCAAAACGTATGGCCAGCGTGAATCGCGACACATTGCTTTCTGTGGCCATCTGCAGTTTTCTTTGCAATATTGCCTGCCGTCTGCCATCTGTCTCTTTTGGCCTGCAGCACGATATATTGATCATCACTTGGTGTCGTGTTCTTTGAAAAACCACCACCGATCTTTCTAACAGCTGTCCCTGTTGCCTTGAAGGCCTTCCATACCCGTGATGCTTCCATTCCCCCAATGCTATGGGCGATACGAAACTCTTCGGCTACACTATTCACCCTGCGTCCTTTTTTAAGCTTACCAATTATTTTACCATGCGTAAAATCATCTAATTGTATCCCACTAGACATTTGTATCACCTTTAAAACTATTACAGTTCACTTCAATTTCTTAAAACGACGAGCACACTAACTTTCTATTCCCTAACTTTTCTCAGAAAATATGCTTTTATCAAGTTTAGCCCTGTCATTGGCCATACATATGAAATTATCATCTGTGGAAATTATCATCTTTCTACTGACCCAGTATTTTTATGCAAATCCCCTCTAACTTTTGCATTTCATTTTCTGGTTTTAATCAATGGATTACTGTCTCTCCTTAAGTTTTGCACGACAGTGTATATGTCTTGCTTATGCCAAAAGAGCAGAACTTTCATTTAAGAGATTACGTAAGAGACACGATCAAAAAGAAAAGCCATCATAGCCGACGAAGTAAATCAAACACAACAGCCGTATCCTGACCAGGAATGTAATATCGTCATCCGAAATCGAAGTTAGAACAACTCTATGACAGCCAAACAAACTCTATGACAAGCCAAAAAAATATCAAAAGAGAATTCAAGAGACCTGGTGAAATCAGCAGTACATTACTGCATCTTTCCACTCTTAAAGCGCTAATAAGTGTCATATACGTATATAGTAAACTAACACCCGTTGCCGCTATTCAAAGGAAACAACCAGAGGGTCATACACAGGTTGATGGTTTAGAATAGGATCAGAAACCATAATCAGGTCTCAATGAAAAAACATAGTTAACTTAAGAATCTCCGCAAGGAGTGACCTAGCATGTAGGTCTTTATGAAGCTCCCGAGTTCTGCAGTAAGAAAGTGTAAAAGTAAAGTAACGCAAAGTCTTATTCTGAGACTTGTTTAGCAGCGGAACCCTGAACTGGAAAACCGTAAATCAGAATTCGTCTAATAAATGACTTGCACAGTATGAACTATGTTTCGTAAAAACCGACGAGCGCGATGATTTAGAATAGCGTAGAGGAAGCATATGGCAACAGTCTCTTTACAGATAGTTTCCTTAATCTGCCGCTGCCAAGAATTTTGAATCTAGGTATACTATTGGTTGCCTATACTCAGTCGGCCAGGGTATCGAATCACATTTAAAATAAATGTTACCGTTGATGTGTCTGTAGTTAGAAAAAGAAGAATGAAGAAGGGTAGTCTCACATTTTGAGGTATTAACCTTAATTCTTCACCGAAGATGCAGAATTTATCTATTCAAATGACCAGGAAAAAAGAATTATGAAAAGTTTATAAATTTTGGAAAGGCAAGAGAAAAAGACCGAGGTCCATAATTAGAGGAATCTGACAAGCTAGGCCCTGCCTTTGAAATCGGAACTACTGAAGCCCTCATCTAAATTTGGGGAAAATAAGGTTAATCAAGATTATATGGAATTAAGTAGCATTCGAGAAATAAAACTATCAGCAAAAAGAGATTTACAAATTTTGGGGGTTTTGAAATCGTGTTAAATTTTGATGTGTGCTGCAGGACTCCCTGTGTAAATGTGCATAATACTGTTCAAGTATAGGACGAATAATAGACAGTTTCTTTGTTTATTACATTGAAATGAGGAGTGAAAAGACTACCTGCAATCAACCTTTTCAGTGTTTCGTAAAGTCATTCCATATGGGCCATTCCAGACTGGTATATAAACGTATTTCTGACGGGTAAGAGAAATTGCCTTCTGAACTAGTGTCTTCAATCAATTGCGACTCAATATAATCATGCCGTCGAGTTTTGGTGTACTTCCTAACATCAAAAAGAATTACTCATTGGATACAGCATTTATCATCGGGATTTACATATGTCATTCTTTTTTAACTCGATTTGTCGACCGAACCATTTCACTGATATCATCGGGGACAGGGGCGTAACTTGGCTGGGGCAACCGGGATAATGCCCCGAGGCCCCCGAGGTAAGGGGCCCCAAAGACAGGGGGTAAAAATGAAGTCGTAATATTTTAGGAGGCCCATTTTGCGTCCTTGCCCTGGGGCCCCTAAACGCCTAGTTACGCTCCTGATCGGGGAGCCGATAGTGACTAGGCAAATCTTTGCTAAATATCGGGGCCTCCGCATGGACGAATAGCGACGTCCACGTAAGCCTCGGGAAAGATCATGAAGGTAAGGAACACAGCTCTACCAACGAATAACTGTAAGTTCTTCCTGTCAGTGTAGAAAGAACTCCTTTCCCAAGAATGCAAGCTTAGGTACATTTCAATGATAACAAGGAAGTGATCCAAAGAGAGATCATTGGGAACTTGAAAGTTTGAAGAATAGGAGATATTCCAAGGATTGCCATATCAGTCATTGCTGGAATACCAACACGGTCCAGAGGGGACAAAAATTTCGAAATGTGTCATATCAAACTTTTTTCGAAGTTGGAGACGCCTTTAGTACCAGTCACTAAGACGCAGGAGCTATGTTTAGCATTAAAATCACCAGACGCAATAAAATTTAGAATACGCCAAAAAATATCAATATGTAATGGAGAGACAGATGATATTTAGGGTAGAATTTTGGATAAGACTATTTTCTACAGTCTGAAACTGGTGAGTTGGAAGTCTACAATGATAAATGGAAGACTAGACAAAGACAGGAGTGCCACTTTCTGATAAGCTACTACGTGGTGTCTTATCAAATTATATATCATAGTTAGCTCTCTAGAAATGTTTACCTTGGGACAAGTGGGTCTCACTGGCCAAGATATTATCTATAACTAATTTCTTAATTTCTGAGAATACTTGGCATTCCAGAAACCGAAACTAAAAAATTTAACTCATTCTAATTACACAATCTAGTCAGAATAAACTTAGCAGTCTAAATAGACAATAGGTAATGTCACTATTAAGTAATATTTATGTCGGTCTTCTCATTTAATTATTGAGAAATTTTATCTGGGAAATTAGTCATCTCAGAAATTAGTCAAAAATCATTTAGTCATTTTATCTGGGAAAAGCTTTAAATTTGCACTTAATTGCTTAGTGATCTGAGAACAATTTGACATGAATTGAAAAACTAAGGGAAAAATGATCGTTTGGCTTGTTTGCTTTAATGTCAATTGGCTTTAAAATTTTCTTTGACTTCATTTTAGAGAGCTTATTATGAAATCAGTTTTTTGTGTCAAGGGCAAATTCTAACCCCCGATCTCATTTGCCACCTTCAGGTATGTGCCAACGATAGGCTCAGGTTCTTTGTTTACAGCTCTGCCAAAACTTATCTTATGCGCAAGAAAATAAGTTTAAAAGTGTATATTAGCAATCAATTGACGTATCTAATTTGGAAATTAGCAAACAGGCATTTTTATTGCTAATTTACAGTTAATTTTTCAAGGAATTTTTCTTTTCCTAACCCTAAAAGTTGCCTCTCACTTTTATACTTTTAACCAACTTCGAATTTGGTTTAAATACAGTTACTTGGTCACCGAACTAGAATATTATAAAATAACCTTAAGACAAATTTTACTTAATAATAGCTGAGTAAAATTGTCGTAAATCATTTCATTTACATTGCAAACAACAGATCGGAAAGTATTAGAGATAACAATTAAATAAATTTATCAGACAAGTAAAAATTCTTGTATGACCAACTAACCGGTAGCCTGGTTAATAAATCCATAGGCAGAAAATATTTTAACCTTACTTCAACATCAGTTAAGGTAAAATTACCAAAACAAAGCATAACATAAATATAATACTTATAAAAATAATAATTTCAGGGTTAAAATTTTATAAATGTATTCAACTTTCAAAAGAAAGAAAATGTGGTTTTTACAGCGATTTTACTAACTTGGTTTCATTTTATAATATTTTATCTTACTGTTCTGTCAAAATTACCAATCTTAAATAAATAATGATCCATATGGCCGGCAAAAGCAAAATTTATTGATATTGTTGAAGAGAAACATCTCGGCAGATTTTTTATTCGGCGTTAAAAAGATTAAAATTATCACCGGACTGTTTCTTTATCTAGAGGACACATTAAACTCATTTGATTTATTATATGCAGGTGATGAAATACCAGATGCATAAACTTCTAACCCGTTTAAGGGGACAAGAGACCTTCAACCTCGAAATTTTAAAATTTTAAAATTTTTAACTCAATATACAAAATGAGAATAATTTTCTTTTTTTCTATATTGAAAACCATTAGAGTTAAAAATAAGGAATTTTTGGCAGAATAATGCTTGTTTTTCCAAAAAACATTTCAAAATTGCTAACTTTTTCAAAATGCTTCATGCTCATTCCATATCAGTTAAAAACCTTAATTTTTTAATTATAAGTTTACCTTATGTATATAAATATAACTATGCATTTAATTTTTTTTGTGTGTGAATTTCAAGTCCTAAATAATTTTTTTTCTATTCTGCCTGTTATTTTTTAAGTTTTTGCATCTTTTTGCTTTATTTTATGGTCTATAAAATTAAAAAAATATTTATGATTTCAAAGAATTATATGCTGTTTTGTGAGAAATACTTCCATTAACGATTCCTAGAAATTTGGAATAAATCAGAAGAAAAATGAATGGGCATGGAGCATTTTGAAAAAATCTAGTATTTTTTAAGATTTTTTTGATAAACAGGTCTTATTCTTCCCAAAAATACTTATTTAGGATTTCAGATTATCTTCCATGTAGTAGAAAAGAATAGTAATTATACTCATGTGGTATTCAGGGTAAAATATTGGAAATTAAAGAAAGGCGAGGTTAATGGTCCCTTTAAGTTATTTTTCAGTTTAAAGACAAAAACTGAAAATTTCAGAATTTAAAACAATTATTGAAAATCCATCTTTTTCTTGAATTCTTTTTCAAAAATCTAGCGAAATTTTAAAGTTTTTCGTCAGTTACACTATTTTTTTAAATATTTTTGCAGCTACCTTCATTTAACTGATAAAAACTTGTGTGTAAAGGGGACATTTTGAAAGACCCTCCGAAAGTCCCTTGGCCTCTCGACTTTCGTATGTGTGCTGATACCATCGTGCAGTCAATCATAGAACTTCAGCTCTGATAATAATCCTGCTGAGATAGCGATAGTGTTATCAGCGATATCATGGATTCAGTTCACGGATGTTAGAATCACTCAATTACATTCATTGCCTAACACGGAGAAAAGCTTGAAATAAATACAAATATATATTGTTGTATTGTTACAAATATATTTTTCTTTATAGGTGTGTTACATGAATGAAGGTGTATTACCTTTTATTTTCGGTTTTCCTTACCTCTGTATTTAAAATTAATATTGAAAATCATACTTTCAAATCGCAAATTTTCATCGTTATCGAATTCAACTTTGCTTACGTTTTAACAAATAAGTGAATTAACTGACAAACGCACAATTTGACTATGCATGCATGATGTTCTGCGTAATTTAGAAAAAACTTTCATGGCCGTGTCTGATATTAAAGACTATGGTGTGCAAATACACCGATGAGCTAAACATAAGAGGAAATATACATAAAAAAGGTAACAAATGCATATTCTTTTAATCATAAAAATAGGATTCATGAAGATAATTTTTCTAAATGTTGATCCTTGTATTCAACACATATAAGTCTTATCTTTCAATTTCAAAATTTTCAGTTTTTTAGAATGTTGTCTTTTATTTAATTTCTAGCGTAAGATATCCAAATTATCCTAAACGACTACGTCCTGAAATATTTACCAACAAATCAATTAACAGTGCTGTTCTTCCAAAGTAGAAATAAGGTAAGTTGGTGTAACTGGCCCATGGGGTAACTGGGCCATCCCTTCCCAGATTTTTCCTTTACATATTAGGTGGGAATTCCACTCTCTGTGTGTGTGTTTTTCCGATAATCTCAACAATCTTACAACATTGGTAATTGCTTTGGAAAATTATTTTTAAATGGGGGTAGAATTTCTTTTTCTAGATATACAAGCATTGAACCCAGTTACCCGGACACAGATTCTGTTGTTTCTTATGAGAAATAGACCTGGGTGGTCCACTTACCCCATTCATCAGGGGAACTGGGTCCTACTTGTATTTAAAAATATATACAATTTTATATATAAGATATATATAGAATAAAAATCAATATCATAGCTTAAATAGACTTCCCAAGACTTATTAAAATGCATGTAATAGAAAAGATTTTTGAAAATTATACATGTTAGTATAATTTTAAAGTGTTAAAACTATAGTATATAAAAAAGGTGAAAATCTATAGCCCAGTTACTCCAACTTACCTTACATTTTTATTAACATTCGGAGCTAAGTACTTGGCCATTGACAAATCGAGGATCTTTTAATAAGAGCTGAAATTTTCAAAGCCCGTACAAATGAAAATTTTAATTTAAGACTTATTAAAACATTGGTAGCACTTAAAATTGACGTTCAGCTTTTAAAAATAAAGAACACAAAGAGAAGTATGTCCTTTAGAGGCCATAATTAATTTTAAAAGAAATTTATCAGCTTTTCTATATTTTTTTTGCAAATTAAGTGTACTTTGCAAAGTTGGAAAAATTGTTCCCTCCATTATCTAATCTTATATAGAGAACCTCACACAATATAATTGTTTTGTGTTATAAAGGAAGCAATTGTATTTCTGTTGAAGCCAGGATGACATCCTTAAATGCTATTTAATCGAGCGTAATATGGCATGCACGTGTGACGACAGATTCAATATTCCTGCTATCTAAATGTCTCGTTGATATTTTCTGTATTATTAGAAATTGGGTCTAATATGAATCTTTAACTGCTAACCACGTTGTTTTTGGAAATATATATATACATACATACATACATACATACAGTGTACTCTTTATTATAAGTACAGCAAAAAAAAACTGAAATCTTTATCCAAAATAACACCAACTTAATTCATTAAAAGCCGGATGAGCATTTCTTCCGACATACATATATAAACAAGAAGTCGACGATTTTCGATTTAATGAGGAGATTTTTATTTGATAAAGGATGCGATAATGTTTTGAGATGTCATTACTTTAATTTCCCGGGATCAATAATACAGTGATATATGTTAGGAAAATTCGTGGTGATATAAAAGAAACATTACAAAGATTCGGTAAAACAAAAAATAAAAAAATATATATATTACATGCAAATAAATTAATAAATTAGAAAAGCAAGTGTAGTATTATTTGAAAACACAATAAAATTTAATAAAAATCGGATTATCGTGTTTTACAATTCTATATATATATATATATATATATATATATATATTAATTAATTAGTGTGTGTGTTTGTGTTGTATATACACAAACTTCATTAACTCCTTCGGGCGATATGTCTACAAGAAAATAAAATTGTTTTTGAATCTTGGTCAAAACATGCTAATAGACTTGTTATACTTGATTTAACCAATGAGAATAACTTTGCTATAACTTAAGAAATTAAATTCAGGAGGACTAAGATGAGAATATCATAAAAAAATCGACATGACTATTACCAATATTTTACTTCATTTGTTTTCCGTTAGATGGCATTAGTGTTATACCCGTGATATCAATAAAGTCCTTGATATGTTACTTAAATGCAGTGTGTCCTTTAATTGAAACGGAAAGGCAAGGGAAGATAACCGTCGGAATCGGATACGCTCTATCTAACGATAGAGCGTAAAGTCTATGTCACGTTTAAGTGTATGTCAGCAGTACAAGAGGTCAGTTTTTAAAGACAGTAGCTACACTATGACATCGAAAATTTTTATCTACATATATTCAAATCGAAAGAGAAATAACGGAAATTTCTTACAAATTTTGATTTTTTATTCAGCTATTCTTCTACAAGATGATTGTTTATTTATTTTGGAACTGCAAAATTTTTTGAATTTGTGACTATTCATTTGATTTTTTTTTAAATTTAAGATATTTTATGAAAACCAAACTCCAAAGTTTTCCTTTACTCTACAGATTAGTTTTACACACGAAACCGGCACGTTTGTGAGTTTACTTTTATATTTTTATCTGAAACAGACCTGGGGAAAGATATTTTTTTTTGTCTTCCTGTTAAAAAATTGAAAACAGCATTCTTCGACGTTCAGGTGGACCAGGTGTTTATGAATCGGAAATGGCAAACTCGATTACGAATTATAATGAGAAATTTTCTTCGTAGATCAAATATAAAAAAATTGACTCAGATATAAAATTAACGTAATTCTCGTAATAGAAAAATAAAAAATAAATAAAAGTTATTAATGTGATTGTTTTATGTTGAATTCTAGATATCTAATATTTAATATCGGGTTCTTATTTAGTCACCTAGAGTATGAAGCCGAAAAAGATTCATCTTAAGTTTATTTTTTTAAACTAGCCTCTGGGTTTGAGTTTTATATTTTCTTTTGCAAAACAACTCAACTGAAAGTAACATATGTAAGGAATGTTACCATTACCTGTCATCATAAATAAACGTTGTTAAGGGGTATTCTCTATAAGGCTGATTCTAAAACATCGTGATTAAAAAATGTGAATTTCCATTACTCCAGAACAGAGGTAAAGATAGACTGAGAACCCCAATACCAATGATTTTAAAAATTACATCCCTTTCTGTATGAACTATTTTTTCAAAATTAAGATATATACACTTTATCATTACATCAAATAAGAAATTGTTGGGAAAAAATTTTTCACTTTAAAAAATAAAGTAAAAAATCAGCAAGTACTAAAACACTAGCCGCTGCGCGACCAGCATGGTCGCTTTTAGTTTTATATTTTCCTTTGCAAAACAACTCAACTGAAAGAAACGTATGTAAGGAATGTTATTATTACCTGTCATCATAAATATACGTTGTTAAGTGGTAGTGCGATCTTAGCTAAAAAATTTATAATCATTGCAAAATTCTCTATAAGGCTGATTCTAAAACATTGGGATTAAAAAAAATATGAATTTCCGTTACTTCAGCACAGAGTTAAAGAGAAGACCGAGAAACCCAACAACAAAGATTTTAAAAATTGCATTCCTCTCTGTATGTAATATTTTTTTAAAATTAAGATATCTACACTTTATCATTGCATCAAATAAGAAATTGTTAGAGACAAATTTTTTCACTAAAAAAGGAGTAAAAATTCAGCAAGTAGTAAAATATAGTGTGGATTACATCACTCTCTATATGTATTATTGTTCACAATTCAGATATCTACACTTAATCATACCAAATAAAAAATTGTTGGGAAAATTTCTTCACTTATAAAATGGAGTAATATGATATTCCTCAAACTTCTTGATATACACAGTTGAGTACAGAGGCTGTTCACACATTTTTTAGACGATGTATATTGTATTCACAAACTAAATTACATAACATTCTTGTGTTTTAAATGTTCTATTTGACATCCCTTATTCTGAACTATCTTTCGACACCGCAATTTCCAGGATAATAATGCCTTTTGAAGTGTCAGAAGTGGTATTCTATCCCATTCCTCCTGAACAGCTTTCCAGAGTCCTGTAAGGGTTTTGGGACGACGTTTGGATAATGCAGATTTTAAAAGTCCGAAAGCACAAAAATCCATAGGTGATACATCGGGAGATTTAGTAGGGATATCAGTGAAGGGTATGGCCTTGATACCAGTTTTTTGTTCCATTTCTTTTAGGAAACTTACAGTGGATTTTGATGTGTCACTGCTAGCTTTGTCCTGATGGAGTCTCACAGATTGATGGCACTGTGGGTAAAGCGATGGTATTTCATTCAGAAAAATTGGCGATAAAATATGTTCCTGATAGTATTTGGAGTTAATCTTGACATTTTTTTCCACTCTCTTTATTTTTAACTTGCCATTATAAGAAAAACCAGCAACAATCATGAATCCCTTAGAAAAACTTTCTTTCGATTCTTTGAACCATGTACTTAAATTTTTTTTCTCCCCTTTTATGATAATAAATGACTCTTTTTTGTTTCAATCATTTAAATACACCCATGATTCATCTATTGTGACAATTGTTTTCCATTTGTCTTTGGATAAGTGTTTCTCATATATAATTCTGCAGCGTGTCCTGCGTTCAGCGATATGATTTGGAAGAAGACGATGCACATTGCGTTTTTTCGCTTTCTTAAGATTTAAATCAACGTTTATCATTTTGTTTACAGTGGACACCGAGCATTTTAATGATTTTGCAACTGTCCTTTGACGAGGGGAATTTTCTTTTAACATTAAACAACGTACCTTTGCAATAGTCGAAGATGTCCGTTTTTTCCTTGGATACTTGTTTGGAATTTTTGTCCCACTTGAGGCTCCAATTTGACGTTTTTTTCCTTTCTTGTTGACGATATTACCTATTGACGCTTTAGATATCACAAAACCATGACTCTCACATCGTTTTTGAATAACGGAGTATGCATATTTCTCTTCGGAAAGAGCATAAATGTAGCCTTCGAACCACTTCTTTGTTAAAAACGCTATTTTGAATAAAAACAAAACTGTCAAGCCGTAGACGATAATTTTGACTTTTAAAAACATAGTACAATTGCAATTATTTCTTTTGCAGCAAACGATTTTTTATTACCGCTTACCAAAATCGTCTAAAAAATGTGCGAACAGCCTCTGTATTTCAGAAATAGGAGTTACTACAGTCGCAGAATCGAAAGAACGGACTCTAGATAAACCTACATACAACTGTCCATGACTAAACACAGGATTTGATAGGTCTAAACATATTTTGTCAAAAGTTTGCCCTCTTATTTACATTTAGAAAAACCGATGGAACAAAAGAATACATTATCTCGTGGATAAATTAAATTTATTCAGGTGTAAAATACAGCTATTAAATTGTACCAAATTACGTGCTATCGTCGAACCACTACACACACTCGATTGGCCGCTAATGTTTACATCTGGTAGTTGCAGCCGTTGCCATTCGGAGTGTAGAAATGTCGCCGATTTTTGTGCCGCATACCTACGCGTTTTATATATATAGATAATGTGGATTACATCACTCTCTGTATGTACTGTTGTTCACAATTCAGATATCTCCACTTAATCATATCAAATAAAAAATTGTTGGAAAAATTTCTTCACTCAATAGAAATTCCAGTGGAGGCATTCCCCGATCCGCCTACTGGGGACACGTCCTGTACGGGTTACAGGCTCCCCCGAGGGTATACAGAGTTATTATTTTTTTTTAAGTAAAGGAACGCACGTGTTTGTAGAGAAGACAAATCTCAAAATAGCCATTGTTATTTTTTGAAGCAAATGTTTTTAGGTTTTGCATTCAAAGTATTCCCTATTTCATAGTCTAGTACATTTTTTATTGCGTAAGTTCGAGCCTGGGCAGCCTTGTTGCTATCGCTTTGGAAATCGGACGGAAGGAGCTCATTTCGAATCCCGACAAGCGTCACCGAATGCCGGTGTCTACGCCAGGCATTAACACTTTAAATTTGTAGGCCGGAAAGTCATTCCAAGTTGTATGAGGGTGGGAGGAAGGTACGAGCTCACCAGATGTCACCCATGGGGGATGCTCGGTCAAAACTGACGTGCCACCAGGAAGCAGTGTTGACTCAGCGGTACGGTGAACGATAACAGTCGGGGTCTGGCAAGGTGCTGTAGACTTGCCCACCTCGTGCTCAGAGTTTTCTTTAATTGTCATATTAATGTTTCAACTGTAAATAAATTTATGTTAGTCTTGTACAGTGACGACTCGTTATTGCACTACCTCATTTCTCCCTATGCCATAGAAAAGAACCTAAGTGAGCCACGGTGAAGAGAAGTGAGGGTTCACGACAGTAATCCTACATTAAAATAGTCAACAAATATACGCGATTAATAGTGCGAATATCTCCGGACAAGTGCCTCTGCATTAACAACGACAACAAAATTACTTAGGTCCGAAATTACCCAAACATGTTATCCGGTATTATATTTTATTGTCTGGTCCTTTCTTAAAATTTTGTTTCCTTATTAAACTGAATTGAAAATCTATAAAATGTCTTTCAAGATCACCCAAATTCAGCTTATTCCAATATCGGTCATTCGAGAGCAATAAAATTGTTTTGCGCCGATGCTACAGGTTTGCCATCTATGACCTAGATGAAAAGATTTGAAAAATTAAGAATCATGAATAAAATGATGTGTTCTCGTACAAATTTATAGAGTTTTATATCGGCTTCTTAAAAATAAAGTTTTACTATGTTTTTAAAATAATTCATGTAGTTTCGTTAAGAATAGATTATAGATCTTATTATTAAATACCCATTCTGAAATATTCCTTTTAATTAATGGATAGACCCCTATTTCATTGAAAATCGTAAGTGTGCGAGCACTTTTGGGAGCCAATGTATATTTGCTACAGTTAGTAAGAAGGTTAGGATATATTTAAATAATTTTTACAACGTGATTAGGTCACCGAGTCTAGCATTTTTAACTCTATAATTACATCGGACACTTTTTTTTTTCCTCACACTTAAAAATCCCTAAATGGTGATACTGTGCAATTAAAAATAATGTAGGTATAAATAAAAAATAAAAAATTACTTATAGAATTTTATTTTGTATATGTGTTTATATATGTGATATATTTTATATGTGTGGAGAAATCAGAGGTATGCAATGTTACATTTATGAATTCGATTTGTCATTCCTTCTACTATATTACTCTTCTACTATACTACTATATTCTACTATATTATGATTTTGGCAGCGCGCCAAACCCAGTCTGTATCGCTTGGACAAGCAGTAAACAGTTAAATAGAAAAGTACCAAAATGCGTCAAAATCTTAGACGCAAAAAGTGTTAAGCTACGATAAGTAATCCTACGTTAACCCGCGGTAGTTTCGTTAGAAGAGACTACATAAATTTATTTTTTAATTGTTATTTTGCCGAGTAAAAACTGTTATACCCGAAATCTACAGTTCATCGATTTTTAAAATAGTTTGTCAAATTTTGCTTTTTTCTTGTCTTTAACATTTCCTTAATTATTTTTACCATGTTTTTATTAACTTGCTTTCTTGTGTGTTTGTGTGTGTGTTTGTCAAGTACAAATCTTGCAATGGAGTTTTAACTAGCTTCCCGACAAGCTAGACATTTGAAACTTTTAGAATAGCTCAGAACACGATGACAATGCATTTTTAAAATACTTTTAGCCATCTTTAAGCAGAATTAAATTAATTTTCAGTTATTTTTAGTTAATTTTGTTTTGTAGACTGGTACAGCCATCTATCGACCGGAACGGGAACGAAAAGTTAAATGGAAGTTAACTTCCAATTAACTTCATTTTCTTCAACAGAAAATTTAAAAACATGGTATATAAAAAGTTCTTTTAATCTTGTAATTATTAAAAAATTGCTTCTACCAAAAAGATTTTATTGGTTTCGAGAGATTTTTTAAAATTTATTTAAAGAGAATGGGTAAAAAGTTTGAGAACCACTGGTATACATGATTTTTAACTCTAATGAGCTTCCGTTAGATGAAATAACAACTATGTTATTTTGGGGGAAATTGTAAATTAAAATATCGGAATAAAAACATAAAATGGGGATATTATTTCGAATTACCTCCAAAAAATTATGCAGGGAGGGAATTAAATTCAAACCATCTTTACAGGTGAATCAAATTCATCGCGCCCTTTTCTCTCCCAGAGTAATTTAAATGTGTCTTGGTGCATGCAGATTTGTATCGAAAGGAGAAAATCAATCTCTGACAAGCGCGAGAGCAATCTTTCAAAAATTTGAAAGAAGTTGATTGTTAGAACGAGCGTTCACCGCTCATCAAGATTCAGTTGATTCATCTGTCTCCTTCTAAGGTACTGGTATATTAAATTTTAAATGCAAGGAAATTTGTGAAAAGCTAGTTCTGGGAATTTAATGATTGGAGATACCCAACATGCATTCAGTATATCTTAAGAATTTAAAATTAGTAAAACGGAGTGTCATTCTCCATGAATGTATTGTATACAGATAGATGATAACATTAGCATATATACCCAGATTTAATATTATTCCTCAGTTTATAAAATCATTAGAATTACTAAAGTTTGAATTTTTTGTTCTCTAATGACAATTTACTATTATTTGTGTGCTCAGTAATTTGACGAAATCTAATTTACATTTCTTTGTTAATGTGATTCAAAACAAAAATAAATTATACATAGGTTTAAAACCCATTTATCATTATTTTGGTTTTTTAATTATTTTTGCGGGAAATATTATTAATGTAAAATAATTAATGGTAAACTATAATTTTTTGGTTGATATAAAATCAGCACCTTTCATAACTTGATCATTTACTTCATTTAAAAATTAGAGACAAATAGATTAGTATCATATCAGGAATATAACCAAAAGGGAATCATTTGGTTTACGACTCCATATAAAGTTGGAGCTAAATTTCCGAGCTCTTCTTTACTGCTCCACTTAAAGATGGATTGATGGGAGGCAAAATAAAACCTGTCTATTAGTGATCCTAAGGATTTAGCAACCGTTTTTCTGCACTGATAGCTAGGAGTTAAATCCTAACATATTATACTGAGTAAAATGTTTATGAATGAAAGGATGTATCATTAAATAGACTCATAATAATTGGGAATTGGAACAGATAATTATGAAGTCTTAATTGATAAATACTGTAGTAATTAATCGGTCTGTTTGAGGTAGTCTCTAAAACCTTAAAACAGCGTTTTTCGACCATTCTTATAGTGACATCTCCATATAAGCATTTTTCTCTGGTGGCATTCCCATTTCTTTATAACCCATTCTCTTAAAATATCTTTTTAATGAAAATATGTAGGGTGGCGTAGGATGCGTGGAAACCGTTTATGGGGGTCACGACTCGAAAAAGGTTGGGAAACACTGCTGTATGAAAATATTCGTCTTTTATATCAAACTAAGAATCAGTTTTAACTTATTGTCTTAATTTGAAATTTTCATTGTTACTTATTTTCTACATACGTACAGTTACACTATTCATAAACTTGCTTTAATGGCCTAATTAAAGCATATTTATGAATAGTGGAACTATAATATTTTCAAAAACAGTGGTTAATAGTAGTTAACTATTAATAAATAGTATAAGTCTTTATGAATAATGTAACTGTCACCGCCCTGATTTTTTGTTCTTGGTGAAGTTATAACAGTGATCTTGGTGAAGTTGTCACAGTACATGAACTGTTGAAAAATGCACTTAAATCAACTACTGAATTACACTGAATTAGTATTTTGATACTATCGGATGTTTGACAGTTCCAAAAGTCGTGTTGTTTTGAACTGACTACATATCAAAAAATAACCTCCATCTAAATAAATCTTATACGCTTTTTGTTCTTCTAATAATACTTATAAGAGGCTTTTAGAACTGCTGATCTCTAAATTTCGCAATACAACTGAAGTATTCTTGCAGGTACAGAGAGACCGTTGTACCACAGTTGAAAAGTGGCCTGTATGAGGAAGTTCGTAACATACATTAAGCAGTGATTCCAGTATCTATTAACTCAACTAAAAGAACCCTCGAAAATTTCATGGTAAATAATTGAACATCTGTAAATCGCAACTGCAAAGCTCTCCTGGGATTCGGAGAAAAATTCAAACTTTCTTGCTCTAAAACAGGGGTTCCCAACCTTTTTCTCCATCGACCCCTTTTAAAAGAATGATTTTCTCCATCAACCCCCTCACATTTTTCTCTATTATATACAGCATACAACATAATTATAATACTAATAACTGCTCATAAAACACTTAAAGATAACAATTTGACTAAGAATATGAACAAAAAATTAGAAAAAGTGGTTCATTAGGTTTGTTTTATTATTTTTGTATTATTATTTTCATTTTTAATTTCACAGATATTAACAAGATTTCAAAAACACAGATTGTAATTGCACTAACATCTCCAAGAGAAAAATGAAACTGTTTCTGATTGGTTGCATCGGGAGGACCCATGTGCTGTTTAAGGTCCAGTGGATTTCCCCAGTTCTGCCTCGGTTTGTACAGAAATAAAAGCCGACGGCGGCATTCGATGCATATACAAAAGCGTCATATCATTCGATTTTAGATGAGTGGATCACTTCTCCCTATGCAAATCTGTTTTTATACATATTAAAACGGATATTATCTAATAATTACATTCCTAAAATATTAAATTAAATTTTAATATAGAAAAATTTATCATAGACCCCCAGTAGAACCGTGGAATACTGTAGACGTAGATCCTTTTTAAACTTCCATCAACCCCCAAGGGGTTCACCTGGACCCGTTGGGAATCCCTGCTCTAAAATAATCTAGAATACTCTATTCTTTAATCGGATTTACTAAAAGTTTTTGCTGCCTATGCTAAGACCCCAGATTTGTTAAACGGCCTATCAGTCTTTTCTCTATCACCCGCTTCGAAAAATCACATAATTTCCCCCCTTTCTTATTAATTTTATTTAATTTTCTTCTACTTTTTCAAATTCTTTAACATATTTTCTAAAGTCTTTATCATTCCCATATTCATTCATCATATAATGCATTCCATTCCTTCATTGTTTCGTAATCTGCTCTCGCCAATGTGACCGTCAAGTCTTTTTTTATTCAGTTCTGTTTTTGCCTTCGTCTTTGTCGGTTCACCTGCTATAGATTTTGTCGCGCCCTTTATTGTGACGCTTTTACGACTGTCATTCACGTGAATGGTTGTTCAGCAGGTTCGTTCCGGAATTCACCAGTTTTTCTACAAAGTTAAGTGCCCTTATGCATCTGTGATTTTGTTCTTTATGCTCTTTACGAGCAGAGCGCACCAGTTTTGGTCCGAAACAAGCGAGTAATTAGACGCTGATCAACTTTTAAGTTAGTCTCTTCGATCGCATGTATTTCTCATGCCAACTACAATGCTATTTAAGCAATTACTTTTATTCAGAAATTAAGTCTAAATTGAGTCTGATTAAGTCTGAATTTAATTTTACAAGATTTGCATTGCTTGACAAACATTTTGCTGATATCTGTCGAAAAAAAAGGCCGAGATTTGTGGCATTAAGGCTGCTGTGTATTAACCCTATTTGATTCGCTTACCTGTGTTAACCTATGGAGAAAATTTGTTTACTATTTACAGCTGCATAAATGCTGACAATCCAATAAAAATGGTATTTTCAGAAAGCCTGAACTTTTCTGCACATTGCAACAGGGTTCATTTTATAAATTTCGCCCAACAAAGGAATCGATAAGCGTTTAAAACACACTGTACCAAATTTTTGCCCTGAAAAATTTAAATGCAGTCGAACCCCGTTATAGCGAACCCGGTATATAACGAACTCACGGATATAACAAACGAAAATTTTGATCCCGCTGTTTTTGTATTGTATTTAGTGCTAATTTATCCTTTTATAGCGAACCTCCGAAACTTTAAGAATCGGCTATAACGAACCTTTTTTTTCAGTCGACTACTGATTTTTTAAAAAAACTTTTTAAGATTGTTGAAGATACAACGAATGTTGAAGAAGGTGATTAAGATTTACCTATCGAGATATGGATAGAAAAGCACAAAAATTCATCATTCTCAGATTGTGACATCAATTGTTCGAAACGTGATGATGAAGTCATTACATGTGAAAATCCAACTGGTGAAGATATTGTGGAAGAAATTAAAATGAATCATTCTGAAATCGAATTTTCTGCATCTGATGCTGATAAAGAGGAGCACATAAATGACGAAATCCCCACCATCTCATATGCTATAGCAGCGATACGTACAGATGGTGGACAAAATAATACGAACACCTGTGAAATAATGGAAAATCTTTATTTATAGGGGGTTGGACCACCCTTTGACTGAAGTACAGATTTAATGCGACGTGGGATAGATGCATAAAAGTCATGGACAATATTTAAAGGAATATTAAGCCATTCCTCCTGCAGAGCGGTCTCTAATTCCGAAAGTCCGGATGGAGGTGAAAATCGGGAACGAAGTTTGGACTCCAAATATTGCCATAAATGTTCAATAATATTCAAGTCCGGAGACTGAGGGGGCCAAGGGAGATGTGCAACTGCATCGTCATGCTCTTCGAACCATTCTTGAACATACCTAGCAGTGTGGATACGGCGTTGTCGTCTTGAAAAAGCGGTCGCTCTCCAGGGAATACAGTCTTGACAAAAGGATGGACACGATCCCTTAGAACGCTTAGATAGTGATTGGATTTGATCCTCCCATGCAGAATAACAAGTGGCCCAAGACCGCGCCAAGATATCGTACCCCATACCATAATGGAGCCACCCCCATGCTTCACAGTCGGCAAGAGGCATTCAGGATGAAACGCTTCTTTGGGCGTTCTCCAGACATAAACGCGTCAGGTCGTCTGAAATAGGGTGAATGACGATTCATCTGACCATATTACCTGTTGCCACTGCTGTGGAGACCAGCCTTTGTGATCTCTGCACCACTGGCGTCGCTTGAAAGCATTAGTTGCTGTCACCAAGGGTTTACGAATTGCCACTCTGCCATAAATGTTCGCAGCATGAAGTTCCCTTTTGACAGTTTTTGTTGAAACGGGGTCCTGGAGATGACTGTTCATTTCGGATGTTATCTCAGATAACGATTGCTTGTGCTTTCGGGCTACTATGCGCTTCAAGACCCGTCTATCCCTATCAGCAAGCTTGGACTTTCGGCCACTGTTGTGCTTTGAAGACGTGGTCTTACCCTCTTTCGTGTACGCTGTCATAACGGCTGATACCGTACTCCTTGCAAACCCCAAAAGGTTTGCTGTTTCCGTAACCGATGCTCCACTTAAACGCGCTCCAACTATCATTCCTCTTTGGAACTCTGACAGGTCTGACATTTCAACTTATTACAGACAGTTCGATAGAAGCATGCAACGTAGGTGACTGCTGTTGAGAGACTGATACCTTCCTCATCACGCTCACTAGGTGGCAGACTTCTGTTGCAGATGGCGCTGCTGTACTGCAGGTGTGAAATACGTCATACTTTTTCACAGGTGTTCGTATTATTTTGTACACCATCTGTATAATTAATAAGTTTTTGTCTACACAAACAGAGTAAGAAAGAGTGTTGGAGTCATTTAATTTATTGGGCAAAGAAATTCATAAAATGTTTTTGAAATCGGCATCACATTAACAGAAGATTACCGATTATTTCGTATCAAAAAAGTGAGCAACAATTAAAGGTAAAATGAATGTATTTCCATTTGTCTTCATTTTTAAATAATTTAATTTGTATTGTGTCAGTTTAATTTAATCGATTTTTGTCAATTTATCTATAATAATTCATTAATGATCATTTTAATAGATTTTATGATTAATTTAATACATTATTATTGAATATACATAGCAACTAATCAGTTACACATTTTGTGAACTCTAACATTTTCCTCAACGGTTCGGATACAGCGAATAAAACCTTTGGTTCCTTGAAGTTCGTTATCACGGGGTTCGACTGTATTAAAATATTTGCATTTTTTTTTTAAGAAAACGAAAATTGCTCCAAAGTGGAAATTTTCTTTATCTGTCACAGTACAATTAAAAAAAATCTTTAAATCCAAGTCGGCAATCCTTGGCCAAATTTTCTCCATAGGTTAACATTGAGGAGAGCGAATTCTATAAGATTAGTACATAGCAGCCTTAAATGTTCCTTTCAGATGTTTTAAGGTGCTTTATAGGTAGAAAAATATTAGTTCTTCCTGTAAAACATAAAATTTGTTATAAAATATGTATTCATTTTGTTGGGATACAATTTAGTTGGGATATAATTGATTATAGGTAGAAAAATATTAGTCCTTCCTGTAAAACATAAAGTTTGTTATAAAATATGTATTCATTTTGTTGGGATACAATTTAAAAGTTTTTTTTTCTGTTGCCGGTAAGTAAAGCGAATTAATAAAATTAAAACATTACTTTAAACCCAAAACTAAGGGTATTTTTAACGATACATCTCCAAATTCTAACGGGTGAAACAGATGCTTTCCATGGAACTCTCTAAGTAATAGATAGAAAGACTAAAAAAGTTTTTTTTTCAAACTTACCCTCCCCATTTTAAGATTAACTGTTTATAATTCTTCAGGCAGTATACATGTGCGATTGCTACTAATAAGTCAGGTCTTACAATTTTAAATATTTTAGAATCTTAGGTAAAATGGTTTTATAAAGATGTATTAGTTATCTTGCTATTTTGAAATCAGTCGTCTAGAATGAACGCTAATATGATAGACCAAGTTTACTGACATTATTAGGCGCGTGCCTACTTTATAGCTTTATCTTAAATAAAAATTTATTACCGCCTTAATATTGGAAAATTTTTTCTAGAAAATATTTATTCCAGAAATAGTTTCATGATTTTTAAATTTGTCTACAGTCGTAAATGCTGTAGTTTTCCGCTCAAATTCTTTGATTTTTATGCGACGGGATTTATCTTAGCGGATTAACTTCATCTGTTAAGGCCAGTTGTCCGCCAAGTAACTGTTTCTCTGTTTACTATATACGCACTCGCGCACCGATACAGGCTAGTGGTCGTCCTTTGTTCCACTTGCAATAAACACGTTGAAAATTAAAATAAAAAAGATAATAGGGAGCAATATAATTCAGATACGGCATAAGAAAGTTTAGGGTCACCGCACCTAGTCTCTCCACTTTATTTATTTATATTTTTTTATTTCCCTTTCAACCTTGACATCTATTCCCGACGTTCTTTCATTCTTTGAAACCTTCAGAGCGCTTTTCGAGGACTTGCACGAATCCTTGCTTTTATCGCTCTCGCTTACTTCCCGTCACTTGCCTGAATGAGATTTCAAAAGCCGTCTAACTGCCTTACGTGGGGGAACTATATTCTTAATTAAAACCTTCTTAATTAAGCTGAAAAGAAACGGATGATGCAGTGCGGTGCATTGACCCTGCGGCGTGGAGGAAATTTCGATGAGATTGGAGACAAAAAGGTTTTGCTATTATGCTTTTAACGACAGATAAGAGAGTTATTTATACGGTACGCGTTTGAGAAGTATTTGTGCAGAGTGATCCTCCATTACGATACAAACTACTTTTCAGTTTAAATTGAAACATATTGAAACATTTCTTCATGAAATCAAGGTGTATCAGCCATCGCCTATAAAGTAAGCTGATTCTCTTTAGCTATTTAAAAATAAACATTTCATTTCGGAAGCTGTGTAGTATCTAAATTATCTTATACGCACAATATCTTATAAAAATAATTGGATACTTGTCTTTTCCATAAGAATGCTTCTTTTAAATTATCATAGAGCAAAAAAAAAAAAAAAAAAAAAAAAGATGAAGGTGCATTTGGGTCTTATTTGGAAGTTGGTAAGTGCTTTATACATGATGCATATTTTAGGAAAATAGAGTAGAAATTGAATATAAGTTGTATAAACAAAAAAAGAGCAAAAATTTTTTTTTAAAAATCGGTCAAATATTGTTGGAAGGAGGTATTCATTCTTGGACTTTTAAAATTTTTTTCTTGGATTTTTGTATGGATATTTAAAATTATTAGACTTTATAATTTTTATTATTACAATTTGGCTAATAATGCGTTTAATTCCAGGGGACAGATTAGGATAATCTCCCAAGTCTACATTTATTTTGAGTTTGAATTTTTATAACATGCTTTATTATATTAGAAATTACTAAATTGAATTTTTTTTTATGATTCTAGCTGCAGATGAAGAAGTAACCTACGGATTTCTGAAGACATTTTCTTTCTTGAATCATCCAAGACAATAAATTATTAAAATTTAAAAAAACATTAGAAAGATAAACTGAATAATTTCAGCAGATGAATTTTTAAATGCTTTTTACTCTTTTCGATCCAAAATACCATTAATTTACCTTTAGTATTTACTGAAGACGAGTGTATTTAAAAATTCAATGTGTTCAATCAACTGTGGCGCTGTTTTTCTTATTTTAACACAAGGCTTTTGTTTTCGTATTGAATGCTGTCTTTGTGGGGAAAAAATGTACAAAAAGGAAACGTAAACGCTTACTTCATCCCACTTCTTTCTACGGCCGTCAAGCATTATGTAATTTGTTGCAGTTTTGCTTCAACAGCGCAGGATGTTGGCCGCACGTATACATTTTTTATTTCTAAATTTTCCGGATGCTGCTGCTATATAAATATATATATATATATATATATATATATATATATATATATATATATATATATATATATATCGATGAATATTTTATTTCCACGTTTTCTAGAAATTCAACAATGTCTTTTACGGTCGGACGCCTCAGTAATGGTCGTCTAACAGGGGAGGAAATTTATCTCTGGACTTAGAAACTATCATCTTAACCATTTAACTATTCTAGCGATGTAAGGGAATCTCATCATTTAAACGCACCATTTACAATTTTTAAAAAGTGGCAATACCTATTTTAATTAAATTCTCCATTTCTAGGGTGTCAAGAGTACAATCTTACCTGTTATTTCATATTGTTATGTAAAAGAATGTGATAAAGTTATATGGGCTTTACATGATGCAGTGATGTAGAGATAAATTATTTAGGGAGCATAGTGGCCCAGTTGGAAAGGGCAGAGGGCTAGTGCTCTGAAAGTCACTGGTTCGATGCTCGTCGCTAACAAAATTCACTGCCGTGTACACTAATAGCGGCTGTTGCACGTAAAATCTGTCGTGGCTGCATTGTCCTCCAAGTTCTCAAAATTACCTCTGGAGGTGCGGGGTCAAGTGTTCTGGTCTCATCACCTGACTCGGTTCAAAATTACGAGACTGGTCCTTTGGCCATGTCGAACTCCGACCCTTATGGTGCCAGTCAAAACAGGAGCCGCACCTTCATCGCCCATAGCCTTCGGGACATGATCTGGTGTTGCTGTCGGTCAAGTAGCATAAGCGGCAACAACAGAGATAATTTATAGTCTGCAGAACAACTCTAGAACATTTGCCTCTTGAAAATACTTTATCAGTAAATTTGTTATTCAGGCATATTTTAACGTATTCAAGTTACACGCCAAGAAAATCTGGAACTTCTATACCCAACCATGTGTAAAATCAGCGAGTTTCGGTTTTCTGAAGAAGGCATTTGTAGCTTCTAGAGTTCAGTGGAGAAGACCACTCAACCCCTGGTTATCCCATCTTACATAGCACATATTTTGATTGCTTTTCTGTCTACCTCTACTATATAAAGTCTATAACAGAAGTTCTCTGACTGTGGGATGCGCATCCCGGACGGTACGAGGGTAGCTCTAATAGGTAAAACGACAAAACTGTCCCCGGAGAGCAAAAGGTAACCGGAAAATGTTTCCCTTCATTTTAACTGTTATTTTTCGCTTCGAGAGCATAAAAAGTTATATTTTATTGAAATCAAGACTTTATCATTTAACTTTTATGAAGTAGGCGAATGTAGCCGTATCTTTTCTTCAAAATAACAAACTAATCAGAGCTCTGTAAGAATACACACGATTATTCTCTATCACTCCTTAAACAATTTATTGTATTCATTAAAAAAATACCACTTCAGTAAATTCCCAAGAGAGTCATGAAAAGAAAAATCTATGATTCCGAGAAGTTTTATGGGGTTGGAGGAAGAGGTGATTAAATTTTTAGTTGTGACAGCGTTTCAATTTTTGAAAAAAATCCTCTGAGCTACTAGCCTAGGATTAATTTTAAATCTTCTCCAGGATTCAAAATACCTCATCTGAAAACGCGGTGCTAATCTCTCTCTCTCTCTCTCTCTCTCTCCATATATATATATATATATATATACAACGTGAAGAAAAACAACAAATAGCTTTCGTGGCCATGCGCTAAAGCATCCATTAACCACAAAGCACAAATACATCATTTATCTAAAATTTGCAAATACTATAGCCATATGCATGACGCAGCCTAGCAGCTAACACAAAAATAACAAAAACACAGGTGCATTAGCACCCAAAGATAGAAATATAGGTGAATCAACACCCAAAAGACAAAATGTCAAGCAATTAGACTGAAAAAAGTCAAAAAGATATCAAGAAAATCATCTGTCTTTGCTTGGCTCATCAGCCGTGGGTAAAGCAAAGAAACATAATCAAACAGAAGTGGTTTTGTCATGGTGTCATATTTAAAAAAACTTTTATAATTAATATGGCTGAATCAGATGACAAATTCTTTTAGTTTTTTGGAGAGAACCAGGGACCCGCTACCTACCTTCCAATGTCCACAAAATCGACCATTATGGTGGAGGAGGTTTAATGGTCTGGGCAGGCATCATATTGGATGGCCGCACACCTCTCCATGTCTTTGAAAGAGGCACTGTGACTGGTGTGATGTGTAGGGATGAGGTCTTGAAGCCATATGTTCGCCTTTTCAGGGGTGCAGTTGGCCCTGAGTTCATTTTAATGGACGATAACGCGAGGTCACATAGAGCTCTTATGGTCGACGAATTTCTAGAGAGTGAGGATATTTGCCGGATTGATTGGCCGGCCAGATCTCCAGACCATAACCCTATAGAGCATGTCTGGGACGCTCTGGGGAGGGCAATTGCAACTCGCAACCCCCCTCCGAGAACCATCTAGGGAATGAAAACAACGTTGCTGAACGAGTGGGACCAATTGCCACAAGAAATGATAAACTGCCTTATTTCAAGTATGAAATCACTCTGCGAGACCTGTATATCTGTAAGAGTGGAGAATATCCCGTATTAACCCATCTATTAACCCATTTTTTGTTTAATCTGCAACCGCTGTTTCATACCTTCCGACTCCAACGAGTGTTACGCACGATCATGCGTGTGTATTAGAATTAGTGAATGGTTATTTGTTTTGTATTGTATCAATGTATGTACATATCAGATTTCATTAAAATCCGTACAGTAGTTCTAGAGATAATCAACCAAGTCTGCAAATTCTCTTAATTTCTTACACCAGTGTATATCTGGGCCGTGAAACTGATGGCTTCATTGTGGTCTTTGGGAAACCTCAACGGGGTGACGTCTACCTGTGCCTAAGATATATATATATATATATATATATATATATATAATATATATATATATATATATATAATATATATATATATATATATATATATATATATATATATATATATATATATATATATATATATATATATATATATATATATATATATATATATATATATATATATATTCAAGCACTAAGTCTAAATTCCTCCGAAAAGAAATATGCAGATAACTCTCCATGCTAGTTAGACGATTACGTAAACTGTTGATTACAAATATATTTCGTTAACATTTTGTCCTTAATAGTTAATATTTTATTTCTGGAATAGTTAATCTCCATTTAGTATCCCACTTTTCCTCGCTTGTAGAAGCTAATCGGCAAAGTCAAATGTATTCCTATTTTTGACTATAAAAATGAAATATGTGGCGAAATTATTAGGTCAACAGTCTTAAGAGCGTGACCGAGAAATTCTCTCGGGCATCTTTGCTGTCATCAAAACTGTCAATACCATTTTTCCAACTTAAAGATTTAGTTAGTATAACTGATTGACGCGGCAATCTGGACTAATGCCCATCACTATTAATATTTAAACGTGAAATACTAGCGTATGTTTTGGCAAGTTCATTTGTGGAAGATCACTGAAATGTTTCTGTAAACTCTATACACCGTCAACAGAGTACCTGATCTGGTATGATATCTGGTTTCGTTTTTATAGCTTTTGTAAATAATGTTAGAGTGTTGCAGATGGAACTTGGCTATAAAATACATTTGAACCTCCGTTTCATACTAAAACACACACATTTACAAAGATATTCATACGTACTATTTATGTAAAATAAATTAGGTGCAGATTAACATAATTCCATACACTTAAAGAGTTATTTCACTAAGCTACTACCCGCTAAAAGCTTTTACGGGCAAGCATTAGATTCCCTAATGTGTGTCCGTCATTAGAACACAAAATAACAATCCTTGATGGAAAAAGTTAAGTCTCCGTGGAATTACCACTGTGAGAGAGGTTAGTGGAGGAATCTGTTTGAGTGAAAAAGGAAAGTCTGTATAATTCCACAGCTCTTTAAGGTGGATGTTTACGAGAATACGCCCGTAATCCCAGCCGACTCCTAGTTAAAAACTTCAACATGTATAAGAAAAAGCCAGTATTCGAGAGTCTGAAAGAAAAACTACTAAAATTATAAAATACTGAAACAAAAAAGAGAATGACGGAGAAAAAGAAATCAAATTAAAAAGCGTTTTGTAAATGAAATGGGATTGAAAAAGGGTATTTATAGTAACATCTCATGCATTTTTAACTCTCAAACGGTACAGTGGGGTGTCGGATCCGACCCAAGGGTGTGTCTTTCCATTCCCGTACTCTCGTCTCTCATTGCAAGAGATCGAGTTGACAAGGAACCCAACCAGATAGACCTACTAGACCCCCCTACTAGATATAGGAATAAGTAAATACGAGTGTCTTTGTTGAAAAGCCTTATTCATGATCACTAGCCCTTTTTTAAATTTTTTTATTTTAGATTTTTTAATTTTTTGTTTCGATTTTGAAGACCAAAAATGTCAGTACATATTATTTTTTACATTTTTGTGTTCTTAAAGTTGATTTCACTAACTTCTAAAACTAGGTAGACTAAATTACATATTAGACCTAATATATACAACATTCTATGTAAATGCCACAGAGATTTTCTATGTTTAGCAAAATTACAATTCGTTGGTCATTTTTTCTACAAAAAGGGTTTTATTTCATGTAAAATATTATCAATAAATGTTATTATATAACAAAAATGCTTATTGTGCATTTATTTCCACCAAAAACCTTATATAAAGATAAAGAGATCGGGTCGGATCCGATCCGATCCGACCGTACGATCTATTTTGTCTCACACCATTGTGCTGTTTGAGGGTTAAATGTAAAATTTATAAAAATATTTTTTGTTAAGTTTTGCAACTTTGATAAACATCGATTGATAGTAAGATCTGACTGTGAAAGAGGTGTTTTACATTTCTAAATAATTAAATACAACTCACGTGAAAAACATGCTCTTAAGCTTTTAGACGACAGCAACCATGTCTTTTCAATAAATGGTTTTTAAGAGATACAGAAATAATAACTTCTTTTATTATTCAATTAGTGTTGGTTTCTGATTATGTTTACTTCGTTTCGCAGTGTACGTGAAATTACTGAAAATGACAGGGACGTGTAAACTTCTCAAACAGTTCCGAGCTCTGTTCGTAGGTTAAAATGTTATTTAAAAGCTTAAGAAATGTAGCTAAAAATTTCCTCAAGCAGAGTAATTTTTTTTTTGCCTTATTCCGCTAATTGTATTTTACTTTTGAATTTATTGGCAGTTTTTCCGTGAAAAAGAACTTTGGCTAATTTACTTTTTACTCGCCTTCCTTATTACATCGAATTAACTGCTGCAAACAATAACTTTAAGTGATTGAGAAGGTAATTTTTTCCGTCACATCCTGACAATTGATCTTGTAAAATCAGCAGATACTTTCCTTGTGGCCTTTAAGTGTGGCTTTATTCTATGATTTTGCGAATGGTGTTACATTTTATAAAACTTTGGAGATTTCAAAAGACTGTTCAGATTTTTCGATGAATGAGTGTTTTGAGAAGTGCATTTTACGGTTCCCCACTTTAACCTATTATACCGATCCTTTCGAAAGAGTAATGATTCTGTACTTTATAATGGTTGCGTGACATAATATTAACACCAGTGGGGTAAGTCAGTAGTGCTAAAATTATGAGTCGCGAAATTAATTGGAACGGCCGCAGGTAGTTTCAAGTAAATTTATATCGTATTGAATTATTTCATGAAAAAAAATTGCTATAATTTTTTTTCATGAATATTGTTATTGTGAATATTTCATAAATATTGTTATCATGAATATGCTATAATTTTTTTTAAGAATAATTTTTTAATCCTGCTCTTTATTAATCTGAATTTTTGCTAATTTTTACCTGAATGAAGTAAAAATGCATATTAATTTTTTAAATATGAAGTTTTAGTCACGTGAGACCTGCTAAAAGCAAATGCAGAAAGTATGTAAGGTTTTTTTAATTGTCATTATGGAAAGAAAATATACAGTAGAACCTCGTTTATCCGGACTATAGGCAATCCGGATAATCTGAGTAATAAGCAAAACAAAATCCTTAACTAATCAGGCTTACCGTTTATTACGATAAAAAACTATGTTTTGTAACAAAATTACATAGTATTGTTTACAAGTCATTAAAAATAATAACTTTTTGCGCTATTTCTTAACAAAGAATTGGTCCACTGTCTTCTCCTTCAAACATGTGTGGAGTTTAAATGAAACACGGTCACACAAACGCTTTATCATAAAAAGTTCAGCTGGAGTGGTGTCGGGCTGACACTCCAAGTACGATATAATGTTTGTCAACTGGTGAGCAGCATGTGTCGTCCGCTGTTGCGGTGTGATCAGTCCTTCCTCGTTCACGTCATCTTCTTCCTCACTGTCTGCTGTAGATGTGCATGCCGTTACAATTTCTTCTTCCGTCATAGTACCGTAGCCACCGTCATTACTGTTTTTCAGCCACCCACTGACGCCTTCCATATCAACATCTGAGCACTCACTTATTATTCTTCACATTTGCAGAAGGTCGTCTGCAGCTACTTGCGCCAAATCATCGCTTCTCATTTCGTTTGTAACACAGATAGCCGGTGAGTCAATCCACGTCAACGTCCTGTGACACTCTAGTAAAACTTTCTTAAACTCAACAAAAAGCAATTTTATTACCGTAATTTATTGTACAATCTATGCATAAAATGTACATTGAATCAAACTAAAAGTTGCGAATATTTGGCGTACTTATAGTTACGTTCTTGCTATCATAGTTAAAAATTATTATCGAATGTGAACATTAAATAAAAAGAAGTCTACAAATCTGATCCGGATAAACGAGGGACGGATAAACGAGAACTGTATACCCAAAATCTAAAGTTAGTTGATTTTGAAAATAGTTTGTCAAAATTTGCTTATTTCTTTTTTCTAAACTTTTGTTAACATTTTTCTGATTTAAGGGAACAAAGGACCTTCAATCTCATCCTTCTTTAATTTTCAATATTTTACATGAGTATAATTAATATTCTTTTCTACTCCATTGAAGATACTTAGAATTCAAAATAAGTATTTTGTGGAAGAGTTGGAACTATTTATCAAAAAATTCAACAAAAATGCTAGAATTTTTCAAAAGGCTACATGCGTATCCATTTTCTTCTGATATCTTCCAAATTTCTCTGAATTATTAATTAAAGTGCTTGTCACAAAACTGCATAATTCTTTGAAATTACAAATGTTTTTCAAATTTACAGACCATAAAATAAAGTAAAAACATAAAAAATAGCAGGCAGAATAAAAAAGAATTTAAGACTTTAGATTCCTACAAAACAAAAAAAAAAATTGAATGCACATTTATATTTATATACATATGGTAAACATATAATAAAAAATTAAAGACTTTAATTAATATAGAATGCGCATAGAGCATTTTGAAAAACGTTAGCATTTTTGAAAAAAATTTGAAAAACAGTCATTATTCTGCAAAAAAATCCTTATTTTGAATTCTAAGGGTTTTCAATGAAGTAAAAAAGAAAAGTAATTATTCTCATTTAGTATATAGAGTTAAAAATTTAAAATTTAAAAAATCGAGTTTGTATGTCCCTTGTCCCTCTAAAATAAATTTTGCTACTATCACACAATTTTCATTGGGGGTCGGATGTTTTTTTATTTAAAGAAAGTGGATCACTGTTGAAAAAAGTTTGCGCATCTCTGGGTTAAGCAACTTGGGGAGTACTAACATACGTAACACGTCCAAAGTTGGTGTTTTCAAGGATCCAAATAGCTAGTTGCCGAACAGCAAGAAGCATTGTCTTGCTGAATATATGCTGCGTGCAGAAATTATTGTCCATGGCATCATACTCTTTTGTCACGCCATAATTCTTCTATCAGACAAAATCTAAATTCCTCCCGACATACTTTTTTTCATACAGATATCGTTAATTTTTGATTTTCCTACTACAAAGCAATACCTGAAACATTAATGCCATTACGTTTAAGATATTCTCCACTTACTTGTAACGTTAGCACACTTCACATATGCCCATTACAAAACGCACGTTAGAATCGTTGAAAAGGGCAATATAGATTATAAATAAGTATGGAAACCTTGTACTCGACTTTTTGATAAGACATACAAATTGTAAAATCAATTCCTTTTACTGGTTGCACGAATTTGGATTTTTCTCCTTGGGCGTTTCATTTTTTCTCTAATGTATTTCTAACTGACTGTTAAATACGCATTTTTTGTTTCTCTATGTTAAGGATTATTGCTACCTTAGATTTCTGCATCAACCTAGAGATACAAATTGGTTATGAACCGTTTTTTAAGTGTTTCTCACATGACTACAGTTAATCGGATAACCAATTAACACATTCTAAGACGCTTTTTTTTATTCTTGTTGACTGTAAAATAAGTATGGATAAGCATTGTGGATAGGTACAAAAAATTCACGCATATGCTTAAAATTTAGAAAAATTATTTAAATTTTATTTTTTATTCCAAAACCCTAAATATTCTTAAAACAAGGGACTCAATTTTGTTTGGTGGAAATTTCTTAAGTTCATTCAGAATGTAAGAAAAACTTTCTCTAGCATTCGAAAATTCTTATAAAAACTTTATTTTAATCCATCTTAGCGCATGAATAATAGTTTTTATTATGCTTTAGATTTGAAAATAAAGAACGTTCCCCCACAGCATTACTAAGAACAATGCTAAAAAAAAATTTAGGTAGTCTCTTGTAACGAAACTACCGCGGGTTATTAACGTAGGATTACTTATCGTTGCTTACCTCTTTTGTATGTATATATGTATCTGTATATATGTACGTATGTTTATATATAGATATATGTATGTCAAAATTTTGACGCATCTTCATACTTTTCTGTTTAACTTGTCCAAGCGATAGACAGGGTTTGACGCGTTGCTAAAATTATAACTCTCGAGGAGAAACGAACGGACAGTTTTAGCGTCTGAAATTTTCCTTTTCACAGGCCCGTTATGGAGGAACGTAATCCTACGCTAAAAGGCGGTTTTTCACACTTAAAACAATTATTGTAATCCATAATTCTGTACCTTGGAACAAAATGGGAATTGTCCATTTTAATCAAATGTCAAAGAACGTCAGTTTCAGTTTACAAATTTTACTAACTTTTTACAAATCTTACGAACGGTTTGTGTATAAATATTTTTCCAAGTTTTATTTTTCAATTTTAGTCATAGATTTTGCCTACATTCTAGTATTATATTTGTGATACATCAATAATTCCAAGGTTCACAGTGGGCCGAGCCTTACCGAGCCTTACCGAGGTTCACAGTGGGAGAGCTAAGTTCAAGTTTTCAAGATGTTAATAGTAAACTTTAAATGAACATTTCAAGATTAAAACTTAAACAACATTTAATCATAACAACTAGACGAAACACACATTAAAAATCTTAAAGCTTCAGCATCATGAAGCGACCATGAACTGCAGAACGATGAAACGAACGAACAGCAATGAAAACTTTTTTTCCTTCACATCCGTTCTTCTTTTATTGCAATCATGAAAATTATGCACAGCGCAGAAGCGTATTTTTCCTCTCATGACGAGCCTTACGGCACATGGAGACCACAAAGCTTTTACGAATGACAGTCGCACCCGGGCAGATCCAACGACGGAACAATATTTATTTGGAACAACATTTTTCATTGGTCACTCAAATTTCAAAGTTTTGGACACTGGCCCTTTTTGTTCCAAGGTACAGAATTAATTAAGTATTAATAAATTAACTATGACTTATGAGTTGAGTAATGAAAACAGGAAGTTCCTTTTACAGGTAATAATGAGGCACGAATTTTAGAGCCTTCCCCCCTCTCGATATTCTGTGACCGTGGACTCACGCTTAGCGCACCTCTCAGGTAATCCGCCTCTGGGCTCCACTTGTAAAGTATTTATCAGTCAATGCACACGGTTCCCCGTTCGAATTCTCATAATCTGAATCGTACTTATCCCTCTGGTCGACTCTCATCGAGGTATGGGGGAGAAGAGTATCGCGGGAGAGCAACATCTAAAAATATCGCTTAGGGGAGTGGACGAGACGGGTGCAGCGGTGCTATGGTGGCTTTACCCGGGAGAGCCTCCGCTCTCCACAGTTGTGTCAGTGCTTGCGTGTAGGTCGGTGTTATTGATCGCCGAAAGGGCGCAATGGAATTATGATCCATTCTGTGTCGCTCTTTATGTGTGCCTTTACACGGGAGGAGAGATTTAATAATGATATAAACACGACTGCAATTCACTTGGGAGAGAATGGGTGGATCGGCGCTGAATGGTTCCAATGCATCACGGGAGGTGCAGGGTGGTGATCTCGCAACCCCTTTAGATGGCATGAGCTTGATCTTTTTGCTATCTAAACTAAGAATGTTATAAAATAATCAGTCACGCGAGTTCAATAAATTATAAAACAAAATCATTTTATATTCTTGAAAGCAAGGCAAAACATAAATACTATAAATTTTGCTGAGTGTCAAAATATTTGGCAATATGGCTGAGAAATTTTACTGGTTGACATGTCTGATAAAGAACTCTATAAAACTTTGGCCATAAATGTTTTTTTTTACTTATTAACTGGCGCATTTTCTTACATTTATATCGACTGTCTGCGAAGGGCGAGAATCTAACTCGCGTTTCCAAACTTTAGGAAAGGTATTTTAACTGAACTACCCGAAACTTACAAGGAGGCGTTCATGATTTTTCCTCCCTTTTTCTCCCTTTTGTTTTAAGTCCAACGATACAGCACATTGCCCTGGATATATTTTTATTAACTGACCAGCTGAATACCCGTGCTTCGCCACGGAGTACATTTTAGGATAATTACAATGAAAAAGTAATGAAATTGCTTTTTAGAGGATTTCCTTATAAAAAATATTTTTTGTTTCTTCATTGAGTGGGACTAATATTACCAGGCTCGTCTACGAACTTATGCGTGAGCTAGCTACGTAAAACTGACCGTTGGAGAAACAATTTTCTCTTAAATCTAAGCAAACGTTTGGACTTGAGACTTATTGTCATGGCAAAGCATACTTTAAGGCGAAATTGAAGTTTTATATATAGGTTTAATTTAATATCCATAAAACATACTAATTTGAATTAAATTCTTAAAACACTTCCATCTAAATTTGTCTAGTGGTTAAATTATATTTTTTACTGCATTTTAATACTTTTTTTGTCAGTTTATTTCGTTGTTATGTACGTAATGCAAAATTAATTTAAAGTATCACAAAAAGAAAAGAAATCTCGTGATCGGCATTTAATAAATTAAATTCTAAAAATTAATCTTTAAAAATTCACCAAAAATCAGAAAATGGAGGTAAAGATTCGAAAAAGATTTCATTTTAAAGGAATTTTTATGATCTTTCTTGTGATATAAATTTTATAACCCTCAGATTATTATTTTAAATGCAAACTTTAAAAAAGTTACAAAAACAGCTTAAAAATTTAATTAAAAAAAATCCAAGAAGAAATTTTCAAAAATCTTGCTTAGTGCACCCCTTACACTATAAGAAGAATGGCTTTGCAAAATTTCAGCCCTTTAGGTCCAGCGGTTTGGTGTGTGAGTTATCTATCGGTCAGTCAGTCACGGAACTGTTTTATATATATAGATTAATCTAGTTTTGACAACTATGATTTTTTTCCCGTGGTGATTTTTTTCTTCATACATTCGGCTAACATGCCACAAACGTGCTTTAAACGGTGCAGCAATGTAAGGGGAAGTCAGAGTGAGGGGGGGGGAGAGAATAGAATTCGCATGTTCAGACCTTGAGATATTCTGCCCGCTGAGCTTATCTCTGTGCATAGACGAATTACTATTTTCAATAACTGTCCAGTTCTTATAACTGCGGTATAAATTGCATTAAAAAAGTTTATAAAATACAATACTGTATACTTATTATATAGTGCTTTATACGATTGCGTTTTTCACTCTTAAAGGATTTTATTGTTATTTAATTATTGTATATGTTTTATATTTGGCATGTGCTACATTTGTCTACTTTATTGCGTCTTTCTCACTTCTTGCGCGTTAACCTTAATTGTCAATATTGTAAGTTTAATAATATTATCGTAATTCCTTGTATTTTGTAATTTCAACAGTTTTTATACTTTAGTAGAGTATACTGTTTTTTATGTGTATTTAATATGATCAAAATTATAAATAATTTTAATTTCGGGGGAAGAGGGGGATTCTTAAATATGTTCACGGACCCTCGTTAGAGTGGATCTATCGCTCCATACTGTAAACAGCCAATTGTGTTTTTGTTTTTTTTAACGTAGGATTAAGTTCCTCCATAAGGGTCTTCTGGAAAGCAAAATTTGAGACGCTAAAACCATTTGAGTCCGTACCTCGCGAGTTATTATTTTGGCAGCGCACCAAACCCAGTCTGTATCGCTTGGACAACCAGTAAACACTTAAGCAGAAAAGTACCAAAATGTGTCAAAATTTTGACATCATATATGTATATATATACATACGTACATATATATATATAGATAAATATATACATAACACATACATACATATATACATACAAAAGAGGTAAGCAACGATATGTAATCCTACGTTAATAATCAGCGGTAGTTTCATTAGAAGAGACTACCTGAATATTTTTTTTCTAAAATTAACTATTAGTTAAGACACGTATACCAGAAGAAAAAGGGAAACTAATTGCTGTTTTTCTCAAAAATAATTGATTTTTAAGTATATTAATCTAAAGAATTTGGCTTTATACGGCTAAATTCAATTCTATTGAACCTGAACTTAAGTGTAAACCATATTTGAGGTCTTGATAGGGAAATGAAAACTTTTAAGTAATAGTTCATGCCCCTATCTGAGGTATTCCTCAAAGTCTGAATATTCCCCTCTCAGTTATAATGTTTCAAGGAGAGAATTTGAAATTGTTTCTTATAAGCAACCGGCATATATGCATATTTCTTTGCATAACAGTGCACTATACTAATCTGAGCAGTTAGTATAGTGCACTATACTGAGCAGTTCATACATCTCTAAATGTCATTTCCTGTACATATATGTACAACTTTTGCTAGAACAACTCCTCACTCTCAGATATATATCTAAAAAATACAGGTAGTCTCTTCTAACGAAACTGCCGCGGTTTATTAACGTAGGATTACTTATCGTTGCTTACCTCTTTTGCATAAACACTGAAGTGCCACTGAATTAGGGATAGCAAAGCCTATGCAAATTGTGTAGCGCTGCGCATCATGTATGCGCAAGTGAGGGCGCTGTGGTAACTGCATATATAGCGCATACTGTGGTTGTTCTGAATTAGTTGTTGGAATTGCCAGTATGGGTAAACTGCCTGATTTATAGACGCCTTCGATCGCGGACAAATCGTAGGTCCGCGACGCATGGGCCATTCAATTTCCGAAATCGTCAGACAGCTAGGATTTCCAAGGTCGACAGTGTCAAGAGTATACCAAGAATACATGGATGGTGGAAAAAAAAACTAGCGATCGGGCAAACTGCAAAAGACAATTAGCCTTGACAGTGCGATGTGAGAGACGGCTCAGGCGTATTGTACGTAGCCAGCGAAGCCAAACATTAGCTCAAATTACCACCCAGTTTAATGACGGTGCCAGTCGTACAGTCAGGAAACGAACTGTGCAACGCTCGCTTCACCGTATGGGTTTCGGGAGCCGTCGACCTACGAGAGTACCATTGCTCGATACTCGCCATCGGGCTGCACGTCTTGCCTGGGCAAGAGGGCACAGAGACTGGAGTGTAGAGGACTGGAAACGAGTAGCATGGAGTGATGAGTCTTGATTCCGACTACTTAACGCCGACGGGAGGCTGAGAATATGGCATCAGGCTCATGAAGCCATGGATCCTGCATGCCTGGCTGGAATTGTACAAGGGCATGGGGGCTAAATCATGGCCTGGGGTGTTTTTTCGTGGCACAGTTTGGGATCTTTGGTGCGTGTACCAACCTCCCTCAATGCAATTCGGTACGTAGAGTTGCTGGGTGATCACCTCCATCCGTTTATGCTGTTCTGTTATCCGCATGGTAATGGAGTTTTCCAGCAAGACAACTGTACCTCTCACAAGTCCCGGTTGGCTACTGGCTGGTTGGATGAGCATTCCTCTGACTTCTCTGTCATGAATTGTCCACCTAGAAGCCCAGACTTAAATCCTATAGAGCATCTTTGGGATGTTTTGGAACAAGGCGTGAAAGGCCATCACACAGCACCAAAGAACCTTACTGAATTATGGACAGCTTTAGCCAATATTTGGCAAGCCATTCCCGTGGAACGTTTCCAGAAACTTGTTGAATCTATGCCTCGTCGTGTGGCAGCCGTTATGAAGGCCAGAGGAGGCCCAACTCGCTACTTGGTAGGTATCCCTAATTCAGTGGCACTTCAGTGTATATATATATATATATATATATATATATATATATATATATATATATATATATATATATATATACATATAAAAGAGCTTGTCTGTTTGTTTGTCCGCTATAGAATCATAGACTGTTTCACCCACCGGGACCAAATTCGGCACAGATAATGTTTTAGACCCGAGAAACTTAAATCAGGAAAAACGAAATTTGGGGCTCAATTCGTTTTTTTAAAATTAATTTTTTAATGTTTTTTGTGCCCGATAGAGGTGCGTCTACCCCTCAACCAGTTGCGTTGAGGACGACGGAGGGGGGTGGGGTCAGATTCCAATGCGCGGGAGAAAGAGGGTTGGGAATGACCTTAAAATCAGACGAAGGTCCGCAGGCTCAAAGTTTCTTTCTTTCTTATTGTTTGTATATCATTTCAGTAGAAACGTGCTAAACGCATTCTGTCTGGCCAGATGAACATGAAGAGCGGGAGTGCAGCCCAGTATTTTTTGATGGAATGCATGAAATATTTTATATCTATATATCTACCCGGGCAACGCCGGGCAATAATGCTAGTATATATATATATATATATATATATATATACACACTCATGTCCATAAATTAAGGATAATTCAGAATCACATGGAAATCGAACTCTAAAGTAAAACTTTCAACTGTAGAATTATTACACACATCTTCTAGAATAATATGCAAATTAGAGGAAGCCACCAGATGACGCCGATAGTACGTCACAATGACGAGAGTGTAAGAGAGGGGTATATAAGGAATGGTGGCAAAGAAGTAAAATTGTTCACAAGCGTTCTGCAAGTCGCTCAGTGTTATAATCGAATAGTTATGACACAGAAGACGCATGCGGATGATTTTTTACGTGTTAGAATTATAGGCCGCCTGGAATGTGGGCATACTCAGAGGGAAGTATCCGAGGAACCTGGAATTGCCCAAAGTGTCATCTCTAAGCTTTGGCAACGATTCCAAGATGATGGAAATGTCAGTAGAAATTACAGTACAGATCACCCCCGAGTTACAACGCCGAATGAAATACCGGTATTTGGCAGTAACTGCCAAAAGAAGCAGACGGAGCACAGCATCCGACCTGTCTCGTCAGCTATCTGCAGCCACGGGTACCACAGTGTCAAGGCAAACCGTTTACAGACGTTTGGGAAATATTGGTCTATATGCTCGCAGGCCTGTCAAATGTGTTCTTCTCACGGCAGCTCACTGTCGGCAGCGATTAGCCTGGAGTAGAGAACATTCAATGTGGACATCGTCACAGTGGGCTTGTGTGATGTTTTCCGACAAGTCCAGGTTTAACTTGCAGTCTGATTCACGTCGGACTTTCATATGGAGAACTCCAGGTACAGGTTACCACCAAGACAACATCATTTAATGACACCGTTACGGTGGTGCAGGATTGCTCGATTGGGGTGGAATTATACTGGGCTCCAGAACAGATCTGCATGTTCAATTCGGAACCATGAACGGCCACATTTATCGGGACATCATTCTGGAACAACATGTACGTTTGTTTAGGGGTGTCATGGGCGCAGAATTTATGTTTATGGATGACAACGCCCCTTCTCACCGAGCAAACATCGTAAACGAATGCCTTCAATCTGAGGATATCACCTGTATAGAATAGCCAGCATTCTCACCTGACTTGAATCCGATAGAGCATGTGTGTAACATTCTTGGCCGATGAGTTACAGCCCGTCAACCACCTCCTACATGTGTACGGAACTTGGGAGAGCATTGCTTGCTGAGTGGAGTAATCTTCCCGAAGATCAGCTTGATAATTTGATACTCAGCATGCCTAGGAGTTGTACTGACTGTATTTCATCGCATGGGAGACATACAATGTATTAATCATCATACCAACCATGTAATATTAAGTTTTTGCAAAGGAGATATTTTTTACAATTGCTCCAGGGAGCAAAAATCGTAGTTTTTATGAATGGTATCATACTTACACCATCTTTTTGTTCTATATCTTTTGTTTAATAAATAAGCTTTATGAATAAGTCACGCTTGTTTTGTTTCTGAACCTTTATTTGCCGGAGGTGGCATTATCCTTAATTTATGGACATGAGTGCATATATATATACATACATACATATACATACATACATATATATATATATATATATATATATATATATATATATATATATATATATATATATATATATATATATATATATACAGCAACCACCGCTTATAGTGATCAGTGGTTATAAGAATCAACCGTTTATAAGAATCAATATCGCAAAAACAAAAACAAATGTATTATTTCCATGTTAAAATTTTCGCTTTAAAGAATCAGTCCACCGGTTTTAAGAATCAGTTTACACTCTTCGCTTTCCTTTCATTTTTCCAAAAAAAGCCACTTAAACCCTCAAAAGGCACGATGTTCTTTCTTTATTTTTTTTAAAAGAAAGAGTGATAAGGTGGGATGGAATACAGTCGTAAAATGCATCCCTTTCTTTGTTGGACATAACATAACAGTTTCCCCTTAAACGCTTTTAGCTAAACACTGTCCTATTAGCTTGACCCAGGGACATCCTACCCGTTCGGATCCAGTTTCACTTTTCTCTACTGACAAACAAAGACAGGAACTCTTTTTTCCCACCTCTCGCATCCTGGTTGGGGCTTCCTGGACCCTGAAACACATAAATCTTCGGCGAAGTGTCCACTATCACTTAGGCAAACGTGACATTATTAGATTCAGCACGTTATCAAACTGTGAAACATAAGCTAGAAGGTGAATCTTGGTCTGAGACTATTGGTATTGAAAGAGGTATAAATACCCTCCTGAAAACTTCATTACGTCAAGCTACCATAGAAAACTTTTTCTTGCACCATTCCTGTACTTGAAATGTTAAACTGTTAAGCAGGTATGTTGTACCAAATATTGGATTTTTTTTCTTCTCTTACTATAATCATGTGTATATCTTCTTAATGGTCTAGAAATTAAGTTGTATTTTTAAAATTATAAAAAATAATTTTAATAAAAGATAATTAACGTAATAAAGAGTATTTTATGGTAAATTTTCTAATATATGTATATATAGGTGTGCGTGTGCCTGTCCAAAAACCTAAATTTCGGCTATAAGAATCAACCGCTTATAAGAATGAAAAACAGTAATAACAAACGTGATTCTTATAAGCGGAAATCACTGTATATATATATATATATATATATATATATATATATATATATATATATATATATATATATATATATATATATATATATATATATATATATATTTATTTATAAATATATATGTGTGTGTGTGTCAGTCAAAATTTTGACGCATTTTGGTACTTTTCTATTTAACTGTTTACTGCTTCCCAAGCGATACAGACAGGATTTGGCGCGCTGCCAAAATTACAACTCGCGGCGCAGGACATCTGAAATTTTGCTTTCTGGAGGACCGTTATGGAGAAACGTAATCCTACGTTAAAATATATATCTAAGATATATCCCTCTCAGGTATATAAAAAAATATCGATATCCCTGTTGATAATTTTAAAAAATATATTGATAACTTTGTCACAACTCTGACCATTTTGTTCCTTGATAAACTCAGACATAAACATATTAGTAATTTAGAAGTCATATATTATTTCGCATGTCGTGCAGACGGGAACATTAAAGAATTATGATCACGAAAATAGAAAAATCTATCACCTCTTCTCCCTTAAGTTCTTCTTAAGTCATGCGGAAGTAGAACGGAGTGTTTCTCTCGGAATTTCCGCAGATTTTCGGATTATCAAGTTGGGTATATAGGATAGATACCGCTTTGAATTCTACAAAAAGAAAGTTGGAAATAAATTTTTTTGGGGGGGACTCAGAATGGATTCTACATCAAACTACTCCAAGTTAGAATGACACAGGCAGTTAGACATAGCAACACAAGGGTGAAATCATACTACATCCCTATTTTACAACTTCTCTAAAGGGGGGAATTCTACCCTGAGTACGCATTACCCCTCCCTTTGACACCACAATCTTCAAATGTTATCTCTAATTCAAAAGATTTGCATGGGAACTTGTTATCAATGGAGAGTTAAGATGTTTCAAGATGGAGAGATAAGATCTGTTTTGAGGCAATATATTTTTTGTTTAATTGTAGGTTTTATAGATTTATTTAACTCTCTTTATATAAAGTAATGTCACAGTAACATTTTTAAGCAGATATTTCGCTTATAAAATGGCTCCTAGTTAAACTTGCTTGTCTCTGAGTTTACTAGTCTAGAATCATAATTAGCATTTGAAGATGCTCACACTCCTTTCCCTTCTTGTCTGTAACTGGTTTTTATATATGTTATTTTTATTAACTAGCGCTTTTCTATCAGCGTTTAAAATTTGTCTCGCCCACGTGGATTCTCAGTTTCCACGAACTTTCTTTTTACATTAACTTTTTTTATAATTATAACTAACCTATCTTTTTATTTTTTACATTTTGTGTATTGTTCTTAGACTATTCAAGGTTACGTATTCTTTTCTATTAGTATTGGTCACACTACTAGTAGAGGCACAGTGACCCAGTTGGCAAGGGCAGCGGGCTAGTGATCTGAAAGTCCCCGGTTCGATGCTTGGCGCTGACAAATCTACTGTCGTGTACACTAATGGCGGCTGGTGCACGTAAAATATGTCATGGCTGCAATGTCCTCTAAGTTCTCAAAATTACATCTGGAGGTACGGGGTCAAGTGTTTGGGTCTCATCACTTGACTCGGTTCAAAATTATTAGACTGGTTTTTTGGCCAAGTCGGACTCTGAACCTTGTGGTGTCAGTCTAAACAGGAGCCACACCTTCATCGCCCATCTGTTTCGGGACTTGATCTGATGTTGCTGTCGGTCAAGTGGCATAAGCAAAAACAACATCGACACTTCTGGTGAAAAAACGATCTAATAAACTTCGCCTTTAATGTTTTCATCTGTCGTTAGAACATTAATTTTATCACCATTTGACATAAACTGAATGAAATACGTTATATTTTATGCTGCTATAACGAACCCAAAAGGCTGGCGTCTGATTTCTGTTTCAATCGATACAAATGTCCATGCCTTTTCCAGAATTTTAACCCTGGCCCACACGGTTGCCGCTGCGCGAGTTAACCAATATTCAGGTTAGGAGGGGCTTTGAATGACATAGCCAGTGAATATACATAAAAATAACACCAATGGGTATTAACGGCCGGTTTTATCAGAGTAATGTACCCATGCCAAATAATGAAACTGGTATACAACAGCTGTTGTAAGTATACATGAGACGTGTGTCTGTTTTATTTGTCAATAGACATCTGTATTGTCGAAACAGCTGATGTGGGATCTTCAGTGTAGTATTCAAAATTGTGCATCAGTTGTTAAATTACAGATTTACTATTTATACTAATTATGTAATAAATTTGTTGATAGAAAATTTGTTTAGTTTATTTAATAATTATTATTATAGTTTTCCCCCGATTATTCGTTTCAAAGTGGAATGTTTAAAGTAACTTTCCTACTACTATAATCCTTGCCACTATATACGCGTCGGAGCTCATACGATTAGAGCAGTCATAGCGAATATAAAGTACTTGCATGCTCGCACTTTCTCTGGTGTCCGATTAATGTTGACAACCTCAAAGCTACTGATAAATGTTTCGACAGTTCACAGTCTTGTCTATTCCCTTCCCTTTTATGATCACCCTGGACTCCTTTTATGATCACTCCGCGAGATGCATATTTTATAGCTTGTCACTTGGGCGTTTGGAGTTTAAGTTGTCAGCCTGTGGAAATCATAGTTTAAATTATTCGGAGTGCGCGGTGAGGGAAACATTACGATGAAACAAGGCAAACTGTTAAAGCCTTGCCAAATATGCAGGATGAACTAAATAATGGAATATGCGTGCAATTCTAAACACATCTTATAATAAACTTGAGACAAACCTTGTGTGGTTCTTCAAAGACAACTTGCGCACTAAAATACTACTGTATCTCATCGTTACTAACACATTTTTCAGAGAATACTCAAATACTACCTCAAACCTTTACCGCGCGAGGATCACGGGAATAAGAATTTTTAACGCATGAAAAGCATTTTATGAAGAAAAAATGTTCGAGCTCCAAAGCACGATGTCTTGTCGTGTTTCCGAATGTGTATTTATCTAACAGGTGTCTGAGTACTCTTTTTTAAAGGAAGACTTCCACTGGTAGCTGTAAATTTTTGAATTAGAAATTCCAACCTCGGCATTCGCAAACGTGGCATGATCTGTATGTTTAGACTTACTTATGTTTATGTGAGTGTAGTACATGCACTTCTCCTTGAATTGTTCTAATAATTTCCTTGGAAGCATTCTTCCATAGTCGAATTTCGCTCCTAATTCTCTTTGTGTCTCATTCCTCCCTCTCCATTTTCGAGTGAAAAAAAAACTTAATCTATAGTAAATGGTGTCATTCACCATCCACAGAGCATTATGCATAAGTCGTACATACCCTTAAATGAAGATTCGCGAATAGTCGAATGGAAAAACAGTTTGTTTGTATTTAAATAAATATATATAGGGGGTAAAATATCAGAGCTTTATAAACCCACGCGTGTGAAGCAAAAATAAAATTTGAGCAATTCTAACTCAATTATATTTATAAGTATATAAAGAGGTATAAATCTTTTATGAATATGATTCCTCATTTTCTTAACCCTTCGGCAGGCGCGTGTGGCGCAAAGTGCAACTTGTCTTTCAACCTTGATTATTCCTTTTGTAATAAACTTTTTTTTAAATTAACATTTAATTGAAAATAATAATTCTGCTTTTTATGACAATATATAAAATGTTGATAATATTGAGATATGTTTGTAATTAAAGGCCAAAGAATGCAGACACTGTGGCGTTGAAGTTTTGTATTGGGGTGTTTTTTTTTTAAACTTTAAATATATTATTGCTAATTAATAAATTAATTAATGAAGGTAGGAATGAATCTTGCTAATTAAGGGGTGGGCAAATATTGTTGTATTTAAATTTAACTGAAAAATTTAAATACAACAATATTTGCCATTTGGCCGTTAGTGGTTAGTACATTTTAAGATAGATGGTAAGTTGCGTTGTGTTATTTTTAAATGCAATAACCCATAAACAATTAATAATTATAATTAACACTGGTTCGAACTGAATGCTTCACTGTGGTGAATAATGAGCCAAAAGAAAAATGAAATTAAATCTAATAAATTTACTTAACCTTGAAGAACACCTAGAAATAAAATTATCTCACCTAAAAGAAAAAGCTTCATATCTGCTGAAATAAAAATAAAACCTAAAGCTGAAAATCAGAAAATTTACTAAAAAGGCAAGGACCGACATGACACCACTTTACAATCTAAAATAACAATTTATTTAACAATTTCCCTGACATTATAACAAACAAACTCATTATCTCCAGATCCTCTTAACATTATTCTGACAACCAAATTCAATTGAATAAAATACAATTTCGTTTAAATGAGTTCTACTCTCCATAATACAAATAATTATCAATAAAACAATGCAAATAAGTGAAGTGGCTGGCGAATCAAAAAAAAACTTTTAAATGAAAAAATGATGGGAAAAAACAAAAGAAAAAACTATAGAAAAATTCAGTAAACAAAAAAAGGAAATTAAAATCATATTACCAATTAAAATGCTGCAGCACAAAAAAAACTATTATTTTATAAAATTATGAGTGGAACCCCAGGCTAGCGCCGTTTCTATAGCGTGCGGGCCGCCAAAAATCAACACATCTCTCTCCATCGTGGGTTGCGGGTCAGCTCCCAGCCTCTTGCTCGCCTCCCCCTCTCTGTCTCCAAATCCCCATTGGACGTCCTTCTCACCCCTTTGTATGGCTACTCGTGGGTGAAAATGAGTGCGTCCTCGCTCCTTGATTTTAACAGGGAAATTCGTACCAACAGAATTTGAGGGGCTTGAATTATAATTTGATAGGTAGTATAGTATTTTATTTTCAACTTTGATTTTGCATCAATTCAGGATTTATTTTCTTTTATTTTAAACTCTGGAACTAACTCGGCGTTTGGCGATCTCAGGCGTATCCATGCGCCTACCCCTCATCAAAACGGTGGTTTCGCTTATCTCTTGGCCAGCTGCAAAAAAAGGGGTTGTTTCTTGAAATGGATACTTCTGTTAATCCCTTTATCCGGTGTAGTCCTGGGTATGTGCTGTGAAAATACTGTGAAAATGGAGGAGATCTCGTTACATTGCCTACCAGCCCAGCTTACACAAGGGTTTGGGTTCATAATACAAAATTTACTATTAATTGAAAAAACAAAAATAAAACACTCTAAAATTAATAATTAACTATGTTGAATGTATACCAGCTACCGAAAAAACAATAATAAAAAAACAATATACCAGCGTACCAGTCACCTCACAATTATTTCAAAATAAGGCTTATTAATTTATCAATATTAACAATAAGGTATAACCTGTGATGATCTATTTCAAACTTAATTCTTCTCAATGTCAAAACATTTAGAGAAACTTGCGCACACTTCTCTAAATGCGATGACATTAATAAAATCAATTAATATCTGATCACCACAAGTATAACCCTTACATATATTTAGCAGAGGCTTAATAAATTGATTAAAACAAAGCACAATCGTTACTAAAATTTACTTTCTTTACTAATTTAATTATCTAAATACCCGATATTAATATTAACTTTAATCACTTCCAAAACTATTAATTATCATCACAACAACACCATCGCCTTATTTCAAAACTTTTCGATTTATTGGATATAAGAACAACTTGCGAATTGATTCCTACTATGTCCAGAAACCTAAAAAACAATTCTTAGGTGAGAGTCCATCTTCGTGATATGCGGGATACCGTGTAATAGCTGCACATTGGATCGACGACATCAACTCCTGCTTTTGTCTTATTGTAATCCAGTATAATCGCTGGTTTACCACGATTAAATCACGACCAATAATGAAGGGAAAGGAATAGAAGGGTCAGAAAATCATACCTGCATTAGAAAGGGTGTAGCTATAAATAGAAACTGCTTAGCACATTCAATCCTTACATGTAAAAAACCATTCACAATTACGAAAATGTTGCACTCTATACCCGTGCGCGACCGCTGAAGGTTTAATTGGTGGTGTTTAGATTGAGGTGGTGTTTTCAAAACTTGTGGACAATTATAGAGACACCAAATTATACACCACAGGCGAACGTTGAGAGCCGTGTGCTTATGATTGCTAATAAAAAACAAAGTTGTTTCCAATACCCAAATTTTGGGCTGATAATTTTAAATTGTCTCTTAAAATATTTATATAAACAGCATGATTCATTATGCCATCAATAAATACCAAATTACCTAGTCCTGATGCTGACATGCACCCCCACACAAGGAGACCTCCACCTCCATGCTTAACTGTTCCTACTAAGTTCTTGGGATTAAGTTCCTCATTTTTTCTTCTGCATGCAATTATACGCCCATCGGAGCCAGAAATTTTAAACTTGCTTTCATCGGCAGATAAGACATTATTCCAATACGTTTGGTGCTTATTTATCATTGATAGTGCGAAGGAAAGCCTAACCTTTCTGTTTTTCTCACTCACAAAAAATTTTCTACGGGCAGAACGCCCATGTAATCCAGCTGCTCTGAGAACTCGTCGAACAGTTTCAGGTGAAATTGAAGTAGAAAATGTTTCATTAAATTCTGCAGAAACTTTTACAGCACTCAAACGTGGATTTTTCACAAATTTTCTAATTATAAATCCTTGATCACGTTTTGTTAATTTTGCCAAATGACCTTTTCTTATCTCGTTTTCGATCCGATTTTCTTCTTTAAAGTATTTTATCACATACTGCACAGTAAAAGGGGATTAATTAAGTAATTTAGCGATATTCCGAACTCATTTACCACTTCTATGATGAAAAATAATCAATTTTCGAATGTTGTTTGTTGTTTCTTTACGACTACGAGCCATTTTTAAATAATAATTAGAATATTACGGAGTAAGCAAGCAAAAATTAAAGCCAAACGATATTTCAAATGCCACCACAATTCAAAAATAAAAATAAAGCACCAGACGATAATTTTAATTATGAATTTATAGGAAAATACACTGAAGTGCCACTGAATTAGGGATACCTACCTAGTAACGAGTTGGGCCTCCTCTGGCCTTGATAACGGCTGTCACACGACGAGGCATAGATTCAACAAGTTTCTGGAAACGTTCCACGGGAATGGCTTGCCAAATATTGGCTAAAGCTGTCCATAATTCAGTAAGGTTCTTTGGTGCTGTGTGATGGCCTTTCACGCCTTGTTCCAAAACATCCCAAAGATGCTCAATAGGATTTAAGTCTGGGCTTCTAGGTGGCCAATTCATGACAGAGAAGTCAGAAGAATGCTCATCCAACCAGCCAGTAGCCAACCGGGACTTGTGAGAGGTACAGTTGTCTTGCTGGAAAACTCCATTACCGTGCGGATAACAGAACAGCATAAACGGATGGAGGTGATCACCCAGCAACTCTACGTACCGAATTGCATTGAGGGAGGTTGGTACACGCACCAAAGATCCCACACTGTGCCACGAAAAAACACCACAGACCATGATTGAGCCACCATGCTCTTGTACAGTTCCAGCAAGGCATGCAGGATCCATGGCTTCATGAGCCTGACGCCATATTCTCAGCCTCCCGTCGGCGTTAAGTAGTCGGAATCGAGACTCATCACTCCATGCTACTCATTTCCAGTCCTCTACACTCCAGTCTCTGTGCTCTCTTGCCCAGGCAAGACGTGCAGCCCGATGGCGAGTATAGAGCAATGGTACTCTCGTAGGTCGACGGCTCCCGAAACCCATACGGTGAAGCGAGCGTTGCACAGTTCGTTTATTGACTGTATGACTGACACCGTCATTAAACTGGGTGGTAATTTTAGCTAATGTTTGGCTTCGCTGGCTACGTACAATACGCCTGAGTCGTCTCTCACCACGCACTGTCAAGGCTAATTGTCCTTTGCAGTTTGCCCGATCGCTAGTTGTTTTTTCCACCATCCATGTATTCTTGGTATACTCTTGACACTGTCGACCTTGAAAATCCTAGCTGTCTGACGATTTCGGAAATTGAATGGCCCATGCATCGCGCACCTACGATTTGTCCGCGATCGTAGGCGTCTAAATCAGGCAGTTTACCCATACTGGCAATTCCAACAGCTAATTCAGAACAACCACAGTACGCGCTATATATGCAGTTACCACAGCGCCCTCACTTGCGCATACATGATGCGCAGCGCTACACAATTTGCATAGACTTTGCTATCCCTAATTCAGTGGCACTTCAGTGTATTTCAGTGTACGATGACTTTCGTGAGATAAAGTTTTTGTTACTTTTTGATTACTGGTTTCTTAAAAATAAAGTTTTACTATGTTTTCAAAATATTTCATGTAGTTTTGTTGAGAACAGATTATAGATCTTATTATTAAAAACCCATTCTGAAATATTCATTTTAATTAATGGACAGACCCCTAATTCATTGAAAATCGTAAGTGTACGAACACTTTTGGGAGCCACTGTAAGTATCTCAAAATTTGAAAAGTAGATTGTAATGCTTATCAGTATAAGCCTTTCAGGGATTGGGCTTGGCAAACGACGCTAGAATGAATAATATATATAGAAACCTATTTTAATACCAATTGTATCTGAAAACTTTAATTGACTATATACATAAATTTATGGACTGCCTAGTGCTAAGGGGTTTATCTTCAAGATCATAACTTTTAGAGGAATGATTATATTAGCAGCATTGTCCTTAAACTTCTTTTATGTCAGGTGAACTACTTATTAACAACTTTATTTGTGTATCATTCCTTTGTGTAATGCCTCAGGTGGATAATTAATTGTATATATGTCTGACTTAGAACTCGTATCCCAGTATATGTAATTGTCATCTGGTTTGTTCCACGAGAAAACCTGTATTTAAAGGATATTTTTACATGTATTATACCTGATTATGTACCTATATATTAAGTACTCTGTATTATAATGTACCGTCTCGTTTCCCAGTGTGTTTATGTAAACGGATTTCCAGCTTTTACCATCCTACTCTATGGCGTCTAAAGGCTTTTCCCCGTTAAAAAAAAATGCTAAAATTTTCGGGCAAATATAACTCTCACGTTACATTAATATGTGCATTCCAAAATAAATAACATGATTCTTCTGTTCTTAAATCTTTTTCCATCTGGAGAGATAATCATTAATATTCCTAGGTGAAACTGTGTTCAAATGCACAAAAAGGAAGATTTTAACCGTATTTAAAATAAGAACGTTTCTTTAAAAGCCCAAACTCAGCTTTTAGCATTCTGCCACTATTCTTTTAGAGCGCGCTCTCTCTGCATTATACGAAAACAAATCTTTTTCTATTCTCTATTTTACTAAAACAGAGTTCATTTTCTTAGAGAATGGACATAAAAGAGATAGAGGAAGCCTTATTATCCGAAATATTCGTCACTGCTTCCCTAATTACTAGTTTTCTTCGAGCTCTTGAGAAAGAAATATGCGAAGCAAATGGCCCGAGTGTTCAACTGCACCAAGATTATTGATTTTGTGGATGTAAACACTTGAGAAAAAAATGAGATGTGTTTCAAATTGTTCGCAGAAACTCACGCGAAAAATTGATTTCCCGAGTTAATGCTTGCTCTCGTTTGTGCTTTACGGGACATGTAGAAGAAGAAATATTGGATAATGGTGCTTTAAAATTTGTCACTGCTGCAAATGAACGAATGCATTTTTGATAGCTGTGGAGTTTTGTTTTTTTTAATTTATAGTTCAAATATTTCTGTTTTACGGTATATCTGAAGACGGGAATAATTTAGAATGCTTATTTTTAGATGGAATTTGGAATTTTCAAAACTTCGAACTTAAAGAAATTTTCTCTGTTTGTTACGGTATTGTAACAGTCTCGTATATAGCAGGACAGGATGTGTTGGCAGAAAGGTTTAAACATCTGATATGAAAAATAACCATTTTTTTTAGCTATCGCATTTTGCTAAACTAGTCGATTTCTTATTATTGTTTTCACATTTTTCACACAAAATGTTATTTTTATCGTTATTTTATCCCCCAAGTTTAAAATCGTAACATTATAAAATGTAAACGTTACGCAAAATTCTTAATTACACAAATACATTAAAAAATGGCCTCCATAAATGATAATATATTTCCACCGGGTTTATGCATTTGCATCATAATATATTTTTCTTTTATAAGAGAGCAGTAGAAGAAAAGTCTTAAATATTTTTTTCTCCGATAAGAAATCAGTTTATCTGGTAAAAATAGATGTGATAAACAGTAAACATTACGGCCAAACTCGTGGCAACAACAGATACAAAACGTGTCGTCAAACATTCCGCAAGGTCAGAGACGTTGGCGAGGCCAAATTCTTGAAAGAATATTAACGCTGTAGAATGCAGTTTCCTTTTATAAGGCCACTTCTGAGGTTTCAAAATAAACAATCTTACGCTGAGAGCTTTCCCTTGCTCCTAATCGCATTTAAAAAACAAAATCAAACTCAGTATGTTAGAGATGAGCGGTTCAATAATTATTTTATTACAACAGTTAAAATATTTTATTTTTCCGATAATTCTCTCTTTATGTTAGGATGCCTGGAACTAAAGTGTTATATTTATATAAGGATGTGTCCTTTTCTATATGCCTTTACCTCAACAATGAAGATTGAGAAGCTGCTTCAAACTTAAATTGGCAATGAGCATCACACACACACACAATACTAAAACTTTGAGATTGTTCATTTATAATTCAAGACAGAGAAAATTAAATGCAGTAAAACTCCATACCTCCGTTGTACTATGAGATTTGCAATAAAAAGGTTGTTGAAATCGGATCCAGGGCTACTGATTTACACATATTTTTTAAGCTGCAATTCCAATTAGCAGCTATTTGGCTTTTTTTTACGTTTGCGCAAACTTTTGGAGAATGACCTATGAAAAGAAGCCTCTCTCATTTTAACGTAGGATTACGTTCCTCCATAACGGTCCTCTGTAAAGCAAAATTTCAGACGCTAAACCATCCGTACCTTGTGAGTTATAATTTTGGTAGCGTGCTAAACCCTGTCTGTATCGCTTGGACAAGCAGTAAGCTGTTAAACTGAAAAGTACCAAAATGCGTCAAAATTTTGGCATACATATATGCATATACATATATCATATATATTGATACATACATAAATCCATACAAAAGAGGTAAGCAACGATAAGTAATCTTACGTTAATAACCCGCGGTAGTTTCGTTAGAAGTGACTCACTGAAACTTTTTTTCTATGGGTCATTTTTCAAGTGTTAATTGTGATATCTCCAAAGTGATTGGTCAATTAATCTTTTTAAAGTAAAAATAGAGTTCAAAGGTTACCAGATTTCTCGAAATTTTTTTCTTACAAGGGCTAAAACGAGACTAATTGCTGGCTCTTTAAGCCAGCAAAAGGTTTTCGCAGATTTGTTAAAAGCTACAAGGCATTTCAAGATTCTTTTATCCATTGTGAAGCGTTGTGAAGGGGAATAAGAATTAAGAAAGGGTCAGCATAAGAAAAGGCCTTTTACATAAGTTTAAAAGATTGTTAGAAAAGGGAAACGTACGCAATAAAAATATATTTATGGTAGAGAGGGGAAGGTTTGGAAATAGCCGCCGCTTCCATATAAAGGCCCCCCATAAGAAAAGGCTCAGTAGTAAAGTACAACCGCGGTTAGTTAAAATGCCCCATGATAAAAGAGTTGCGTTGGACGAGGGTCAGTCGAAAAAGCCCCTTTAGAATAAGGAATAGGAATTGAAAGGATTATATTGAAATTTACGCAACAGTAGCAGTATTGTCGGATCATGGTCAGGAAAAGATGTTATAAAACTGACCAGGTGTTAGAAAATAAAATATAACAAAAATGTAGAAAGGAACAGGGGAAAAATGTGAAAGAATATGAAAATGTTTAGTATAGGTCCAATGAGAAGTGTGATTTTAATAAAAGAGAAATATTAGGGCCACTAGAAAATGGTTTTAAGACGTAGGTGGAGTTTATGTGGAGAAGAAAATATTGTGATTGGAAGGTGAAAACATGTATGCAAAAAGTTGAGATAAATATTAAGGGGTAGAAATGATACAGAGATAGAGAGAAAGTTTTCAGGAGTTAGGGAGAGTGTGTGCAGAGGATATAGAGGTGTGCAGAGGGCGAATAGCCTGCGGGCTGGCCCTGTGGTGGACTCTCGAGTCCACCCTGCCCCTTTACCTACAACCATGAGCGATCCGTAGCAACGCCGATTTGGGGTAAGTCAGTCTTTGCAATTATGGTGATATTGACGGTACTATTTTAAGATTTAAATTTAAATTAAAATCCCGTAAATGATACATACCTTAACGTGTTTATCCGGTGAGGACCCAATTTGTTATTTGAAAGAATATTAATCATTTTAGCACATTATTCTTTATCCATGTAGTTATTTGAATAATCATTTTAATACTGTAATTTAACTGTTTATTTGTGTAATAAATATTCGTTGTTAATTTGTAAATATTGGTCCTCATTTTTTTTCAAGCAACATTTAAGTTGTGTCTAATCTTTTCTACAGTGTTTACATGCTGGGGTTAAAATGAACCTGGGTAATTAAGTAATGGGTAATAACTAATTAGTAATCAAACCCTGTGAATATTTTAACTTTAACCTTATAAAACCTTAAACGGCACAAAACCCACTAAAACGCCCCAGCATAATAGCTATCTAGAACTGCATTCTTAAAAAAATATACTACTCCATTTGTTTTCATCATTTAGTATAGACAAAAGATGAGTTCATTTCAAAATTTATTGCTCCCATCTGTCGTAGGGACAAGGAATTTGATTCCTTTTTGAAAAATCGCGCTAGTTCAGTTATGCGGTTCTAATGCAAGAAGAAAGAAATTAAAACGTTCGAATATTTTTGAAAGATGGCTAATTAAAAAACTGTATCGTAAGAAAAACTCTTAGATTGCTTCAAATTACTTTTCAAAATAATGAGGAGAAATTAATTCTTAAGTTATCAATAACAGGGATAGATATTTCTTTGAATTATAGCAAAAAAAATATTCATTGCAGTGCAATATCGAAATTAGCTTGAATTTCTTATGAACGGTGTAAAATTCGTAAATGAAGGGGTTATGGGTTGTCTTGTATGTCATGTATATCATAAATGAAAAAAGTATAATTGTTATAAAAATCTGCTCGGATGAAGTGTAGTAAAACATCAATAAAGATAAGGATTACTAGACCTAACGACTCTGGGTAAGACAAGAAAGTTTGACAAAAACGAATTCCATCTACCGAAAGTAGGTAGCCTTATCAGCTACTATTTACGAAAATGCAATGTTAAATCAACTGCACTGTTTCTGATGTTGATTTTGTTGGTATATCCAAGGAGAAAAATTGGAGTAAAACTTGAATCAAGCAGATATGGGTGAGAAACTCATAATATATCAGCAAAACTAGGTGATAAAAGTTAATTATAGTAAACGATAAGCCATGCATGACTGATTTGAGATTTATAATTAGTTACGCCAATAACTCTTTTAATTAATCTCATTTTTCATACATATACGTATCTGTTGTGCATGTGAGTTAAAAAAACTGAGATTTTAGCTAAAATATTACAAAATATATTAAACTATAATTTTTTTTATCTCCAAATATGGAGAAATGCTTTAATTTATCTACTATTTTAATTATTCTTTGAAATTTTTTAGTAAACTCCAAAAGCAATGATTCTAAAAGGATTTTGTGTCGGATTATTAAAGCATCAGAAATTTGCATTTTGGTTCTAATACGTTTAACAGAAATTTCGGTTGTATCAGATCTATTTTTCTATCAGTATTGTTGAATGCATTCCATAAAATTAAATCAACTTATTTCGCTATTTGTACGTATTAAGGGAATGAAAACTTCTGGCACATTTTGTTTTACTTTGATATCCACTGTTAATAGAAGTTTGTTTTTGTTGTTATATAGTGCGATTAAATATGGAACCTCAATAAGAGCTAATAAATTAAATTTTTGCTGAGGACACATGATAAGGTCCAACAATGACTTTGTCTATAACTTTAGAATGTGTGTACATTAAGTGCACACCCCAACCCAGCGTAGTTACTTCAATGATTTTAAAGACCATTGATGGTTGCATTTTTCTTTTTATCTGCGAGGATGGAAACCCGGTTTTTAAAATAGTAAATTTTAAAAAGGCCGTCTTGCAAAATATAATTTGAAAAACTCGAGAGAACGTAAACTCTCTAGTCTTAATAAGACACACTCACCCATCTATCTCTCTCTCTCTCTATATATATATATATATTATTTATAAATGTGTTTTTTTTTGTTTGTTTGTTTTATCCCTTTTTCTCCCTTCATGCTTAACCAAACTCGAAAAATGAGGTACCATTTTAAAGATTAAGATATCCGCTTCATGAGAATTATTAATTTAGAATTACACTTCTTATAGTTTATTTAAAAATCGAAACATAAACATTATAAACAATTTTTCTTCCCCTAGATGGCGCGCTAGCTTTTGTTTTTATTTATTTTACTATTATCACTGAACTTTTAAATTTAAAAATCGTTTGCTTTTATTATCATTCTGTGTTTTCATGAATGAGTTTCTTTATTGGCAACATCCGCGTAGGTGTACATTATTTTTACATGGAAAAACCATATTACTTCTGGAAGGGGATTTTTTTGACGATCCCTTTCTCTCCCTTCATACTTAACCAAAATCGATAAATGAAGTACCATTTTAAAGAATAAGTTCTCCGCTTCTGACGAATTGTTAATTCAGAAAGACACATTGTATTCTTTGTTTAAAAATAGAAGTGAAAAATTGACTTTCGTCCCGAAAGTTCTTTCCCTGGATACGTCGAAACGGCACTGTCAAATAGTGTGCTCAGAGAGGTTTTGTAATGTAAATATCCCATTTTCCACGAGTTTGTGTCATATTTAACTTTTAATTTTGTCTACAAAGGTGTTTTGACATGTACATGTTCCCCTGTTTTTTTCTTATGCTTCATCTCCAATATTGTGGCCAAAGGCGTTTTTAATTGGTTTTGTATTATCCTTACGCACCCTTATTATTTGATAAATAAACAATTGCTACAAATGAACCGGTTCTTCTTTCATCCAACTACATACCACCAACCTTGCTATATAATTTATGTATTCTCGCTATTGTATAATTATGTATTTATTGTATTTCAATCGCATGCGAAAGGGTCGCACGGGCCACCTAGTATAGTTTAATTTAAATAAATTATTTTGTGTGTAAAAATTTTTTTCCACGTTTAGTTGGTTTTAGTCATCACCAGTTTCATGATATGACTTCCTTTATGGTATATAAAATGAGGAACTAAGTTGACAAACTACAGAGCGCATGCCCTGGTCAGTGCCAATTGCAAATATATAAGATCATCAGCGTACCGGGCACCTTTAAACCGAAACCTTGGGCGTAACCTTGATTCAAGGCTGACCAGTACGCATTAAATTTATATATTTTTCTAACTAAATGTCACACTGTGTCGCTTGAAAAGCTTTTAAAATAATCAGTTAGTAGATACATATAGAATTCTGTTTTGTCTCCAATTGATTGAATGTAATTTAAAAAATTAACCAAATAATCTTTTTTTAGCAAACAAGTGTTCAGTGTTGTTTCGAGATACAAATGAAAAGAAGAGATGGGACCATAAATCAAAAAGCTTCCTTTTTCCGAGATAACACTGCATCTAATGCTTTATACAGACATAAAGACGGTTCAACTGACTTTAACATTTTTCCAAGAACTGTAACAGAACCATATAGATAATTTATCAAGCATGTGCATACGAGTACAGCAAAGCATTAGGATGAAATTTTTATTGGCCTTATGTAAGAAATATCTATCAGAAATTTAAAAGCGGTTTAAACCGCTCATGAGTTGATTAGCGGCTGGCCAGTTTATCTTCATGTCATTTTTCATTCATCCGGTTGGTTTGCGACAGCTAATACGATATCCAACTCGAAATTTTTGGATATCCAGTTATTATCTTTTCGTAACAAAGCAGTGCGTTTACATGCTATCCTGATGTTTTCACATAAAAGTTCATTTTTAGATTGATGCAATACACTGTGTATGCACCATATCAACTCAAAAGAAATGAGATAAAGATAGGATAAAAAATGTCACATATAGATAGAGAGGGTATAAAGATTAGAATATTAGATAAAGCTATTTTTTTATTTGATAAGTACCACTACCACAAGATAAATTTGATTAATTAAATTATTTATGCTTTAAACCACATATATCGTTAAACATGGTTAGAGAATTTCTGGATAACGTTATGCATGCGCACAAGTGAAAAAACTATCCGTTTTACGGGTGCATCACTTGAGAGTACAAAAATAATCATAATATTATGAATGAAATATAACGCATTTAATAACCATAAAATGAATCGTATTCAATAAAACTATATTTAGAATTTTCAGATCGACTGTTTTTTATGCATTAATTTTGGACCCTCTTTGATTTTCCCTTTCATTTCTGACTGAAATTGCTTTAGTTTTACGTCTTGTAAGTTGTTTCGCATATTTAAAGGTAATTTTTTTCCTTATGCTGATAAGAAACTAATACAAGAGTCTCAAGCTTAAAACGTTTGTTCATAGAAATTGATTTAATATATTTGTCAAACTATTTAAAATGTTTGAAGTTTGTCTCTAAACAGGGAATTAATAGTAATGTTTCATTTAAAATTCAAAATCTCTAGAGGTGCATTTTTTTAGGGCTCAAGATGTAGCACTAGGATTTTCATGATGGGTTTATTAGGTAAAGTACACCCTGTAAAAGTGTTATTTGAGTAAACTATCTTTTTATTGTATTATGCGTAAAACAGAACGCAAACTCAATTTATTTAGAGCTATTATAAAGTTTTACTGGCCTGAGGTAGCCAAGTGGTAGCGCGTAGGCCCTCGGTGCTAAGGGTGCTCGGATCGAATCCCGACAAGTGGCATTAAATACCTCCGTGTCTAGGCCCGATATGGGAATGTTAAATCCGTAGACCGAAAAGTCATTCTATGAGGTTAAAGAGGGTGGGAGAGGGTACGATCCCTCCAGATGTCGCCCTTGGGGCTGCTCGGTCAAAATAGAGGTGGCACCTGGCTAATTCGGACTCCGACCCATGTGGTGCCCTTATAAAGCGGAGCCGTGCCCCTCAGCCCCCTAGCCTACCTGGACCCGGTCTGGAATACATCCGGCCAAGGGGGATTAGAAACAACAACAACAACAGCAATAAGGTTTACATAGGACTGGAAATTAATAATATTGAACACAAAAAAAAGGAAAAAGTTCTTAAAATTATCTAAAAGTGTTGAAAGTGTTAATGGAGATAAAAATTTGTTGATAAAACTATAAAATATGTTAGATAATAAGTAAAAATTTAACTGAAAGGATCGGTGAATCTATCAGGTGAAATAGCCCTCAAGCGTAAATTGCGATTAATTAAAGTGTTATCTAAAAAACTACGTTTGATAAAATAGCAAATGTAAATAGAACTCGAGTTATGAAAATGTAAATAGAAATGAAATACGATTTATGAAAATGCAAATGCACATAAAATACAATTAATAAATTATAATCGAAAGCATATAAATCGAAAGCATAAATATAAATATCATGTAAGACATGTTATTTATTCACAATTTTCAATCCTTTATAACTTTTTATATTTTCACTTTCTACGCATTTAATAGCTTACAAATTTTACATCTATAGACGAATTTTAATTTTCATATAAATAATAAATTATTTATATAATAAGTGCGTAATTGTAAATTTTTAACGTAGGATTACGTTCCTCAATAACGGTCCTCGGGGAAGAGAAAAAAATGTTCGTCCTAAGTCGCGAGTTATAATTTTGGCAGCGCGCCAAACCCAGTAGCAGTAAACAGTTAAACAGAAAAGTACCAAAATGTGTTTAAAAAAGAACCTAAAAAAGACTACCTATTTTTTTCTCCTAGCTGGAAATGTTTTACAGATATGGTATAGATTTTCAAACTCAATCATTAAATAAGTTATGCAGTGAAATGTATAAATTTTTTTTATACATTGACTAGCGGCCCGTCCCGACTTTATCCGGGTTGAACAATTATCTATCTTAAGTAGATATTAGGTAGGTAAAATTTATTTTAAAACTTCATGGAATACCACATTTAGTCGTTTTTCTGAGGTTTTAAAATAAATTGATTCTCAGCATTTCCTGACCTAGAGAGACCAACATATAATTGTCCATGTGTAAAGCAATCTTCCCATAAGTCAAGTTCAATATATTTGTATGTTTGACCTTGGGATTTGTTGATAGTGATGGCAAAAGAAATTTTTATTGTAAACTGTAGCGTCAGGCACTGAATTGTGTTAGGGGGCCACCCGCATGCCGATTTTGATACGATTCGACCCCATAGCCTATCCGCTACAGAGTCCGCACACAAAAAACACGAAAAAAGCACCAAAAATTGCACAAAAAATTTAATAACTTTTTTAAAATTAAAAATTAAAAAATCCGGCTATGTCAGGCACTGAAACGTGTCCGAGGCCACCCGCGTGCCGATTTTGGTACAATTCTGTCCCATAGTCTCGCTGTCAGCGGGGACAGCCGAGGAAGTTGTCCAAATAAGCAACTTTTTGGAGAAAAATCATTAAAACATTAATTAAAAACTCCGGGGCCCGATTTTCAAAAAAAAAAAATATGCCTATGTTTCAATCTGAACTATCAACTATATCTATACAAAATTTCAGCTCAATTGAAGCAATACTTTTTCACTATAAAGGAACAAACATAGGCCTATTCTAAATAATCAATAAATTTCACAGTTTTAATGAAACACACTGATTTTTGAATAGATTTCAATAATTCAAGTTCTATTTACGCAAATTGTGCATAAAATTGTACATAAATTCAAAAACATAAAGTTTATAAGTTAAATAAAGTTCTGTAATATTATACCAATAAATTTCCAGTTGATAGCCAATAAATTGTAAATCTTTTTTTACCTTAAATGCCCAGTAAAAAGCGTAGTTCCAAATGTAATTTTCTTCAATAAACCCCTAAACGTTGCCAATTTTAAAAATCCTTTTTGTATTTATAAATACCTTCTCCACTTGAATCTTTAAAATATTAAATGTTTTACTGATAATTAATGAAAACGTAGTTTCATCTGTTGCTATGGTTACTTGACTATGGTTGACAAAGAAAATTCAAATGTTAAATGTTTTACTGAAAATAAATTAAAATATCGTTTGATGTGTTGCTATGGTTACTTGACTATGGTTGACAAAGGAAAGTTGTAAAGGTGAAGCATCAGCTCAACATTTAGGCCCCTAACTTTCTTTCTACTGATCAGATATACATAATATATAGCCTATGTCCATCTGGAATAATGTACCTTTCAAATAGTGAAAGAATTTTTCAAATAGGTGCAGTGGTTCCGGAGATTACCCTCCACATACAAAATCAGCTTTCTTTCTTTATATATTAGTATAGATAAACTAATGAATGGACTTCTTATTAACATAACTAAATTAAAATGATTTAAAATTTAATGCTGTTTTCCTTTAAGGCAGGCTTTCAATTACATTTCAAATTCTTACAGTTTAAAATATGCATACCTTTGAAAACATTAAATACGTTACAAATCTTATAATTGGGCTTCAGACTATGTAACATATCATGATTTCGTTAAGTCATCTTGTTATTTTTACGATATTATTGCCCAATATACCAAAAAACCACAATTTAAGAAAAATGACTTTGTATTATAGAGGTGACTCCAATGATCTGCGATACCGCGGTCGAGACAGACCATATCTTCATAAACAATTTAGCGGTTAAGTATCGCTATATTTTAACGTCTAGAAAGAAAAATATTAAATGTGTGTTTCGTAACATTATAATGTGAATTATAATGTTACGAAAACTGAATAATCTTACTTTCAAACAATGACTTAATAATGACTTTTAACAATCAAATAGGAAGACAAATACAGAGTGCGTGTACGTTGAAGAAATATCTTTAGACATGAAACGAAAAAGGTTACTTTTGAGTATAACAGGAAAACACTCGCCGGACAGGTTGACAGTAATCATACAATTTTGAAGAATTATCGTGAAAAAAACACTATTTTCTCTATTTAACATATTCAAGGACTAGCTGAAAGCATCTATCGAATTTTCCTGAATTGTTTCCTTGTTAAATATTAGCAATTTAATTTCTGAAATGAGCTTTGAATTTTATTTTACCTGTAAATATATATCCCATGCATATTAATGTTGCCGAATAGTACGTGTCCAACGATAACCGAATTTTTTTAGATTTCTCAACAAGATTTTTTTTCTTTGTGTATATCTCATAAAAATTTAAAATATATCAAACAGTTTTGGATTTTTTTTAATTAATGGTTATAAAAATTGAGCTTTGGTTTTATTTCCGGTTGGATCTTAGGACAATGAACAGTAATTAAAAATGCTTAACCTTCATTAATATTAAATAAAGATAAAACAAAACATAACTGTTAATCACTGTAAATAGTAATTCTTTATGTTGTATTCAGTCTTTGGCACGGCCAGCAGTGTATTCGAAAATTTATTATATATGTTTAAAATTATTCATGATGTGTCTATATTTCTTCACGTTTAAACTCAGCAATTCCCGTTCACAAAGTAAAATTTGGAATTATTTTCTATCGTTAAAGTACAGGTAACCCTCCTATAACACGGTAGATAGGTTCCTAGAAAATGCCGTGTTGTGTTAAACCGTGTTATATGGGACCCAGAGACAGTTCATAAAAGGGGGTTACGTTCTAAAAACTTATTAAAAACAAACATTTTTTTTAAAATTCCATATAAGCAACTTGATTTTTGTTAAAAATATAAATGTATGTATATCACAAAACGAAAAGAAACAAAAAAAATATTTTCATTTAATACGACCTTAATTTAATAAATTTCTTCCTCATCGCTGCTCAGTACAATCAAACGAGAACGTTTTTTCGATTGAACGATATCACCTTCACTTTCAGAAGCTTTTTCTTCTTTTAGATTTTTTGCACCTTCTATCCTCTTTAAAAAAACCTGCAATTTTGGTTTATTTCCTGGTTCTTACAAGGTCATTGTAGATTTACGGTATGGAGATAGACAATTTTGCAGCTCCCTTTTGAATTTACGTCTTCTTTCAGCGGAAGGGTCTGCATTCAGGAAAAATGATTGAAGATTTTCAGCTAAACTTAGGCCTTCATGTAATTTTATAGAGTTGTAAATGAATAAATTATTATTTGTTTATACATTTTCATGTAAAGCCACTATAGTTCATTATTCCTTCCCGTCATTATTTTAAGGTAAATTGGTTTTTAAATGTGTTAAACAAAAATCATGTTATCTAGTGCTATAGAAGTATAATAGTGTTGTACAAAGGTTTCCTCAATTTTTTTTATCGTGTTAGAGCGAAATCGTGTTACAGGTTGCAGTATCATTCGAGGGTTCCCGCAATTTATCCTATAGTGTTAGAGTGAAACCGTGTTATAAGATGCCTTGCTGTAGGAGGGCTACCTGTAAGTCAAAAAGTTTTGGAATTTTTTTTAAATTAAAGGTTATAAGAATTGAGCTTTAGTTTCATTTCCGGTTGGATCTTAGGACAATGAACGGTAATTAAAAATGCATAATCCTTCATTAATATTAAATGAAGATAAAACAAAACACAACTGTTAATGACTGTAAATAGCAATTCTTTATGTTGTATTCGGTCTTCGGCACGGCCCAGTAGTGTATATTCGAAAATTTATTATGTCTGTTAAAATTATTCTTGATGTGTCTGTATTTCTTCACGTTTAATCTCAGCAATTCCAGTATAGAAAGTAAAATTTGGAATTCTTTTCTATCGTTAAAGTATTTACTAAGAAGCTTTCAAGTAATCCTCGTACCAAGATTCCCTCACGGTCCATCTACAAGTCTTCAAAAATGCTCTGGAGCCTGACGCATTTATTCATCTTCATTTCTTTTCCATCTCGGGGTGCATTGGAGAAAGCACACGATCCTGTAAGGTCGACTTGCCCTTTCTCGAGGTCAACCGGTTAGTTGCTCTAGAAGGGAAAGATAAGTTTTGACTTTCTTTGAACTCTACAGAAATCGAGGGCAGTGCTTGGGGAAATGCTTGTTTACGAGCATATTTTTTTTGTTTATTCTCGGAGAAAGTGGCCGTCTCGAAGAAGTAAGCAGGCGTCGTCTGCTAAATGGATAGTGATGGGGTGTAATGAAACTGGCTGGGTCAAGGGGAACATTGTAATTTAGATTTTAGTTTTATTTACAGCTCAAGAAATCAATGAGGTAGCGAAGCATCCAGGATCTTGGTTTCAGTTGCAGCAGATTACGCCGCGATATCCGAGGTTGCTTTACAACGAGACATTTCATTAGGTACGAGAAACAGTAAAACGTGACGGTAATGATTGCAGTAAAAAAAGCACATTAAAGTAGTTTGGTCTTCCAGAAGAAAGAAAATCGTGTTTTTCACTGATTTACTCGAAAATGCAGAAAATATTTAATTGAAAAAAAAACTTTCATCGAAGATCCGGTAATGACATCCTATGATAGTTCTATAAAACAGACTTCTTGGATGACAGGGAAGCAAATTTTCTTTGCTTCCACCTCCTTCTCTGGGGGTAGCGAGTATTTATTATATCGGAAATTATATAATCTATAATAAATTTTCAAAAGCGGTTGCATTTGTCCCCTAAAAAGAGTAGGGCAGCCATGGTGGCAGCGATACTGTCACTACAATCCCACGTCTGATATTAGATATATGGACACCATAAACATGCAGTTTCGGCCTATCAGTATATTTCGCAATCATTCATTCAATTGGAAAATCCGAAAAATATTTCCCCGCGTAAGTAAATGTTACAGAATGAGGGTCGTTTGGTAAGTTTATGCAAAATTCAAGAGATGGCGACACTGTATTCATATTGTTGGCGATCTCACGTTTAGCTTGCTTCAAAGGCACGCATGTCAGATTGTAAACAGATTCGAAGCTTAGCCTGTGATAGACAGCCATTTTAGTTGGTCATCTCTTGTTACTGCTCACACAATGGAGCAAAACGAGTTCCGCATTTTGATAAAATACAGTTTTGGGGGGTTACAAAACAGCGGCAGCAAATAATTCCAGCTTGATGACTATTTTGGCGAGTCTGCACCATCGCTTAGGTTGGTTTGGTTTGGTTTGGAGCGCTACGGTCAACTTTTTGCTACACGAGGGCTAATTAGACCGGGACCTACAGTTTAAAGCCGATTCCGAACGGCTATAAACAAACATCCATGTCAACAGTGGCGTCGAACCCGAACCCGCAGGATCTGAACCGAAAGCCAGCGCCCTAGCCATTCGACCATCACGTGGCAACATTCGCTTAGAAGGATATGCATGTGGATTTTTGATTTTTCATAGTGGCCTAAAGAACATAGATAACGCTACACGGTCTGGTCGCCCTGCTGGGGTCACTATACCAGAAGTTGTTGAAAAATACATGAAATGGTGAGGAAGGACCGAAGAGTAGAAGTCCGCGAGATTTTTGAAGCTGTTGGCATTTCATCAGAGCGCATTTTGCATGAATATTTGGGTAAGAAAAAGCTGTCGACAAGGTGGGTGCCGTGTTTGCTAATAATCGATCGTAAACTTGAACGAGTGTACACTATGGAAGTACACACTAAGCACAATTTGGAACATTTTCAAAAAAATCTAAATGAATTTCTATGTCGTTTCGCTACAGTTTATGAAACATGGCTACATCACTACCAGCCAGAGGCGAAAAAACAATCGAAATAGTTGGCTGAAGCAAGTGAACCTATACTAATGAAAGCAAAAACGATTCCAACAGTAGGAAAAGTTACGACTGTTTTTGGGGAGGCCCATAGTATAATCTTTATAAACTACTTAGAAAAGGGGAAAAAATCACTGGAGAGTACTATGCAATTTTAATAGATCGTTTAAATGTGAAATTAAGACAGAAAGACTACATTAAGCGAACACATTCCATCATGACTCTGCCCCGGCACATTTGTCTGCGATAGCGGCGACAAAACTGCTAGAATTCCGCCAAGAATTGTTCCCCACCCTCCGTATTCTCCAGATTTGGCCTCGGACTACAACTTCTTCCCAAATATGAAAAACATTTCTTGCAAGGTAGAAGTTTACTTCAAATTCCGAATAGACTAGGGAAACAAACGCTTGTCTTGCAGAGTTAGGCAAGTTTCACTTTATAGACGGGTTAAAAAAAGCTTGGACATCGTTGGACCGAAAATTATGTGGAAAAAATAAATTGAAATTTTTTCAAAACAAACAAACAAAACGTAGTTTTCATTATTTTTGAACAGATTTATCAAACGACCCTCCTATATCCATTTCCACGTTGTAGAAATCATGCTAATTGTACAAAAATATTCTTATGGTGTCGACTGCTGACAGTTCATACCAAAATTCTGTCATTCTACAAACACAAAAATATTGGATCCTACAAATGTTACAAAATCACTGCACGATATTCTGTTTCTCCAATCTTTCTGCTATAGGTCCAGAATTTCACCGTAACATATGTACATCGAGCTTTCGCGTGGCCTGATTTTGCTAGTGCAACCGCGTGAGAGCAGATGTTGAGGAATTCTGCTGTTGTAAAAGTGGATGACGTGACAGTTTTATAAAGAGCACAAAATGACACCAATGCTGTTAGAAATCCTTCACAATGATTTCATTTCATTTAAATCTTCAAGAAAATTTGTTATTTTTTTTTGTGCTGAAAAATCTCCTTTACCTCATTTTATTCCTGTTCCTCCCTTACCCTAAAATATCACTGGTTACCATGTGCAGTTCAAAATGTTCGACTGTATCAACTGCGGCCGACCATACTGTGAACGCAAGAGCTCATTTAAACTTTTATTGGCCATATGAATATTTTTTATTTCCTACCCAAAGGTTTTCCAGATCATAGTTCTTTCTCATCGAGCTCTAACATTTCAAACCTGGTCTGAATGAATCTGATTTTTTTTTCGAACTAGTTTGTAACGACGTCTTCTACCAATAACGTGGATCAAACTAGCACAAGAGTCACGTCGCAAAGGGTTACCTTCAGAAAAACAGGAGATCTGCAAACTTACATTTTCTGAAATAAATACCCTCAATATAAATGTGATATATTATTTTGCTTAAGCATAAAACGGGTCTATTTTGGACCATGAATTTTCTCCATCCTTTTTTGATATCCTAAAATATGAATCGAATGTATTCACTACTTTTTGCTGGTATTATTCTACGCATATCAAATGTCACAATCTGGTTGCAACTTTCCATCAGATAATTGAAAAAGATTATGATATATATAATCCTTCTTCGAGAACTATTATAAATTCAATTTCAAAACTATCTGTTATTAATTATATAGAGAGTACAATTTATAGTAAAAGGTATGTAAAATTGCATCTTTGATTTCGAAAAAAAGTTGCATTTCTGCAAAGAAGTATATCTGAAACGGTGAGAGAGCTTTGTTGAAATTAAAATCAGGGTGATTCGACAAGGATACGTCGGCCACAGCGTTTAGCTTATACGACAAATATGAAGCTGAAGACCAGTCGCTGCGTAGCATTTCCTGCAAACTCAGCCGAGGATGAATTTCACTTGTTCGGGTAATTTTGGGCCTGGGCACCGGATGGATAGTACAGATCTGCCGAACAATTGGAGCAACCCGGGGCCCTTTAAAATCAGGGTAAATGCAAAATAATACGTCGTTTCACCTCTCGGTATGCGACTACGTAATACCTGACGATTCTATCGTCTACGGGCGCGATGCAATCAATCCCACCTTGCTTTAGGACAAACGGAGCAACAAGTGCTATTGTCATATGGCGAAAATCAAGGGCCCCAACGTCCATGTCACTCTTAGCCCGGGTCATCGCCCGGTTTTCAGCCGATATTGCGTGGAAGTGGTGATAACCGTAGCTGTCGTCGACAGCTCAGGACACCAAACACAAGGTATACACTTATGGACTGTTTAAAACGCAATTTATTAAATATCTCAATAAAAGACTCAGACTCATTGGTTACTGCGGTCACAATCACCGCAAAACACGTCTCTCCCGAAGGGGTCTCTCGCTGAACACTGATAAACAAATACTTCTTTTTAAAAGGAGGAGCTGTTGCAACAGCGCTAGGGGTTGGTTCAGAACATTCCGCCCCACGTTGTAATGGTAACATTCAACCATTTAATTATACAATCATTACACACAAAACGTAAATAAAAAAATATATATAATAAGCACAAGTATATGAAAACATTAAATTACACATAACAAAAAATACTAGTATAAAGATTACACATTAACAAGTAAAATACAGATTTTAGCAATGGGCCTTTTGAAGATTCCAGACTGAGTTTTCACTTTAACAGCTCTGACCTGCTTGTCATCACCGAAATAGAGATTCAGTTATTCTACCTAATGCCCATTTTTGAGGAGGTAGATTTTCATCCTTGAGAAGCACTAGCTCATTGACTTTCACTTTATCTTTCTCCACCATCCAATTGGACCTCTGTTGCAGATTATTAAGATACTGTACTTGTAAACTATTCTGTACTTGTACATTTCCTCCAAAAAATTTGAATTATTTTTGTCATTTTTTTCCAGTTGGACAAGCGAGTATCTTCAACCTGAATTAAATTTGGCTCTACAACAGCATTTAAGGATCTACCAGCATTTAAGGATCTGGCCAAACTTTTTGCCTAACATAATGTAGTAAAGCGGTAGGGCCTAAATGAAAATACCGCTTATGATATGCTTCGAAAATGAGCTCAGTAAGTTTATGACCCTTTGGCACGATAATAGGGAATCTACTGTCGAAATTTACATTAGCATGCTTTATTCTGTCGTTCGCTCTTATTATTCCCTCCTTACCTAGAAAGGGGTGTAAGCATCTTATCTTACTTTTCACAGGAACACTTTTTTGGAGACTTAAACATTTGAGTTCCTCTGGGAACTCTTGACTCTGAACTTCTTTCACAATGAAGATTTCGCTCCTCTTGATATCATCTGTGCTCAAAGGTCTCAAATTCTTTCTTGTTGGGTTACTCAGGTTATATATAAATCTGAAAAGATAGCTCACAATAAGCAATAATTTAGTGTAACTGTTACTAATACTAAATAACCCTTGATGAAAGGAATTAGAAGTTACAGTAAGCCCAGGTAAGTCACTTTGTTTTGAATGTTTGAGTTCAGATGGAACTCGTCTCATATGACTGACGTAGGAATTTCACGTTCGGGATACTCTCGGTCAGTCAGGAAAGTAGGACCCTCGAACCACAGTTCACTCGTGGCCAGTTTCTCAGGATTCATTCCTCTGGAGATAAGGTCCGCTGGATTGTTCTCGGAAGACACGTGACGCCACTGTTGTACTGTTGTCAAGTCTTGTATTTTGGCTATACGGTTTGCCACGAACGTTTTTAATACATAGGGCTCTTTTCGTATCCATGAAAGTACAATCACGGAATCACTCCACAGATAGATGTCACTTGCCTTAAATTGTAAGGCACTCTTCACTTAGGTTATGAACTTTGCTAACAGAACAGCTGCACATAATTCTAACCTTGGTATTGTAGCCCACTTAAGAGGCGACACACGTGACTTGCTACAAACCAAGTTTACTTCGAAAGCACCATTTTCTGATATTGATTTGCAGTAAATGACGTACCCATATGCAGACTCGGACGCGTCTGCAAATCCTTGAAGCTCAATATGCACTGATTTTTCTATCAGTATACACCTCTTAACACTCACGTTGTTTATTACTGGCAAGGATTCAGTGAAATCTTCCCACTGTTGCGCTTCCGTGTCAGGAAGCGGATCATTCTAGTCTAAATTCAAGCACCACAATTTTTGTAAAAAGATCTTTGCTCTCGCCACCACCGGACCCAAGAGTCCAAGGGGGTCAAAAGCTCGTGCAATTGTGGAAAGCACTGATCTCTTCGCAGGCGGAACCACGTTTTCCAGCTGAATTTGGAAAGTCAACTGGTCAATGCTAGGTTTCCACGAAACACCTAGCGCCTTTGTTTCTTCTTGAAAATTGTAGTCACTGTCAAGCCCTGTTTTTAATTCAGGGTTATTACTACACCACTTGTGTAGCATCATACCTCCACTCTTAAGAGCCCCTATTAACTCCGATTGAAGTTCCTTTGCTTCTCTCAGAGTGTCGGCACCACTGAGGACATCATCCATGTAGAAGTCTCTCTCTAAAACTGGTGACGCTAAAGTATAATTCTCATGTTCATCTCTGGATAACTGAAGTAACACTCTGGTAGAGAGATGAGGTGCGCTTACTCTGTCGTACGTCCCTGTTTTGAGCTCATAAGTCTTAACTAGTTCATTCACTCCCTCCCTTTAAAGAATTCTCAGAAGTTTAGTTTGGCTGGGTTCAATTAAAATCATCCTATACATTTGCCTAATATCAGCCACGAAAGCATAAATGTGCTTACGGAACCTCACCATTATTGAAAAAAGGTCTTCCTGAATAACCCCACCGTTATATTGCAAGGAGTTAAGTGAATTACCCTACGGTTGTTCGTGAAGAAGCGATAAAAACTACACGGAGTTTTGTCGTATTTTTATTAGGGCGATAGACTCCTAAATGTGGTATATAATACGTTCCCACTTCTTCCTCACGCTCAGAAATTTCCTTCATGTGATCCAATTCCTTATATTCGCGCAGAAATTCCCTATATAATGCGAAGTACTCGGGCTTTCTTAAAAAACGACTCCACAGCGAATTTGATTTTTTAAGGACAATATCTCTGGATTTTCCTGAACTCATTGGATCATCTTTTAATGGCATTTTTACTATACATCTCCCTGTACTATCTCTCTTAACGTTTTTCTCAAATGCTTTTCACAAATTATTGCTTCTTTATTTTGGGGTACTTCCATCTCCATATTTTCTATTTCCCAAAATTTCTACAAGGCTTCGTTTAAACCAGTATTGTCCTCAATGAACCCACTATGTACATTTCCCTCAGTTGCTATGGGTATGCTCCCACTAACTGCATATCCAAAAACTGTATTTTGAAGAATCAAATTACTATTAGTAGGATAAATCTGACCTGGCTGTAACAGCTCATAAAAGATTTCAGCGCTCAAAAATAGATTTATGCGACCTGGCTCATTAAAGTTTTCATCCGCTAGTTTTACATAGCTTAATTCTGGCGCATTTACCTTAAGCATCTTTGACGGCAAGAAATCTGTAATTCTAGATACAATTAAAAAATCTAATTCTCTTTCAAAATTTCGTTCCAGATTTATATTGTTGTACCAACCACAGATTTAATTGTTGTGGAGGTATCTCCTATACCGCAAACTGCCATATCGGTTTTATCTTTTTTTTTTAAACCGAGACTATTCGCACAGTCTGTCGTCATGTAATTATTCATGCATGGCCCCTTGATCCAAAACAGATCGTGCGTTATATAATTTTCCTCGATTGTTCCTCAACAAACAATTCACAGTACTGAGCAAAACGGTTTTAAATTTATTTATCCCTCGCGCAGAAAGAACTGAATTATTGTTTTTACTACTCTGGAAGGACGACCCCTCCCGACTCTATCTGTTGCCGCTGCTAAAGAATGTCTGGGGTAAAGTACGCTGCATTGGGGGAAAGGAGGGTTGACTCATATCCGTAGATGCTCTTTCGTTTGGAGGGGGTAGTGTTCAAGGACATTTTTCCCTTTCGAATAGCATAGAGAGGAGTGATGTGTTTTGGAATAAAAATAGCATGAGCTTTTTGACTTACAAACTGATTTTTTGAGATCCTAGACAGTTGAAACATAGAAGATTTCTCTTCACCACCTCAACTCTTTCATTGATAGATAACGCTTTGTACTTTGGGCATTTAGATACGATATGATTATTTTTTTCCTCGCAATATAATATGCATTGTGAATCTTTCGCTTCAGAAAAAAAGGATTTAGATACATTTCTCGAATATGAATTTTTTTGATAACTGGAATTCGAGGTCATGGTTTTTCCCCCGTGAAGCAAAATATACATCGATCTCTTTAGACAGTTGTATGGGCTCGAACCAGGAATCAGCTTGCCTTCCGCTGATAAAGGAAGCAGTTTCTTTGTCTAATGTTTGAAATACACTGCTCAAAACAATTAGGGGAGCACATGGTTTTAACGATATTACGCAAATACTTACACCGATAAGTAACATAAAATAAATCATCCATAATTTAAAGCCAGGCAGGAAACAGAAGAAGAAAACTTCATATGCAAATCAAAGTTCATGACGTCAAAAACCAAAAAAAGAACATTAGGGCGGAAATCGGGATGTTGCAGAAACGTCTGTTTCACTGCCTTAACTGTGAAATTCGATTGCTCAGTTATTCTTTTTGAGAAAAGGTGACTTGAAAATGTCTCAACAACGTGATTTACCGGAATCCATGGCATGCCGTATTACAGGCAGACTTGAATCCGGGCAAACACAACGTAGTGTCGCGGACGCTGTTGGAGTCGCCAGAAGTGTCGATTCCAAGAAAAAGGGAATGTTAGACGTCGACCAGGGCAAGGTCGGCCACGCGCCACTACAGCAACTGATTACCGGTATATACTGTTAACAGCTCGTCGAAAAAGAACAGACAATGCTACTCAGCTGCAAAGACAGTTGCTCTTGGCAACAGGACGAAAGGTGTCCAGCCTAACAGTACGTAATAGGCTTCATCAGGGAGGTTTCTATGCACGTAGGCCAATGGTCTGCATTCCGTTAACCTCACGCCACCGTGCGGCCCGAAGAAGATGGGCTGCTGAACATCGAGATTGGGAGCAACATGATTGGAGCCAAGTGCTGTTTACAGACGAATCCCGATTCAGTCTGGAGTGTGACACCCGACATGTTTTGGTATGGAGGGAAAGGGACACTCCAAATAACCCCACATTCGTTCGTGAAAGGTCACAATACAGACGAGCTGGTTTTATGGTATGGGGTGGAATCAGCATAGGTGGACGTACGGACCTGCATATCATTCGGAATGGTACTTTGACGGCCCGAAGGTATGCAGACGAGATACTGAGACCTCATGTCATACCTTACGCTGCAGCCATTTGAGATTCCTTTGTTTTCCAGCATGATAATGCCAGACCGCATACAGCTCGTCTTGTGGAGAACATGCTTGAAGCTGAAACAATACAGCGTATGGAATGGCCAGCGTGCTCTCCTGACCTGAATCCAGTCGAGCACGTTTGGGACATGCTCGGACGACTCATTGCTGCGAGACCAAGGCCTCCTTTTACTCTCCGAGACTTGGAGATTGCACTTCTTGAGGAGTGGAACAGTATTCCCCAAAGTCTTGTTGATAACATCATCGCATCCATGGAAAACAGGTGTGCAGCAGTCTCAGCTGTTCGAGGAGACCACACGCCATATTAAAAATCTTGCATCATTTCTAAACAATACTTTTTTTTATCGTTTACATGTAACCAAATTGTTGCCCTAAATCATCTTGTCATTTTTTTTCCATATTTTCAAAGAATTAAAGCTTAATTACAATTTTTTTACGTCTTTTTTTCTGTATTGCGCATTGATACGCGTGTACTATCCATTTTATGCCAATACGTGGCTGTCTCGCACGGTTTTCTTAACTTCTTTGCTTGCTCCCCTAATTTCTTTGAGCAGTGTAGTTTATCGGAAACCAAGAGTTTTTTTAATGTTCCTAAATCTGTCACTTTTCTCAATTTTAGGTAGTAATCAAGACTAGTTGTTAGTCGAGATGTAAATTGTAAATGCGTCTCATTTGTCTGACGTACTGCCTTTCTGAATTGCTCTAAGGGCTTGTACACATAGGAGTCCGTTGCGTAGCGTTAAGGGGAAGATGAAGTTGGGACGAAAATAAACCAATCATAGGCGTTAAAAATTTCCTTCCTAATCGTTTGGAGACCTATGATTGGTTTATTTTCGTCTCAACGTCATCTTTTCCTTAACGCAACGGAACGGACTCCTATGTGAACAGGCCCTAAAACATCTTGCGGTGACGGTTCGAATTCCCGTAAGACGATTGTTTTGACTTTTGAATAGTCGCAAAGCTCATCATCTTTGATGTATGTCAATACATTTGAGGCCTTCTCACCTAGCAAATTTATAAGAATCTCAGCTTTGAACTTTTCAGGCACGTTTTTCGTGTGAAAAGCCCTTTCTAAGGATGCAAAATAAAGCACCCATCCTTCGGGTTTGCTAGGTTGGTTGGTTGGTTGGTTGGGGTTTTATGGCGCAACATCCAAAATAGGACATAAAGCGCCAAACATAAGACTAGAGCAAAAACAGATTACATAGAGTCGCCACGCTCGAACCAACGGTGAAAAAACAGATTTATAAAAAACACTAATAAATATAAAAACGAGTAACCGTAAAAAATTGAATAAAAGAGATGATAAAAATTATGTATAAACGTGTTAGAATGATATATACAAGGTAATATAGAAAGATGATATGTAAAAGTCATAAAAAATGGTGATATATAAGGTGGTAAAAACGATGATACATAAAATTGATAAAAAGATTATAAAAAAAAAGATATTTGTAAAACGCAATAAAAGTTTAACGATAAAATCAATTGCTAAAGCACAGACAGTGTATAAAACCAGTAAAAAATAAGAAGGCAAACAGAGCAGGATGGGGGGGCTCCCCCAGCAGTTCAGATAAGATAGGTGAACTGGAGCCAAAAAACCTATTATACTGGGCTTGAAGCGAAGGGCAAGACGTCAAAATATGTCCAACCGAAAGTGGAGCCTTACAATGTTGACAGAGAGGGGCATCCTCACCCATCAACATATGTCGATGCGTCAAAAGGGAATGCCCCATTCTCAACCGTGTGAGTATGACGTCTGCACGACGCAGTTGAGCTGATGGCCAAGCACCAATACATGGTTTAACCTGTCGCAGCTTATTAGTAACCTGCAGATCCCAATCAACTTGCCATTCGTTCCTAATTAACTTTTTCACAGCGGACTTCACATCACTGATAGGCACATGCTGATTCAGCCGATGCGGGTTTGCTAGGAACTCTTGAAGTTAAAGTTCGGACACCTTTCACAAGAGAATCTAAAGATTTACTTTTCTCAACCAGATTTTCATTTTCCGGGGCAATCTCTCTCGATTCAGCTCTGATTTTAGCCAATTCTAGCTCGGCTCGTGCTTTTTCTAGCTCAAGTTTTTCAAACTCTATCTCCTTATTTTTTAATTCTAACTCTTTTCTAGTTTACACAATCTCTGTAATTAATTCCTCAACAAAATCAGGATCATTTTTAAATTTCTCAGAACGCTTTATAATATTTGTTAACTCGATCACAGACATTTTGTCAGTTACTGCTTCATTTAGATTTACGGCAACAAGCCGAAGATCATCTTTTATCACATTCTTAAACATTATATTAGTGACTCAGTAACTATGCATTAAATCTCCCAACAACACAAATTAAGTACTCATTAAGTCACAGTTTTAAGATTCAGAACTCATTAAATCACAGATATTCACTAATGTACTATAAAAGATATTATCCTACTTCTCTTTCCGGAACATCACAAATCGAAATCCTCATAAAGACCGTAGGTTAACACACACAAAATATCCACTTCTAAGGTTCTGACGGACCAGGTGTCGTTGACAGCTCAGGACACCAAACACAAGGTATACACTCATGGACTGTTTAAAACTCAATTTATTAAATATCTCAATAAAAGACTCAGACCTATCGGTTACCGCGGTCACAATTACCGCAAAACACGTCTCTCCCTAAGGGGTTTCTCGCTGAACACTAATAAACAAATACATTTCTTTTTAAAAGGGGGCGCTGCTGCAACAGCGCTAGGGGTTGGTTCAGAACAGTAGCCTTAAGGGTGATACAGTGACCCCCTCAGAGGATCTCCCTCCCCCCGTGAGACTCACAGTCGCGCTCTGAGTTACCAAACACCGAGGTCCTCACAACGACCCCGATGCCCTGGAAGCAAGCCACACCAACCCGACTCCGGCCCCTCGGTCTTAAAACCAGGGTAAAATTATCGTAACATTTAGGGTGAAAATTTGATTTTTCTTGATGAATCTGTTCTGCTAGTTTCAAAACATGATACGGCATCAAACTGCATTAGTGAGCTCCGGCCGCACGAACAAATTATTTTTCATACCACGATCTTAGGTCATTAAATCATACCGTCTTTATGGTGAACTTCTGAAGTTTTGTTGTTGTTGTTGTTGTTGTTGCTTATGCCTCTTGACCGACAGTAATGGCCTGTTCACATAGGAGTCCGTTGCGTAGCGTTAAAGTATTGAAATATATTTAACCAATGACAAACCTCCAAACGATTAGCAATGAAATTTTTAACGCCTATGATTGGTTTATTTTCGTTTCAACGTCAACTTTTCCTTAACTCAACGCAACGGACTCCTATGTGAACAGGCCCTATCACTGAAGCTTTGTATTAATAACGTACAGGCTTAATGCAACGAAGACCATTACAGCAAGAAAGAGTAAAATTTAATTTCACCGGGGGATACTTTTTCTTTTACACTGTTCGATTGTCCAGTTAATAGGGATTCAGCCCTACTGCAGGTGGAATGAACTAATTTTTTTTTTTCAATTTCTCATGTATGGTTCGTAAACTGGTTGATCCTTGCTAAATTTAAACTGAAAAATCAGCAATTTGTCCCTGTGAGTGTCTTGTTCAATCTCTTGCTACTCCTAAGATGACAATCCCAGTCTTGAAGAATTCGTTTTCGACTATCAAGGTCAAGGTAGTTGGTTTTACAAGGGACCTGGATAGGAGCTTTAAGAAAGCCCTGCCTCAAACCTCGAACGGGTGGAAAAGTTACATTGACATGTAGTCCAATTTTTATTTCGAATTAAAATTGCCAAGAGGCGGCAGAATTTGGAAAATACGTGCGGCCTCAGCCTGGGTGTAGGTATGTTTAGATAATCGTCAGCTTCCTGTTATTAAAATGTTAATTTAAGCGTAGGGGCGACGTCGGCAAGGACCGAGATTTGGGATCGGATCACCTAACTGATATCCAAATCCCTATGTTTTGCCGACTAAACTATCCCGACAATGTGAGGAACTCTCATTTTTACGAATTTCAATCCTCACGGGTTCATTGGCTTTGAGAAGTACTTTCTCTAAAACCTCGGTGGATAAATTGTTATCTGCAATATAATAAGAAGAAATGAGAATAACTACGTGTAAAATAAATGCGTAAAAAGATATATAGATATACTCGCTGAAAACCCGCACTTCGCTACGGAGTACATTCAAATTAAATACAACGGTCAATGTATGCAATTAATGCCAAAAAATATAAATATATATATATATTTATAATAAATAGGACGATCAATGTATACAATTGATGTAAAAAAAACAATATTTATAAAAAAAATCTTAAGGGATATTTTTATAGACAAAATAATGTCCAATCGTCTGCCGCATTAGCAAGAGAAAAATATTTTTTTGTCTATTTAGTTTTTATGCACGTGGCGATAAATTTATTTAAAGTACCAGAAAAAGAAATCACGTGATCAGCATTTAATAAATTAAATTCTAAAAAATAAAACTTTAAAAATTCACCAAAAAATCAGAAAAGGGAGGTAAAGATTCGAAAAAAGATCTCATTTTGAAGGAATTTTTATGATCTTTCTCGTTATATAAATTTTATAACCCTCAAATTATTATTTTACATGCAAACTTAAAAAAAGTTACAAAAAACAGCTTAAAAATTTAAACTCTTTCTTAGTGCACCCCTACACTATAAGAAGAATCGCCATGCAAAATTTCAGCCCTTTAGGTCCAGCGGTTTGGTCTGTGCGTTGTATGTCAGTCAGTCAGTCAGTGAATGAGTCAGTTACGGAAGTGTTTTATACACTGCTGGCCACTGTAAATGCAACACCCTGAAGGAAACATGCAAATAACATGAAATTTACAACATGCATTAGCGGAGGTGAGATATGCAAATGATTAGAATTTCAGCACAGACGCACATCACGCGCGCCTGTGGCGCCAATTCAAAGCGCTATTTAAGGCTTGGAGATTTCGACGATTTCAAGTTCGGCAATTGTGTTTTTCTTGTGGTTTTTTAAAAAAAACGATCAATTATGCCTCGTCGAAAACAGCGATCATCTTTTGATCAAGTATCCGAGTTCGACAGAGGAAGGATAGCGGCCTACCGAGATTGTGGATTATCTTTCAGGGAAATCGGTAGTCGTGTTGGACGAAACCAAACAACTGTAATGCGGATATGTGATCGTTGGATGCAGGAGGGTACGACGGACCGGCGTGTTCGATCGCATCCACCTCAGCGCACCACTTCACGTGATGACAGGCAAATTGTGCGCATGGCAGTGACGGATCGCTCAGTCACATCACGAACCATAGCACAGCACATGCAGTCTGTAACGCATCATCCAGTGTCTGCGCGTACCATTCGACGCCGTTTACAGCAGAGTGGTCTGTCCGCAAGACGTCCATTGCTTTGTCTACCCTTGACGCAGAACCACAGACGTTTCCGCTGCCAATGGTGCGATGACAGAATTATGTGGACGGCAGAATGGAATGAAATTGTCTTTACTAACGAGTCACGCTTCTGTCTGCAACACCACGATGGTCGCATTCGAGTCTGGAGACACCGTGAAGAGAGGATGCTGAACAGCTGCGTTATGCACCGCCACACTGGTCCTGCACCGGGTATTATGGTATGGGGCGGTATTGGATATCACTCTCGCACACCTCTAGTACGCATTGCCGGTACTTTAAACAGCCAGCGCTACATCTCCGAGGTGTTGGAGCCAGTTGCCCTTCCTTACCTTCAAGGCTTTCCCACAGCCATATTTCAACAGGATAATGCGCGACCACACGTGGCACGCATTGTCCAACAGTTCTTCGTCAATCGCCAGATTGAATTGCTTCCCTGGCCGCCTCGTTCTCCGGATCTTTCGCCGATAGAAAACATGTAGAAAACGATTGACCCATATTCCATCCCCAGCTGCCACAGCAGATCAACTTTGGCAATGTGTGGAAGCTGCTTGGTCTGCTGTACCCCGAGAACTCATCCAAAGTCTCTTTGAATCAATGCCGAGGCGTGTGGCAGCGGTGATCTCCAACAATGGCGGCTACTCTGGCTACTGATTTTGGCAGGAACCACACTTCACAGAAGTCTATAAATTTAATCATTTGATACTTGGTCAACATGTTATCTACAAAATAAATTTTGTTGTGATATCTCTTGTCTTTCTTGGTGTTGCAATTTGGGTGGCCAGCAGTGTATATAGAGATTGATATTTCATTATTTTATTCATGTATACCTATGAAGGCATATAAGTATAAATGTCTATACGCACATACTATATCAGTATCACTCATAATTTGCACATTTTGTAGAATTTCTAAATACAAAATTACAAATCTATATCTTTGTGCCATTTGCAACCAAAGATATTCGTGGATAAATTAACACATTATTATCTTCAAATGAAATATGATATTTTAATGATAGTTGAATTACCTCGAATTACTGTTATTTACCTTTGAATCCAGACTAAAGGAAGCAATGTCAAAAGGTTCGTTGTTTCGCAAGAAAGAGTGAAGAAGAAAACTGTTTTGACGAATTTACTTACTAAGTTCAAACCTTCTTCCTTAATCAAAGGTAATTTACACGAAATAATTTACAAATAATGCGTTCTCGCTTGAGGAAAGAAAATTTTCCGTTTTGTTCAGTTGTTGGGGTTGACTCTTATGAATAACAGCTCAAACTGACTGACTTCTGGGAAATGGTGAACGCAGTTCTAAGAAAATATTCTGGCTAGCTCTATAAATACTGTGAAAGTACTTAATCTCTGAATGATGATGCATTTAGGAACGATGGAAAGTAAGGTTTCATTCCTAATTTTACATCTTATGAATTTGTTTCATATCATAACGATCCAAGCCATTTTGACAATGCTTTATTGCCAAGCATAATTGCAATAAACCATTGTCAAAATGTGTTACTCAGGCTAGTTTTAGCATATTCACTTTTTAAAAAAGTTTATTTATTTATCTATAATAAGCAGTTCATACTAGGATAAATTATTAAGTAGCTTAGAGAAAGCTAGAACCAAACTAATCTTTATCAGACCAACGCATATTTTAATACTCATAATTTCGAAGCTTTGGAAGCACGAGCACTTCTATGAAAGAATTATGTTTGTGGATTCCCAATGTTTCAGTTTTTTGTTTTCAGAAGTCAGACCGTTATAAATTAAAAGAAAAAATAATGAAATTTTATTTGAAAGAGCCATTTATCTTTCGTATAAAACTTCATCATTTTTTGTCATCTTAAAGCTGCAATTTCACACTGCCAATAATATCTCTCATTTATGAATTATATATATGTATATATATATATTTTCCAATGCGGAGGCCTTGTCCCTTTAAACATTCGTCTATTATATCACCGCAGTTTTCCTGGCCTCTTTATTATGGGGGCACCACATAGGTGGACTAGCATCGCCCCCTATGAAGGGACGACACAAACGGAGGCATTTTTCGTCGCTCGACGCCGGGATTCGGTCCGAGCACCCTCAGCACCGAAAACGAGCGCGCTGTACCACAGGGCCGCCACAAGCACTATATATATATATATATATATATATATATATATATATATATATATATATATATATATATATATATATATATATATATATATATAACCCCTCATCTGTCAGTATCAAGGGATGGGGTATTTAGAATGAGTCATCGTTCCAAGCTTGATGTTTTACATGGAGCAATGGTTTATCTCAAACCGTTTATAGGTGTCCTCATTTTTTGTCATTTTCAGATTTCCCCGAAATGTATTCTTTCAGGTAATAATTAAGCTAATCACAAAAAAAAAAACAAACTAAAATGCTTCAAGGCAATGAACGTTTTATTATTTGCAATTTTTGCATAAAATATTATTTCTTTGCTTGGTTTTACATCAGTAGAAAAGGTTATTTTCCTGGTTCTGAGCTTGAGAAAAATTATTTTGAACCAACTTGGGTAAGCTTTCATGTGTATGTCTGTAATATATCATTTACTAATCGATTTATTATCTCTCTCGCTCGTATATCTTTTGCTGTGTAAAGGGTGTTAAGTCCAAAATCGGCTAAAATGAGTTATTAAATCCGGCATGTGTGAAAAACAAGGGCTACTGCAGGGTACAGAAAGATAAGTCCAATTCTACTCCTAAACATTTTTATTCATCAATGAAATTTTGGAATATGTGAAACAAAACACAAACATGTTAGTTTTCAATCCCGTTTTTCTCAAAACTACGATTTTGGACTTGACATCCTTTACACAGCAAACAAACACAAACAAACAAACACACACACACACACACACATACGTACATACGTGTGTGTGTGTGTGTTTGTTTGTTTGCGTGAGTTAGAATAAAGATGAAAATTGGATATATTTTACGAATTAACATTAATTCTATAAAGAAAAAATAAGAGGAAATTTGAAAAAAATAGCATGTGGTGTGAAATCGGTAACAATGATTGCATTTTACTCATGAACATAGAGTGAATTAACATTTTTGTTTTACATTAGCGTCTAACTATTTCACAAGAGTTAAAAAAATATTGTTATCAACTCTAATTTGTAAAAGTTTTTTTTCTGCTGTTGATTTTCCATCCAATTTTTTCCTATACTATATTTTTCCCTTCTTTATCAATTAATGGAGTAAAAATAAATAAAGTAAAATATTTTTTAGATTTTTTTGCTAGAAACCAGGTCAGTTTTTTTCTATTTTGTTGTTTTTAAAGTTTTGTTGTACCCTCAGCACGTTTGCTACTGTGTGATTTTTGTCCTTCATTGCAGGTTTGAATATGTTTGCGTACGAGAAAGGAATCAAAAACAGGATTTCGACTTTTCGGCTCGTGCAAACTTCAACCCCTAGCTACACGGGGTTTACTTTTCCCGTATAAGTTTTTTTTTTCTACTTAATGCTTTTATGCAGTTTATACTGAAGCTACAGGTATTAAAACGATCTCTTTTGTCGTTTTAGTCATGAGTCATTTGTATGTAAGTTCCAATTTTAAAAGATGTATATTTTATGAGTTCCCAAAAGCTTGTAACCTTTAAAACGACTTTCTAATTAGTCCATTTAGCCTTGAATAAGATCAATTTATTTACTGTAAATGTATGGTTAGCAAATGTCATCGGTCATTGCCAGTCTGATTAAATTCATTCAACCCTTAGAGTGAGCTTGTTCATTTACACAAGAACTAAAAATATTAGATGCTACGTAAATGTAGAAATTTTTTTAAGTGCTCTAGATAATCCTCAATTTTTTATGAATTTAATTATGGATCCTCTAAAGCAGTACTCTCCAACCTTTTTATCGCCGCGGACCGGTCAACGTTTGATAATTTTACCGCGGCCCGCTGAGGGGGGGGGGGACGTTGATTGTTTATATTTTAGATTGCTTTGATTTAATAATTTTAATTTAATTGTACTTCAAAATAAAATTCAGTTACGCCAAAAAATGAATATAAAGGGATTTAACATTTTAACTCACTAGAACGCTAAATCAATGAGAACCCTGAGCTTGTGGTCCTAAGCTGGCGGCCCGGTACCATTTGATTCACGGACCGGTACCGGTCCGCGGCCCGGGGATTGGGGACCACTGTTCTAAAGTAATAGGATATTAGAATATCCGACTCTGGGAAATACTATTGATATCTACCTAAGATATTTGCAAACATTTTCTCAAAGTAAGAGAAAAAATCCTTTCTTAAGGGCCTTACAAATAACGCCAGACAAGTTTGGTTATGAAAAGCTTCCAGGAGAAATACCAAAACAGCTGGTATTATTTCAATGCATACTTCAATATTTTTTATTTTTAAATCATGACTAATACTTTAATTTAAAATATTTAGTCTTAGTTTTTATATTTAAATTATTTAGTGCATTTAACTTTCCATAAGATAATATTTCTTTTTCTTCATCATCAATTTGTGTATGTACACTAGATTTGCAATAATTATTTATGTAGCTAAGGAAACAACTTGGAGAATTTCTAGTTTACGATAAATCTATAATTTCGCTAAAAAGCGTGTTTACTTAACATGAAGCGACTCTTCTGGATAATAAATTAGAGTAAACATGTGTTTCATTACATGTACTTCAACAGCCAAATCTGCAGTGGCCATTCATGGCACAACAATTCACACTGCTTTAAAAATTACTCTTTCCAAGATTCTTCCATTGTCCATTGAAGTAGTACAGAAATATAGAGCGCTCTTTAAGTGTGTTCAAGTGCTTATAATTGATGAGATCAGTATGGTCAGCGCAGAATTATTATTTCAAATCAACGCGAAGCTTAAATAAATAACTGGCGACTATAAATCTAATATTGGGGGTCATGATAATTATATCATATCTACGACAACTGCCACCAGTGATTGGTGATCTACAACAACTGCCATCAGTAAGGGTTACACCGATTTATAAACAAATTAGACAACGAATAGCAGGTCCCACTTTATGCACGGACTTAAATTTATGGAATTGGTTGAAGTTATGAGACAATCAAATCGAATATTTTCAAATTTACTGACTAAAATTGGAAATGGTTCGCAATTAGAAGAGCACGAGTTACAGTTACTGGAATCAAGGTTTTTCACAAAGGAAGGGGTTGATAGACTTTGCCCACATGGAATACGACTGCTCCTGTCTGATAATTCAGTGAATGCATATAATCAAGGAGTGCTGAATTCAGCTGAAAATAGAACTATTTCAGCGGCAAAAGATGTTTTCGTCAGTTGTCGCAGTGCAGAACAGGAAGCATCTGTTCGACAAAAGTTGCACAAAATGTCAGTCATTGACACTGGATGTCTACCATATGAAATTATATTGGTTTTGAACTAGGCATACATGATCACAACTAGCGAGGACGTGTCAGACGAATTAGCCAAGGGTGCAATGGGTAAATTGGTTCATGCAGAATCTACCGAGGATGGTGAAGTGACACGCGTATGACTAGAGTTCCTCAATTCCCCCCCAAATTGGAGAAAAAACGAGAAAAAAATCGTCTATGAATGAAATCGTCTATGAATATGCCAAGACTCATTCACAGAAGATGTATGTCGCATTATCTAGAGTCACAAGTATCAATTGGCTTTATGCTCTGACTTCTGAAGGGAATTCTACATTTTATCATGGACGAAGAACATCAACTTCCATTAGAACTTTGCAAGCTGAATTTTGTAGATTAACTCTCAACAAATTGGACACCATCAGCAGACAAATGATTGATTTCATCAGCACCAGAAAAGGACTGTCAATATTTTCATTGAATTGTGAAAGTTTGAACTCTCATAGAAAATATTTAATTGATGAAGTAGAGTAAAAATCAACACTACTGATTCTCTCTGAGACTTGGGTGCAGAAAGAGGAAATGAAAGATGTACCTAATTTCGATTGCGTTGTCAAATTCAAACGTCCAGATGTGAGGGCTGGTGGAGTCGTCATCTATCAAAATTCTTCTGATAGAACAACTGCATTGACTGTTCAGATGGATTTCACGTTAAAACAGATTCGCATTGTCTGCGAATACAACAGCAGTGGGGGAAATATGTGCAAGCAAGATGTACTGTAGATATAGGGGAAACAATTCTTGTTGTGGCTATGTATATAACTCCAAATAAGAGAATTAGTGATATAATTGATTTTATACCCCAGATATTGCTCACATATACTCCAGAGGGTGCCGCTTTTTGTTCAATAAAGCGCGCTTTATTGAACAAAAATTGGGGTGAAATGCCAATTATATTGAGCGGTGATTTCAATGTCAACTTTGCCACGCCAGAAGCACAACAGCTGATTGGCTTCTTAGATGATAAATTGAAACTGAAACTGAATAATGATAGAACAATAACAACTACAAGATCCGGAACAACTATCGACGCAGTATTTTGTAGATATTTAGATAAACTCCAATCCCGAATATATGTGCCACATTTTATCTATCATAAACGCATTATTTAATTCTTAGATTCCACTGAAGACATGAACACTTTTCAACAAAATCTATTTTCAACTCACAATTACATGTGTTTCAAATATCTGCGTACCCTACAAATTCCCTATCCCTCTATCTGTAAAGTTTCACTTCTAACGCGCGTGGCTGCCACGCACCCAATAATTTTTGTATTAACCGCATTTCCCTGTCTTTCTCACGTGTTTAGTAGGGAGGATAAGCGAAAGTTCAGAGTATTTTGTTATAAAGTTCATAAAATGATAAATTAAATGCAAATCAATGATTGCATTTTTATCATATGACGACTTATCTCGTGAAACAATGGGTACACACCTCTGACATGAATATCATTCAAGAATTGGCGTTGAAAATTCATGGAAATAGTTTGTCAAAAACAAGAATATTAGATAAAATGAATATTTACTCTTGCTTAAAAAACAATAGAGTGGCTTTTATTTACCTCGGTGGCACCTAAAGTTTTTTTATGAAAAATTCATCTAGTGTCCTATTTTAGATCGATCAGTAGTACACTCCAGCCAAGGCATGATTTCTCCAAAGATGATGAAGCTAAATCAGTGTTAAAAAAATATAGTCCCACAAACCTATGAAGTAATGGAAATGCTGTGAATGAGTGCCACAAACTTATTTGCACTTCGGTGAACTCAATTTTTATCGGCCTTTTTACAGTGCTACTATGTAAAATCTGCATTTAGTTGTGTAAATTCCATCCTAAGGCCCATTGCACACACAGCGTTTTTATCTCTAGTGGAAATTTTCCATCGGACGTCGTTCCAACAGTAGACCACAGAAGTCAATTGGAGCTTGCACACACAGCGGAAAATGAAATTTTTCTTCGACGGTAGCTCGTGCAGCTGTCGAGTGCCACTGTGCTCTGGCGGATTCGTTGACGCCAGATTGAAGTAGTTATCCATGTGACCCTATGCACGCTTACACACACAGCGGACTCTACCGTCGTAGGGTCATTTGAGAGAGGGGTGTTTGGGGGTTTGCTGGGGGGGGGGCGCTGGTTTTCTTGGAATCGTAAAGGGGATTCGAAAAGGAGGGATCCTCCGATCCCGGATGGGGGGAGGGGCGTAGGTGCGACCCCTCTGTTTTCTTGGACACGTGCAGGATTCGAAAAGGAGGGGTGGGCCTTTTCCCCGGCAACGGAGTTTTTCGCCGTGTGTGTAAGCTCTACTTTTAGAACGACGTCCGATGGAAAATTTCCGCCTACGCCGTGTGTGCAACGGGCCTAACGCAACAGGGGAATAAACGGCGGACGGGAGAACGGTGGAAAACTAATACTGAGACAAAAAATATCATACATGTGTATTGAAATATTATAAAGAAAAGCAAAAGCATACCACAAATTTTTAATCTTTTCTGTGGATTTCAAAACGCTGTTTTTGTTTCGGTTAGACTAGAAGATGACTAATTGTTAACCAAATAAACAGCTCTTAATTACTGGTCGCCTCAACTGTATGCCTCTCATTACGTCATCTATATATATAAAACAGTTCCGTAACTGACTCACTGACTGACATACAACGCACAGACCAAACCGCTAGACCTAAAGGGCTGAAATTTTGCATGGCGATTCTTCTTATAGTGTAGGGGTGCACTAAGAGAGATTTTTGAAAAATTCTTCTTAGATTTTTTTAAATTAAATTTTTAAGCTGTTTTTGTAACTTTTTTTAAAGTTTGCATTTAAAATAATAATTTGAGGGTTATAAAATGTATATCACAAGAAAGATCATAAAAATTCCTTTAAAATGAAATCTGTTTCGAATCTTTACCTCTATTTTCTGATTTTTTGTGAAATTTTAAAGATTAATTTTTATAATTTAATTTATTAAATGCTGATCACGAGATTTCTTTTTCTGGTACTTTAAATAAATTTATCGTCACGTGCATAACAACTAAATAGACAAAAAAATATTTTTTTTCTTGCTAATGCGGCAGACGATTGGACATTATTTTGTCTATAAAAATATCCCTTACGATTTTTTTATAAATATATATATATATTTTTCTACATCAATTGTATATATTGATCGTCGTATTTATTATAAATATACATATATATATATTTTTTTTTGGCATTAATTGCATACATTGACCGTTGTATTTAATTTGAATGTACTCCGTAGCGAAGTGCGGGTTTTCAGCTAGTTTGAGTATAAAATGTTTTTTGTTTGACTGTTTAGTTATATACATAATATTTTAAATATTATGCCCTCCATTCTAGCATTTAAATTCCCTTTCCTAAAACCGATCCCCAGTAATATTAATTTATCTCTTTGAAACCCTTAGCCACAGAACTTCCAATGAATCGCATGCCTTTGCATTTCTACACGCGTATATCTTTGAATTCAGGAGTGGGTTAGCGTCGCGAGCCCCAAAATCTGCTGACACCACAAATAATAGTCACATGTCTACCTCGCCCTCGCGTTTAATGTTGAAAGGTGCTAATTATTCCGAGCCGTTCTTCTGGAATGAATGGATGTACTTTTATTGCTCTAACAAACGATTCGGCCCGACTGCTTCCAAATTTAATTTTATTCCTTTTAGACTCGAATAACTTCAGTCGAGTCTAGCTCCAGCCATGTATATATGAGCTAGTTTTCCCTTTCAGGTTATAATATAAGGACGTGATGTAACGGGTATATTACACACACACACACACACACACATATATATATATATATATATATATGGATGGATGGATGGATGGATGGATGGAATGCACTTTTAAAAAAAAGTCGCAAAATACTAGTCTTTTTTTATGACCGAAATTTTTGAAAAGCGTTGTACCTTGAAAAGCGTTTGAAAAGACCTTGAACACACCTGATTGAAAATTCCTATGACGAGAATAGAATTGAGTGCTCGTCATAGGTATTATACAGATCCAATCACAAACCAGACCGTGATGAGTCGTAACCTATGTAATTGAATGGAGCCACGCAAACGGCGCAACTGGTTACAAACCCATCAGCAACGCGTTTGTAATCAGTCGCAGGCAACTCAACGTGTCGAGTCGCTAGCAACTTCAGTCGCCAGTTTCTCTTGCGTTGTGCGTGTTATTACACAATCTATGTTACAGCCGCTCTTTTGGCAAGCTGCCAAATGACGTACATGAGTCACGTGACTTCTGCGTAGCGATGAAATGAAATTCTAACGTTTTTTGTTGCATGGAATATGTGCGCCCATATATACAGTCCATTTTTAAACGATTGATCAAAGACAATCTATTGTGACGAGTTTTTTAAATAAATTAATTTCTGATAATAATTTAACTAAAAATAATGCTCGTAATAATGATGTTCTTCGTTCCATGACAGGTCGCAAACTATTGATTTGAATCACTTTTGAGTCGGCCCGTGTGCGGAGCCGCATCACTAACGAGTTTGCAATCGATAAGCACTTTCAGCCGCTAACCAGTTGAGTTTCCTTTGAGTCGCTCCGTGTGCGGACGGTCTAAGGGTATAGAGAATACCCCTTAACAACGTATATTTATGATGATAGGTAATGGTAACATTCCTTACATTTGTTACTTTCAGTTGAGTTGTTTTGCAAAAGAAAATATAAAACTAAAAGCGACCATGCTGGTCGCACAGCGGCTAGTTATACAGAAAACAGACACTTGGACAAAGCCAAGACAGGGAAGCAAAAGAGGGACGAGTTTTCAACAATTTTAAGCATCCACTTGTTGAAGGTTTCCCGCCGTTGGTGTAAAAACGCGTTCATCGCGCGTCGAACGTGCTTTTCTTTGTCATGCGACGATGAATCACACATTAAAAACTACAGGAATGTGGGACGAGGGACGGCTGTTTGAAACTTGAAGTAACAAGTTATTTTTCGGGTTAAAACTGAAATTTTTTTTCGAAGGGCCTGTAAAATTGTTATCTTTAGCTTTAAACGTGCATTTCCGCCTACAGATGTTAAATACTAAAAAAAGAAAAAAGTTGTAGTTTGTATTCAATTTGACGGGAAATCCTAAAACATTTGGAGAGTAACAAGTTATGCGAGTTCACGTCAATGAGACCGACTGGTGAAGTTCAACAAATAATTTTAGAGAGAGAAAAATCAATGTAATTTCGGCTTAATATAGGATCTACTAATTGCAATACTCAGCTACTATTTTTTTTACTCTATGTATTGTTGATTAGCATATTTGTACCTCCAATAATTCAAAGATTTTTATAAACTTAGGAACTTATCTTTATGATTAAGATTAAAATTATTTCTAGATATTTTAGTCAGTACTAAGCACTTAATATTTTCTTTGCAGTAATGTTCTGAAAAAGGGCAGACCACACTTGTATATGCATTAAGGAGAGCTTAATAACAACAAAATTTACTACTCAAGAATTGAGTAATAAATTATTCTGAAGAGTTAAGGAAACTGCATTAGATTTTCCTTTTTTAATGCCCTTTCTGATTATCCTTCCAGAGTGCATGTCTTGCGTTCTTTGAAGGCAAAACATAGTGCCATATTTGAGAGGTGTTTGATTTATCATGAAAACCTCGAGTTACAAATATCTTTTATTCTGTTATCAAGAAAGAACGGCGACCTCTTCTCAACAAATTATTATCTTCCAAAACAGGTAACAGATATATTTCGAAATAAGATAAATTACTCTCGTCGGTATCATATATTTAGGTGCTAGTGCCCTCATTACTATCACAATAATTCAGTAAAAATCTGGGCAAAATCAAAGCAAAAGTTGCAAAATCTATCGGCTCCACCTGAAGCTTTTAAATTTTCCAGAATTTATTTTGGGAAGAACTTTCCCATAATTTGTTTCATTATTCATGTACTCTTTTGACAACAGTTTGTTAATGTCGAATTTCCTCAACATTTGACTCAACAACTCATATGATTGGTATAGAAAATAGAGCAATGTTAAATGAGATATTGTCAAATTTACACACCTTTAAAGATTTTCACACGAAGTCAATAAAAACAAATCACATTTTTAATAGTTACCATACCGATTGTTACAACTTTCAATTTTTAATTTCTTCGATTCAATTTTGTCTTCAGATATTATAATTATATTGTTAGATAAAATTAAAAACCCGAATTTCCCGAAAAAACAACCAATATGACTCACAAACCTGGGAATGACCTTTTTCAGAAAAAAAAAGCATATACAGTTGAATCTCGATATATCGAACCTCAAGGGGAACGAGAAAACTTCGAAGTATCGAGGATTTCGATATGCCGAGGTTCGATTTATCGAGGTGATATCTGACTGACTTCGATATATAAAGGTTCACATTAAAATAATTGTATACTCACTGCAATTAGAGAAATTACATTTTATTGAATTATGAAATACTTCGATATATGAAGGTTTTCCAATAAAAACTTCGATGTATAGAGGTGCGGTGCCAAGCCAAGCAAACTAAAAATTCGAAATATCGAGGTCTTCCTGATCAGTTCTTCGATATGTAGAGATAAAAATAACATGGGAATGTTTGGCAGGTTCAAGGGGAATGGAAAAACTTCGATTTATGAAAGAATTCGATTATATCGAGGTTTCATTATATATATATATATATATATATATATATATATATATATATATATATATATATATATATATGTATAATATATATATATATATATATATATATATATATATATATATATATATATATATATATATATAAGACAAAGTTGAAAGTGAAAAACCAGCATAAGATCTATTACTAGTTGCAGCCAGAATCTAAAAACATGAAAAGATAAGTATTTAAAAGGTTTTAGACAGCATGTCTTCATCAGTGGTGCCGATACTGTCTAAAAACCAGTGGATTGTTTCTGATAAGTATGATCTAACCAATAAACATACTTAGACACCGAACAATCCATAAGAAACAGAAGAAAGGAAAAAAAGTTGCTCAATCAAAGAACACAAAGCCTGGCGCTAGACAAGGTTGAAGTTAAGAGTAGGAAACCGCAAGGAGACTTGACGTTACAAACCTTTCAACCATGGAATTAAGTTAAACACAGATGCAGACTTACAATGGAGACTGTGTTATAGGACATATAAACCAAAATTAAAATTGTATTATTATTATTATTACTATTACTAAAAGTAAAATATTATTATTTATTATTATTATTATTACTTAAGAATATAAATATTATTAATTAATGTTACTTTATAATAATTATTTTCACTAAATAAACTTATTATTTTACTTATTATATTTTATTACTAATTAAGTGCAACAGAACAAGCTATTCATTAAATCTAAAACAACCAATTATGTGCTTGGAAAGACTATCGGGCTAATGATTACGTTTTAGCACAACTAACAAGTCTATAATATGCTTATTCCTATTGGCTTTAGAACAAAGCCTATTTATACGTACTAGCTGATTTACAATAATGTTATTGAAAACAGATTTATGTAAACAAGTTAGGTAATTTTGAAATTTAACAATATTAAATTCATAATCTGATCTTTTATCAAATAAGTCTAAAGTAAAATTACTATGAGAATTTACGTTGATGTTAATATCTAAAAAGCTTACATTAATATTATTTTGGCTACTTTGTATTAGTTCCAGATTATGAGGGTAAAAATTTAAGGCTATATTATTACTACTTTTATTAATATCAATTATATCATCAATATATCTATATACTTTGTAATTGCTATTATCAATATTATCAACTTCAAAATAATGTAAGTATAAATTGGCAAGCATACTAGAAGCATTTCCACCTTGTGGTACACCTTTTGTCTGTAAGTGTATACTATTATTGTGTATTATATAATTATGTTTAGTAACAAAATCTAAAATCCTATTGAAATGAGTAAGATTAAAATCTTTGCTTAAGTATTGAATATTATTATGTACTAACGTTATATTTACTCTATTTAAATCATTTTTATTGATATTATTGAATAAATCTTTAAAATCAAAAGTTACTATTGATTTACAATTATTTATTATTTGTAGTTTTAAAATAAGACTAAAGCTATTATCAATGATACCACAAACACCAGAAGTTATTATTTTATAAATTAATTTCAGGTAATTTAGAAATATAACACTTGCTTTAGTAGCATAAGTGTTGTGACCACAGGTTACTGCTCTAAAAGCAATAGGTGTTTTATGAAATTTACGAACTAAAGTGATATAAGGAAAGTTGTAGTTTTCTGCTGTTATACCTAGAAGTTTATATTTAGCTATAATTTTCTTAATAATAATACAAGTAGTATCTTTTAATGGCTGAAATATATCACTATTGTCTAGCTGTTTTTTAAACAAATAGCAAAATATTTTTTTACAAATAATTGCATAATTATTGACTGCTTTATCTACATAAGTTATAACAAAATATTCTTGTAAGTTTTCATAGCTTCTTTTATGTGTTTATGGGAATTATTATAGAAATAAACATTATTAGGTAGTTTAGACTGTACTAGTTTAAGTAAATTAATTTTTCATTGATTAAAGTCTTCTGTTGGGATAGAATAATTAATAGCTATTTTATATATAAATTTATCCAAATCAGTATTTAAGAAATTTATGATGTTTTTATTATTAAAAGAACTAGGTAATCTATATTTAGTTCCCAAATTCATCAACTCACGTAGAGCTAAATTTTCTACTAGTTCCAAATTGCCTGTTATAACATGTCCATGTGCTGTGTCTACAAAACTATTATATTTGGGCAGATGACATAAACAATTTATATTGATAGACTGTGAAAAATTGTTTGGTAACTGATTATACTTGTAGTTAAATATACGTCTACCCATAGGCAGGGTATATTTAAAGGCACATTTAATTTTTATTTCTTTTACAGGAAACATATCATGTAGTTTATCAAAAATACTATTGAAATTTTTATTATTTAATATAGGGTTAGTAAAGTTTATTACACAATAAGTATTAGTTGCTATGCTATATTTTTTAAATAAGTTTATTTTTAAATGATAAGCTTGTGTTAATATTAAATCAAAAACCAGATGCTGAAAATGAAAATTCTTTAGTTTAGTACTTAAAAATAGATGATAAAGCTTAATGATATGTTTTTTGTTTTTTTTTACAGAAAATATCCAAGCTTTTATGTTTCTATATTGATAGTCAATGATAAATCTTCCCTGAAAATTTAATAAAGCATTTTTATAAATATTACAATCAAAAGTCTTGCTTTTATTATTATTTTTACCTCTTTTTGTTCTTTTAGCTGTCTTATGTTCCATGATTAGTTGGGGTTAAACAGGTGTTGCTAACACATCTGTACAGTTGAACTTAACAATATTTTTCTGTTTATATAATTGATTGAGACCATGTGAAAAAATAGTTTTATTAGTTTGCATATATAAGTTTTCATAATATAACCTGTCAGAGGGTGATTTAATGATATCCACTATTGAGATAATAATATTATCAAAATTATGTGTATTAAAATGTTCAAATTCAATATTTTGTGGTTGACAATTGTGTGCGTTATATTTTTTAATAGTAGATCTATGTAAATTTATTCTAATATGTAACGGATTAGAGGTTTGTCTTATATATTCCATATGACAACAACTGCAGGTGATTTTATAAATACAATTATAAGTTTTACAGAATTTTTGTTTTTGTGAATTAACTTGAATTTGTGAATTGTTTGCAAGGGGACAAGTTTTACATAGATTATTAGATCATTTATCAAAAACCAATGTCTTATATGTATATATTTATAATAAATTGTACAACGATCAATGTATGTAATTGATGTAAAAAAACGAAAAATATATTTATAAAAAAGTCGTAATGGATATTTTTATAGACAAATTAAAGAAGAAAATATTCAAATTAAATCTAATAGAACATACTAAAGAATACAGTACAGTTTGAGGAACATTTCTTTTACTGTAGAAAAAGAAAAAATAATATTTTTCTTGTCTATTTCGTTGTTATGCACGTGACGCAAAATTAGTTTAAAGTATCACAAAAAGAAAAGAAACTACGTGATCAGCATTTAATAAATTAAATTCTAAAAATTAATCTTTAAAAATTCACCAAAAATCAGAAAATGGACATAAAGATTCGAAAAGATTTCATTTTAAAGGAATTTTTATGATCTTTCTCGTGATATAAATTTTATAACCCTTGGATTATTATTTTAAATGCAAACTTTAAGGAATGTTGCAAAAACAACTTAAAAATTTAATTTAAAAAATCAAAGAAGAATTTTTCAAAAATCTTTCTTAGTGCACCCCTACACTATAAGAAGAATCGCCATGCAAAATTTCAGCCCTTTAGGTCCAGCGGTTTGGTCTGTGCGTTGTTATGTCAGTCTGTCAGTCAGTCGGTTACGGAACTGTTTTATATATATAGATAGATTACTGAATATAGTATGTAGTTCGAAACAAACCGAAAATAATAATCTGTAATTAAATTTTCATTGTGTATAGGACATTTTTGGCGGGTAGGTAAGTTAATTGGCGAGTTGCTTTTTTTTTTAGTACTACTGTTATATTGTGTTTCATGAGGTCTAAACAGACTAGAATATCTAGGATGGGATTATCTGGCCTTTTCTATTTTCGGCGAAGAAGGAGCATAGATAATAAGCAGTTTGATGTATTTTGCTTGGACACCTTGTAATGCACTGACAATTTCACATCTCAAATCTTTTACCCTTTTTGAATAAGACTTGAACCCCAGACCTCCAGTTGACCCCAGAGAGTCATTAAGTCCTTTTCTACAAGTATTTTATCTTTAAATTACTCTTGCGAAGCTTTCCAATGCGAATAAGGATAATTTGTAAGTTTCACACCCATCCTTGAAAATATTACGAGTATCTTCGGAAGGTTTTCACAGATGGAACACCTCAGAAAAAGGTAGAAGAGTACACGAAATATATCCAATAGTAGCAACAACAAGACTAAAAGGCAACTTCTGGATCAACCAAGCGATAACAGAACACGGAAGCTTCGGCTCCTACCAAAACAGATTCTTCAACAAACCAGACACATGCACCTGTGGCTTGCCTCAAACAATAGATCATTGCATCTTCCATTGTCCAGACTTTCAAGATGAACGCAGAGACCTACCGCCAGGCGCAAACACCTGGCCACCGTCAAAATTTTACAACGACTACTACTGCTCCAAAATACTAATCAAGATGCTCACAAAATTAATGGCTCAACACTACCCGACTGAAACAACTTAAACGCATTGTCACCTGCTCACATACAACTTCTTCACCCTCCAAGGTTACATCAACTAAACAAATTGCAACTTCAACAACAAAAGAGCAACTGTATCACTCATTGTAACTATATTATGTATCAGTCATACACTGTATCCTAATGTAACCATTGTACTATTGTAACCTATGTAAACTAAAAAAAAAAAAAAAAAAAAAAAAAAAAAATGAAAAAAAAAAAAAAAAAAAAAAAAAAAAAAAAAAAAAAAAAAAAAAAGGACACGGAGTCACAGAACCACAGGAACGCAAAAGCTAGACGAAATGCAGCTGGACGACTTAATGCAAAAAAGGTAAACTAGATTTTAGTCCCCCTCCAAATTAAAGAACGTAAACAAATTGGCTCACATTCCTCCACCAAGATTGGCACTTAAACTCATACCTTGTCTACTATAGATCGCAATTATGGTGACTGCATCCAAGCAAACCTCAGACAATTCCAATAGTAAAATATCAAATGAACAGCTAAAACTAAGTCTCATGAGTGAACGGTATCTTAATTATTGGCGTTAGCCGGCAACGACTAGATACCATGCGGCCGTTTTGCCGGGCAGGTTAGCGTCGAGCGATCAGTAATCAGCTCCCTAGTATGCCTCACGGCAGGTCTGTTTTCCATTGTGATTACTGTCTTGGTGTAGAAGTAAACACATCAGTCTAGAACGCAAATGATTCTAAATTCAATTTTCGGGCCAGCCAAATTCTTTTCACGAGAAATAAAAATGTTTGAAACTGTGGACAAGACATCGTCGTTACAGTGACATCCGAACAAAATAGAATGACTTTTGACTTCAAGGAAAGGATAAAAATAAGTTATAGTTTTAAGGGGTCACATTTTTAAGAGGCACAAAATCAGAGAAGAATATGAAGTTAATATGAAAGTATCTTACATGACTTGGAGGCTTGGTAGTGTACGGGTCGGCCTATCTACTCAAAGAGCAGGAGGTCCTGAGTTTGATTCCAGCCAAGGTGGTGCAGATACAAAATAAAAAGGTTTTCAAAGTGTGCAGTTGAGGTTACAGTTATTATATGGTTGCAAAAGTTTGAGACAGAAGTCATTTCATATAACACTCTGATAACTTTGAAAATATGTCACTCAGATCGTTTTCTTTTCGGGTTCTGCTCTTTTTAGCTACCTTTTTTTAAGCTAGAAATTAAAGATTTAATTGAGAGGAAATACAGTCGAACCCCGTTATAGCGAACCCGGTATATAACGAACTCACGGATATAACGAACGAAAATTTTAGTCCCGCCGTTTTCCTATTGTACGTAATTTAATTAGTATTGTGTCAGCTTAATGTAATCGATTTTAATCGATTTAATTCCTTAATGATAATTTTTAATAGATTTTATCATTTTTTTAATATATCATCATTGAATACACATTGCAACCAATGAATTATACATTTTGTGAACTCTAGCATTTTTCTTAACGGTTCGGATATAGCGAACCACGGGATAAAGCGAACAAAACCTTTGGTCTCTTGAAGTTAGTTGTAACGGGGTTCGACTGTACTTATTATGGAAGCACTATTTAGTTATTTGCTCCCTATGGCAGGAGAACACGGAAACGATCAAGCCTTATTCGGGATTTGAGCGAAAGCTCACTGTGTGGCAGCTCAGAACGCTTTTAATAGATCACTTTTAATAGATTTTATCATTTTTTTAATATATCATTATTGAATACACATTGCAACCAATGAATTATACATTTTGTGAACTCTAGCATTTTTCTTAACGGTTCGGATATAGCGAACAAAACCTATGGTCCCTTGAAGTTCGTTATAACGGGGTTCGACTGTATACAAGTTTCCAATATTTAATGAATATGAGAGTATGTACCACTGATTTCTGACTAATGATGGTGACTAATAGTAAGTTTGTAAGGAATGTTTTGCGTTTTTCTCCTTCACCCGTGAAAAAGAATCATTGACACGTGGGAGTTCATGACGTAATGACTGCGGTGTACACAGAGTTCGAGAATAGTTCAGAATAGTTGAAGTGTTTACAATAATCGCAGTTCTTCCGCTGAAGGAGATAAGATGTTTTACACTCCTCTAGGAGAGGAAATATCATATCTAAGACAAGGAAAATGATATGAACTCATATGACTCTTGATTGCAAGCAGAAAAATACTTGCTAGTTTAGCATTATATCAGAAATTTATCCGAAGCATGTTCAGAATAAACTGTTTTTGAGTAAAATATTTTATCGAGTGAATTGTCAAATACTTTTAGTTGGTGATGATCTCATATATCCACAAAATAAATTATATAAATCAGTTGTTTATATATAATCTCTTTCCCCCTCTCTCCCTCTCTCTCTCTCTCTCTCTCTCTCTATATATATATATATATATATATATATATATATATATATATATATATATACGGGTGGTTATAGTTAAACTTCCCCTATAAACGGCATCCTACAGCGCAAACGGGTGAACGGAATGCAACGAAATTTTGTATATGGGCTATACACGAGATGCGCTCACGGAATTTCGAAAAAAAAAAAATTTAGTTCCAAAATGTCCACCAGAGGGCGCCTTTTCGGGAAAAACATGCAATTTAACACAATAAACAAACCAAAACGGAATACAGAAACAATATTAACATTTATTGACTAGTTTCTGATCACCTTGTCATCGAACCACATTAAATAAAGGTAAGGGAGAAACAAAAACAGTTCAGTTTGCAGAAACAAGAACAGATTAGGACGAAATTGCACAAGAGGAGCAGTTGTTAATCGTGTCCAGGACTATGTAGGGAAAGGTGCTCAATGTGACCACCGTCAGTCACCTGCAAACATTTGCCATCACAACTGATCAGTTACGATCTGCTGTTGAACACACTGTCCATCGGCTTGAAACTTTGCAGGTGACTGACGGTGGTCACATTGAGCACCTTTTCTTACATCGTCCTGGACACGATTAACAACTGCTCCTCTTGTGACATTTCGTCGTAATCTGTACCTGTTTCTACAAACTCAACTGTTTTTTTTTTTTTCCTCTCAAATAGCAATGGCGCACTATTATTTATTTCCTTGCCTTTATTTAATGTGGTTCCATGACAAAGTGATCAAAAACTAGTAAATAAATGTTCAAATTGTTTATGTATTCTGTTTTGGCTGTTTATTTTGTTAAATTTCATGTTTTTCCCGAAAAGGCACCCTCTAGTGGACATTTTGGAACTAAATTTTTTTTTTCGAAATTCCGTGAGCGCATCTCGTGTATAGCCCATATACGAAATTTCGTTGCATTCCGTTCACCCGTTTGTGCTATAGGATGCCGTTTATTGGGGAAGTTTAATTATAACCACCCGGTATATATATATATATATATATATATATATATATATATATATATATATATATATATATATTTATATATATATATATTCGTGTGTGTGTGAGTATTTTTCAAAAGGTTAAAATTAGTGGACTTCTTTTAAAAGACTTAATTTTTATCCGAGTGTGCTGTTTGTTATGAACCACTACATTTTTTTTATCTACCCCTGATTAATGACTTTCAAAACATTTAACAGATAATGTTCAATAGATTTTTTTTCTACCTTTGAAGTTTTTTTTTTCCAGGACTACGGCAAACTTTGATTCTGCCAGATTTTGTTACTATAAATTTTGTTATCCAACCGATCGGATATTACAAAGAGAAGTTTCTAGATATTCTTAAAGAACACTGTACTCTTGTTCCATTTCCTTGGATTTTGGTTGCATCCCTACCGATCCAAGGTGTTAAGCTTATCGCTTAAATGCATTTCTAATAGATACTACATTTTGAAGACCCAGTGAAATAAATACAATTAAATTACAATACCTGTCATCAACTATTTTCAATTACGTAGTTTTGAGTCAGATTAATCTTAAAAAATTGTCGAAACACTAATAGGAAAAATACAGAAGGCGCATGAAGTGTTTGTACATCAAGTTTTTCTCTTATATCATGTAGAAATAGGTAGATATTTAAGATCACGATCTGTTCCAACTGTCACATTACATAAATTACGTAAGGTAAGGCACAGTCTCTGTGGGAACGCATTATTTCAAGAATTTTTCGGTGTAAAATTTTGAAGTGTAAAATTTATCACGACAACAGAAAACAAACAGGAAAATGCTTTACTACTGTTGCGTAGGGGCGGCTCCTTTTTTTTTTTTTGGGGGGGGGGCAATGTATATATATATATATATATATATATATATATATTATACATATATATATATATATATATATATATATATATATATATATATATATATATATATATATATATATATATATAAAGAAATAAACATCGTCTCATTTTAAATTTAAATTCATTTAGTATTCGGTCTACGATTTTATAATTTTAGGCTATGAAAAAAAATATACGCCGGGCCTTTTTGGGAGGGGCAATTGCCCCTATTTACCCCCTCCCCCTTGGAGCCGCCAATGCTGTTGGGTATGTATTTAAGAGGTATGAGGTCACTGGAAATACAACAAATATAGCCCGTTCAGATCGTCCGAAAAAATTAACTGACACAGATCATCGAAGCATTGTTGCACAAGCACGAAAAACTCTATGCACTTGTGCCCAAACTTATGCTAAAATCATTGCTGAATCAACAGGTAAACACGCTTTTAGTTCCACCGTCAAAAATGTTTGAAAAAGTGTTCATTATCTTGGGATAATACCGAGTGAAAAGAATATATTAGGGAAGATTAGCGCTTGCTCTTTGCCAAAACTTTCAAATATAAACCTACTGATTTTCGGAAAAATGAAGTATTTGCTGATGAGAGGAAACTCAAACTTTTTAGCTTAAACAATTTGGTGTCGCCCTAATACGGAATTGTAACCAAAGAATATTTCACATATAGTTAAATATATGGTGAAGGTCGTAATTTGCTGAGGTGGAGCATGTGGCTTACAGAAAAACCTCTTTTATTCGGACTAACTGGGACCCTAGGCAATCCGGACAATAGAAAATCCGGATAATTCGGGTAATATGGGTAATAATCAAAACCAAATCCTTAACTAAACAGACTTAACGTTTATTACGACCAAAAAAAAATATGTTTTGTAACAAAATTACATAGTATTTATTACAAGACATTAAAAAATATAAAAATAACTTTTCATATCATTTCTTAGCAAAGAATTGGTAAGTCTAGCAAAGCTTTCTTAAACTCCACAAAAAGCATTTTATTACCATAATTTATTGTACAATCTATGCAGGAACTATACATTGAATCAAAGTAAAAAACGAATATTTGGCGTACTTGTAGTTCCGTTCTTGCTATAATAGTTAGAAAATATCTAATGCGAACATTAAATAAAAATGATGTCTACAAATATGATCCGGATTATCCGGAGATCCGGATCAACGAGGGCCGGATAAACGAGGTTTTACTGTACTGGAGTTAGTAACTTTCCTTTTAGTAAAAGAAATATGAATGCAAAGCAGAATATTGACATTTTTGTGATACAATTTATGATCTAGTGCCCGAAAATTGGGAATTGAAAACATTATTTCCTGCTGGAACCTATGAATATTGCATGTATTACTCGAGAATGGCTGCTTTATAATATCAGAAGATTAATTCTAGCTCTTCAGTCTGATGATATTAATATTATCGAAATTTTATGGCCTATTCTGGACTTAAAAGATTGAAAGCATCATTTTACTAATACATTTAGACGAGAATCAGTAATCAAAAGTGAATGGGCCAAAATAGTTAATAAAAGAACTCAAAATCTAGTTTATTCAGTGAAAAAAAAAGACTCCAAGCTACCACTGATGCCAATGGTTAACATACTGAATATTAATAATTTGTGTAAGCAACCGAAAACCATGAAAGTGCAAATACATTTTGCTCTCGTAAAATGTTTTTCTTTCTTATTTTGTTTCCAGCCAAATAATATTTCACAGTTTTTTCTTAAATAAATGTTTTATTTTTGAAGAATGGAAACCTGTATTGTTGCTTAATTTTGTCATGCATTTTATTTCCTTGCAAATATAACGAAAATTCTGCAAGTATTTTTTGAATACAATACATATAGGCATGTATAAAAAATAAATAAAATAAATTATATATCATTGAATCATTAAATATTAGTCTCAACAAGGCACGCTGTGCTTCTAAACACAAAACCTAAAATGTATTTTATGTACCACAGTTATAGCCGGAGATATTACTTATAAGCGGAGATATTACTTATGTTATCTTTGAAATATTTTTGGATCATCTAGTATCCAGGTTTAACTGAAAAAAATTCCACCCAATTTTATTGATTACATATATCATCTGGACTGCAACAGGCACACAACTCTCCCACAATTATTCGACAATCATGATCAGATTTCACCTTTGTTATAATTTACCTTAAACCGACATATCTTACAAATGCATGAAAAGGGAGCAGCATTTCTATTGGGAATTATAGCTCCTTTCACCCCCTGCTATATCATCTAAATTATTCAGAATACGACTTTAATCATTGCCCATTTCAGAAGACTTTTACCCCAAGATGAAATCCGTAGAGGAGAAAAACATCATAGAATCGGAGAAAAGGAACGCCTGGAAACACGGCTTCATTACTTAGCTGTCTCGGCGTCAGCGCTTTAAGCATTTCTATCGCCGATCAATAAGAGTTATATCACCAAGGAGACATTTTACACTTTGATGGAGGTCACGTGGAAATCATTTCTTCGAATAAAGCCGAAAGTTATGTTCAGAGAGAATACCAGCTTCAGAGTGAATGTCTGATGCATGAAAATCTGAGACAAATGCTATAATAGGTTCCCACTAGGGGCCAACTTTCTTTTCGTCGCTTTAAAAGATTAAATAAATTTTTACTAGTGGTAAACGTTATGTCTGTGAAAATTACCGCTGCGTTTTTGAAATTACACATTCATTCGATGGTTACCCAGTTTCATTACAAGAGTACATTATATTAACAGCTGATAAAAGATTGGATCATTTTAACTATAGTGAGAACTTGTTTAGCATTAATCACAGAGAAGATGATTGTATTTATGGCTTATGACTAAGTCTGATGCTCAGTATTTGGCATTTGGTATTCCTAATTGATTATATTATTTTTGTTTTCTCCCTTTTCATTTACAAAAAAAAAAAAAAAAAAAAAAAAAGTAGTGAAACCAATGTATACCTTCTCAACCAACACACACACACACACACACATATATATATATATATATACTAGAAGGTAACCCGTCATTTTGACGTCATAATACTAATAATGACGTCATAGTGGAAAAAGTATATGAAAGTTAAAAAATATCCCGAATTATCTAACAATATTGCATTTAATCAACACCTTGTAAAAGCAAATCCTTTCATTATTTTTTATTTATTTAGTTTTTCAAGCGATTGGAGTAGTAGACTGCCATCCAACCCGTCATTTTGACGTCATAATACTAATAATGACGTCATAATGGAAAAAAGTATATGAAAGTTAAAAAATATCCCGAATTATCTAACAATATATTGCATTTAATCGACACCTTGTAAAAGCAAACCCTTTCATTATTTTTTATTTATTTAGTTTTTCATCCGATTGGAGTAGTAGACTGCCATCCAGTTTTTCACAGCTCACTACGTGATATGAATACTTGAGCTACTTGATTCATTCACATTCAAGTTTGTGTACTTTCAGAATTCATCGCAAAAGTAAACAGATTTTTAAAAACTGTTAAATATACAGCTAAAAGCATCCAATTTTTTTAGTTCTGAATGTTTTATAGAAAAATAGGCTGAACAAACGTGATTTGATGGAGAAGATATTACTTTTTAGGTAAGAAAAAATTCTGATCCACATCTGAAATTGAAATTAAGCCTAACCAGCTGTTTGTTTACTGAGGGCTTCAACTGAAAGATGAGTACAGCCCGGAAGTGTTATACAGAGACAAAGGCTATTATATATATAATATATATATATATATTTATATATATATATATATATATATATATATATGTATATGTATGTATGTGTATATATATATATATATTTATATATACTAGCTGAAAACCCGCACTTCGCTACCGAGTACATTCAAATTAAATACAACGGTCAATGTATGCAATTAGTGCCAAAAATATGTATATACAGTGATTTCCGCTTATAAGAATCACGTTTGTTATTACTGTTTTTGATTCTTATAAGCGGTTGATTCTTATAGCCGAAATTTAGGTTTCCGGACAGGCATACACACCTATATATACATATATTAGATAATTTACCATAACATACTCGTTAATTTACGTTAATTGTCTTTTATTAAAATTATTTTTTATAATTTTAAAAATACAACTTCATTTTTAGACCTATAAGTAGATACACATGATTATAGTAAGAGAAGAAAAAATCCACTATTTGTTACAACATACCTGCTTAACAGTTTTAACATTTCAACTACAGGAAGGGAGCAAGAAAAAGTTTTCTATGGTAGTTTGACGTAATGAAGTTTTCAGGAGGATGTTTATACCTCTTTCAATACTAATAGTCTCAGATGAAGATTTACCTTATAGCTTACGTTCCACGGTTTGATAACGTGCTGAATCTACTAATGTCACTTTTGCCTAAGTGATAGTGGACACTTCGCCGAAGATTTATGTGTTTCAGGGTCCAGGAAGCTGCAACCAGGATGTGGAAAGTGGGAAAAAAAGAGTCCCTATTTTTGTTTGTCAGTGGAGAAAAGTGAAATCGGACCCGGACGGGTAACGATGCCCCCGGGTCAAGCTAATAGGACAGTGTTGTGCTAAAGCGTTTAAGGGGAAACTATTATGTTATATGTATAAAAGAAAGGGATGAATTTTAGGACTATATTCCATCCCATCTTATCAATCTTTCTTTAAAATAAAAGAAAGAACTTCGTGCCTTTTGAGGGTTTAAGTGGCTTTTTTTGAAAAATGAAAGGAAAGCGAAGAGTGTAAACTGATTCTTAAAACCGGTGGATTGATTCTTTAAAGCGAAAATTTTAACATGGAAAAGATACATTTGTTTTTGTTTTCGCGATATTGATTCTTATAAACGGTTGATTCTTATAACCACTGATCACTATAAGCGGTGGTTACTGTATATATTTATAACTAGCATTATTGCCCGGCGTTGCCCGCGTATAGATATAAAATTTTTCATGCATTCCATCAAAAAAATACTGGGCTGCTCCCTCCGCTCTTCATGTTCATCTGGCCAGACAGAATGCGCTTAGCGCGTTTCTACTGAAATGATATACAAACAATAAGAAAGAAAGAAACTTTGAGCCTGCGGACCATCGTCTGATTATACATCTGATTTTATTGAGAATTAATAACACAGTGTTGCGTGATTCGTATGTTTGGATTGAATAAGTTTACTGTTTAATTATATTTCTTAGATACTGTTTAATTAGATTTAATTAGATTTGTTTGATCCACTGTTTAATTAGACATAAGTTTTATAATTTACATTTGCCTTTATTTTTTATTTTTCCCTTAAAAACGCAGTTTTTTCCACATCACCCAAGAGGTAAAGTGCAAGATGCGTTATCCCCCTTATTTAATCAATGTAAGGCGGGATTCCGCATGAAGCCTAGACTCAAAGTTTCTTTCTCTCTTATTGTTTGTATATCATTACAATAGAAACGCGCTAAGCGTATTCTGTCTGGACAGATAAACATGAAGAGCGGGGGCTGCAGCCCAGAATTTTTTTGATGGAATGCATGAAAAATCTACCCGGGCAGCGCCAGGCAGTCATTCTTTAAAAATAATTTCATTAATTTTCTTATACCTTAATATAACTAATGGACTAATAGTTCGGAATGAAAGTTATGTGTCGTTATGTTTCCCTGTTTAAAGATTTTTTCCTCCCACTGCTTAAAAAACCCCAAAACTCTAAAAGATTTATCTTATATGATCTCACGGAATAAGTAATTCAAATACATATCGTATGTTAACTCTGTTTCACGAACTTAGGGGAAAAAACCTGTAGAACTCTTAAACTTCTTCCCATTTTATGATCATCAAACGATTAATATATTTAGATCAACAGAAGGCTTCCAAAAACTGGCCACGGGACAGAACTTAATTTTTCCTTTTTTTTCTTCTTTTTTCTTCTAAACTTTATAAAGTTCTATTAGTTTGAACTCCATTGTCTAAAATTATCTAAAGCAGCGGTTCTCAACCTTTTTAGACCCACGACTTCACAAAACGTTAGAAAAATAAAATTAACACTTCGCCTCTCCCCCATCACCCCCAGACCAAACATCAGACCAACCCTCTTGTCCTCGTGCATCGAATTTCACTGATAACGAAGCTGGTTGTGGTGAAAGGGCTGTATCTACATTTAAGTGGTACGCGCACCTCTTAGGGTAACAAAATTATTAAAAAATTAATTTTAAAAAAAACTAATTGAGCCCTGAATTTCGTTTTTGCTGCGTTAAGTTTCTCGGGTCCTAAACATTAACTGTGCCGAATTTGGTCCCGGTGGGTGAAACAGTCTATGATTCTATAGCGGACAAACAAACAGACAAGCTCTTTTATATATATAGATAAATACAACTATCAATGTATGCAACTGATGTAAAAAAACGAAAAAATGTGTTTATAAAAAAATCGTAAAGGATATTTTTATAGACAAAATAATGTAGAAGAAAATATTCAAATTAAATCTAATGCAACATACTAATGAATATAGTACAGTTAATATAGTACAGTTTGAGGAACTGTATATCTTTTACTGTATATCTTTTACTGTATTTTAATATTTTTTGGATAATGTCCAATCGTCTGCCGCATTAGCAAAGGAAAACAATTTTTTTTGTCTATTTTATTATTATGGACGTGATGGTAAATTTATTTAAAGTACCAGAAAAAGAAATCACGTGATCAGCATTTAATAAATTTAATTCTAAAAATTAATATTTAAAAATTCACCAAAACTCAGAAAATGGAAGTTAAGATTTGAAAAAGATTTCATTTTAAAGGAATTTTTATGATCTTTCTCGTGATATAAATTTTATAACCCTCAAATTATTATTTTAAATTCAAGCTTAAAAAAAAGTTATTAAAACAGCTTAAAAATTTAATTTTAAAAAATCTTAGAAGAATTTTTCAAAAATCTCAATTAGTGCCCTCCCCCTACACTATAAGAAAAATCGCCATGCAAAATTTCAGCCTCTTAGGTCCAGCGGTTTGGTCTGTGCGTTGTATGTCAGTCAGTGAGTCAGTCAGTTACGGAACTGTTTTATATATATAGATTTTTTATATATATATATATATATATATATATATATATATATATACACTCATGGACAAAAAAATTAGCGCACCAAGAAGGAGTCGTCAAAATGAAACGAAATTTTACATACGTAATGACTACTTTGATATAAGTAAAGGATAAGAAAATCAAAGAAAAAGGATAATTTATTTCAGAGAAAAAGGCGAAAGAAGGGAGGAGTTAATATTCCGTTGGACCCCCTCTAGCGCGAATGCACGATGCGATACGATCGGACATTGAGTCATACAAGTTCTGTATGATGTCTTGAGACATTTCGTTCCATATTTGCTGTAACCTTGCCTCTAGTTCGTTCAAACTCGTGGGATGCCCAACTCGTCGTCCCAAACGATCCCAGATATGCTCGATTGGAGACAAATCTGGGGATCGTGCAGGCCAAGGATGGGTAGTAACAGTGCGGAGACAGTCTTGTGACACCCTTGCCGTATGAGGCCGAGCATTGTCTTGTTGAAAAATGGCTCCTGGGAGCCGTTGCATGAGTGGTAACACATGTGGTCGCAGGATTTCATGAACATACCGCTGGGCTGTCATGGTGTCACGGAACAATACTAGGGGTGACCGTGTATTGTAGGCAATGGCACCCCATACCATCACACCAGCTGTGGGAGTGATGTGTAGCTGTACAGCAAAGGCAGGATTGAAGCGTTCACCACGGGCTCTCCACACACGAACACGATTGTGATCACTGCCGAGATTGAATCTGGATTCGTCGCTAAAGACGACCTGGTTCCATTCCGCTGCAGTCCAGTTTCCTCGTGCGCGGCAAAACTCCAAACGGAGGCGTCGATGGGTGGGCGTCAAGGGCAGCACACGTAATGGGCGCCGCGATACCAACTGTCCTTCAGCCAGGCGCCTTCGTATGGTTCGAGAAGACACAGAGGCCCCTAGTGAAGGTGCTACCTGTGCCTGGATGGTAGCCGATGAAGCAGTTGGCTGTACGCGTGCATTCCTTTCGATGTGGCGGTCTTCTCGACGACTGGTCTGTCGAGGGCGTCCTGAGCCTGGTCTTCGTGTACATGACATCTCTCGGGTCCACTGGTCCCAACACCTCCTCACAACACAATCAGAGCGGCCTAATTGACGAGCTACTCGCCTAGCTGACCACCCAGCTTCCATCATCCCGACGATTCTCCCCCTCTCAAACTGCAACAACTTCTTATATTGTCTTCGAACACGGCGTAATGGCATGTCTATCTCAGCTCTTCCTTTGTAAATGATTCAGCACACTCAAACAAGCTTTGGTTACCTGTTTTATACTCAACAGAGTACGATGTTCAACACCCTCTACCGGCTATACGTAATGCGCAATCACGCTGCATTTCTAATCATTTGCATATCTCCCCGACATGTACCTTCATTACAAGTTTCGTTACGATCCCGCAATTATTTCTTGTTGCGCTAATTTTTTTGTCCATGAGTGTATATATATATATATATATATATATATATATATATTATTATGTGTGTGCGCGCGTTTCGGCACTCCACATTCTCGGGAGTTAGAGACGCTGTCAGCCGGGAAACTGGAAATCCAGAATTATCTGCGGGCCCACTCAGCCTATTCTTTGAATACAATTTATCATATTATAAATCTATAGTAAAAATAAACCACTGGAATCCACTGCTATGTACGGTATGTTTAATAAATTTAAAACTGCAGTATCAACTTTGCAAGTTCCAGAGTGAGATACAATACAAATATGTGACACAGTGCATGTACAATATTTTAAACGGCAGTAAAATTATTTAACCCCCCCCCCCCAAAAAAAAAAAATAAATAAATAAATAAATAAATTCTATTAGTCTTTATTTAACGAAATTATAGCAGGTTATTAAAGTAGGGTTACTTATCATTGTTTACCTCTTTATTATTTATTTATTTATTTATTTATTTTACGCATTTTGGTACTTTCCTGTTTAGCTGTTTACTGCTACTGTGTTTGGCGCACTGCCAAAATTATAACTCGCGACGACGGACAATTTTTTCTCTCCGCAGGACCGTTATTGAGGAACGTAATCCTACGTTAAAACACTATACAGTACTATGTTTTACAAACTTCAGTAGTTTTGAGTAGTAAGCGTCCAAAGCCCCTAAAATGGCAGTTTTATATAATTAGTGATGGCAAAATGGCGATTTTTCAAATGCACGAAAGTTAAATCACCAAAAGTAAACGCTTGCTGTAAGTAAAAATATAATACTTTCATTAATTTTAGTAATATTTTCATTCATTAACTAACCATATATAGGATTCAGGTAGAGAAGGTATAGTCATTTTAGTTCAATAAAAACGTAAATATTTGAAAACGTACTTTAAGTAATCACATTCCGCCAACTTTTTTTTTTTTTAACTCTATTTCATGAGAAAGTTTTCTTTCTAGAAAAAAATCTGAAAAGGGAATTTTTTTTGTTTTTTTTTTGTTTCCGAGCTAGGGCGGAAACCATGGATTATCTATTCAATTGTATCTATAAGAAGTATCCAAGCTTTTCCCTGACTTAGAGATTGCGTATAGAATGCACGTCCATTCCTGAAATCGTTTTCTTTGAGTATGTAGACTCCAACTTTATCTAGTGAAGATCGGGAGTCAGTTTATCTACATAACTAGCTGCCTGAAAAAGTCGTCTACTGTCTCCCTGTTGTTGCGGTTTTGCTAATCCATCAAGTAAACATAAGGTCGTATAGAGGAAAGGACACTTGTGCAAGGGAATTCGTACGTGACTTAGTCGTTTGACCAGTATTGGGTATCACATGGTCCCCCACTCTCCCCTGTTTACACAACGAGTCAGTACATTTTGTGAGGAGTGAACTGAGACATAACGTGATCTTTTCGAAATCCATGGTTTCGAAGGTCACGAGCATAACCCAGCAAAAAGAAAATGGTGTATGGGTCAATTCTAGAAGGGTATTTTTGTTTGCAGAGAGTATTTAGTTTATCGTAGTTTAGACTTAAATTTGATGGGTGAAGAAGAATTGGCAATCAATTTGTTACAAAATTCAGGTAATTTTCTTTGAGATTATTTCATTATTTCAAAATTCTATTGAAGTTATTGTCCCCCCCCCCCCCCTTTAGACCACAGAAAAGCATTGGTAAATGTCTTGTTTACACGTCCAATAACTTTGATTGAATTCTGATAATCCTTATCAAATATCTTTAACAATTTTATTTTTTACCATTTGTCAGAAGTCAGAACTTTCAAAACGTTTGAAAGTATTATATCTAAATGCTTGAAAGAAATGTATTTTACCGAATTTTGTAACCCATCAAAAACAACCAATCATTTAAGCTATCAAATTTTTTTTTCTTCTTATATATGTGTGAAGCATTTTTGGGGACGTAAAGGAGACTTCAAAATTGAATAATTCAGCAAATATTTTAAATAGAGGTTTTGATGTGCGAAGTAAAAATCCCAACATCTTAATGTTTCTGCATAGTACGTACATTGTATTTATCCTTTTATTACTACGCTGCAATGATGTTAAACCCTTTTATACTGGATCTAAGGATAACAAAAAGAAAGTATGTATAAAAGCAATTACAACAATTACTGTGACAATGAATATTTTTCCCTCTCTTAAATAAAGCTATGTTTGAAACGAAATTTATTTTTTATTCAGACTGTGACGAAGAGATATACTTGAGAGAAACATAAAGGCCCACATTAGATTAATATTTGGGCTATACGGTAGGAACGTTTTAGACTGTTGTAGTTCCTTAGTAACATTTAGTCAATTAACACTCCTTACATTAAAGAAATTTTGCGCATAACCGAGATGTATGATCTCATTAAACAATTTTTAATTTTCACATTCCACAAAAGGAAAGAAAAAATGACTTCATTTTCTTTTTCTCATCTAAAATACAATTAAGAAGAAAAAGCTTAATGCATTCCTCATCTGTTTTAGGTTTAATTGGACTGTTTTCAACTGTGAAGTGTTTCCATTCGCATTTTTTTGTATCCAAGTTAGCTTTCTTTGACAAAAAAAAAAAAATTATAATTTTTTTTTTATTAAATAATACATTCTTTAAATTTGTAAAGCCGTATTCTGTATCAAATATCCTTCTAGTTCAATGAACAAAAATACCAATGCATCATAAAAATTACTCAAACTTTCAGAAAACCATAAAAAGTTGCATAAAAAATATTTGGAACTTGGGAATAAATAGAAATAAAATCAATCTCAAATTAACACTCCGTTAAATCTATATATATAAAAGAACTTGTCTGTTTGTTTGTCCGCTATAGAATCATAGATTGTTCCACCCACCGGGACCAAATTCGGCACAGTTAATGTTTAGGACCCAAGAAACTTAAATCAGGAAATATCGAAATTTGGAGCTCAATTAGTTTTTTAAATTAATTTTTTAATGATTTTTGTGCCCCTAAGCGCACCTCTTAAATGTGGATACAGCCCCTTTACCACAACCAGTCTAATTCGATACGCGGGGGAAAAGAGGTTTGTTCTGAGGGGTGGTTTGAGAGTTGGTCTGGGGGTGACGGGGAGGGGGCAGGGCGAAGTGTTTATTTTGCGGGGGGGAGTGCAGCCCAGTATTTTTTTGATGGAAAGCATGAAAAATTTTATACCTATATATCTACCCGGGCAACGCCGGGCAATAATGCTAGTAATACACAAAGGAACAAACTTAATTTTACGGCAGTAATGATAAAAACTTCATGAAGGACACTGACCACTTTCGTGAAGACCATCCTTCTATCTGAGAAATGTTGTATTTACAGTACTGCCTGACAGAAAAATCTTCTAAAACTCCCTGTCATTTGCAATTTCTCCTAAAGTTCTACAAAAACTAATGAAACTACTTCTTAATGGTCATGATGCATTGTTTTTATGAATATTTGTGAAATATTGATACGGTTGAGGCATTTGTAACAGAATTTTTGTCAGCGAGAGAGATGGAAATTATATTTTAAGTAAATCCTGTAGCCCCAGTTAGTGATGCGGAAACAGCTGCAGTGGCGTAGCGAGCATAACTGGCACCCGGGCCATGGTATCTTTTTGGCATCGCCCCCCCCCCCGAAAAACATATAGTAATATAATATATAGACCTTATATTGGCGGGGGCATGATAGACCACCTAGCCCTCTCCTCGGTACGCCACTGACAGCTGCCACTCCGCTTCTAGTTGGATACAAAACTCAGACAGATATTGGAAAATGAAATGGAGAAGAAAAATCCTTTCAAAATAAGACTTCTTCACATTGCCAGGGTAACCTAGTGGTTAGAACAGAGATCTGTAGACTGGGAGATCAGTGGTTTGGTTGCCAGCCTAGAAGAAAATAGTTGTAGAAAATGCCTAATATTGTAGTATTATATAGTTGTAGAAAATGTATGCCGTTGTAGTAGCTCTTGTAAAAATGTATAGTTGTAGAAAATATAATCCACAATTTACGCTTCCCGGACGTTCGGTCCATAAGCAAGTGTTTAGCCTGAAGACCAGAAGCTGCGTAGCAAAACCTGAAAACTAAGTCGAGGGTTGAGTTCCTCTGCTTGGCGCTGTTTCATACGGGCCTGAGCATCGGACGGACACTACAGATCTGTCGACCAATTGCACAGGTGTCCTCGGTTCTTATTAATTCTAAACATACAGTGATTATCTTATTTGGAAAAGGGGTTGTAATTCTTGTTTCTAATTCCCCCTGATTAGAAGTAGCAGACCAGGTCCATATAGGCTTCGGGCTGAAGTGTACAGCTCCGGTTTATAAAGCACCATATGGGTCGGAGTCCGTCTTACCTAGTGGCCTCCTCAGTTTTGACCGAGCAACCCCCAGGGGTGACATCTGGGGGATCCTACACTCTCCCACCCTCTCTGGCCTCATAGACGAATTTTCCGGTCTACGGATTTAACGTGCCCACGGATTTAACGTAAGTAGGGATGGGATATTGATACCGATATTATCGAAATATCATTATTTTTCCTTATATTAGATATTATAATATCGATATTTGATTTCTGATAATATCGGAATATCAATATTACAAGGTGCGCCCATAAAGTAACCGGACAAATTTTTATAAAAATGAAAAATATTACTCACCTTCAAATAAATTTATCTCCTTCAAAATAATCATCAAAGGAGTCTATGCAATTTTTCCAACATTTCTTCAAGCCATCGAAACACTGTTTATAGGCGTTGGAACTAACCGTTCGCTAAATACGCGTAACATTTGATTTAATATTCGAGGCATTTTCAAATCTCTATCCTTTCATGGGTTTTGCATTTTTTGATTACAAAGGACTTATTCACCACGAATTTGTTACTGAAAATCAAACAATTAATCAGTATTTTTTAAAGGAGGTACTTTTTCTATTAAGTTACAGGATAAGGCGAGTTAGGAAGGAACTGTTTGATTCTGGGCAATGGTTTCTTTTACACGATAATGCTAGGCCCCCCATAGCAATTTCTGTACAACATCTTGCTAAGCATTCAATTACAGTGATAAATCACCCACCATATTTTCCCGACTTATCGCCAGCAGATTTTTTCCCTTTTCCGAAGCTTAACATGGCCATGAAAGGACAGAGATTTGAAAACGTCTCGGATGTTACGCGTATTTTGCGAACGGTTAGTTCGAACGCCTATAAACAGTGTTTAGATGACTTGAAGAAACGTTGGAAAAATTGTATAGACTCCTTTGGCGATTATTTTGAAGGAGATAAATTTATTTGAAGGTGAGTAATATTTTTCCTATTTATAAAAAATTGTCCGGTTACTTTATAAGCGCACCTTGTATATTCCCGATATTATCGATTGCATATTTTCAAAAGAATTTATTTGAAATAATTATAATTTATAAAAATTTGGGTTGAAAAATCTCAAAACCAAAGAGAAAAAATAAATGAGTGATACAAATAATTTCTAATATATAGAGGAGAAGGTTGGATTATGGAATTCCCCCCCCCTTTTTTTTTGGCTCACTGTGGTCATACCAAAGACTGATTTTCGTATATGGGGGCTCTAACATCTTCCATAACTCATCATCTAAACATCCTTAATGGATTTGCCGTGAAATCAAATTTTAAGAGGCATACAATCACATAAGTGAAAAAAGTCAAAACTTGCAGGTGACACAAAGTGGAGGGTAATATGGACCCCCACCTTTTTTTACCAAGAAATCATTTATCTATTTATTAAACAGCTGGAAACAAAAAGAGAAAAGTTTTCAAATGAAAAAGGGAAAGAAAGATAATATTATTAAACAGCTGGATCATTAAATATCATCTATATAAAAAAAACTTTAATTTTGGCGACAAAAGTCGCAAATATAAAATTCAGCTTCGGCTCCTGTGCACACAGAATGAGTCCAGTGTATGCTCATCACACAACGAATCCAAAGTTCCCCTCATGTGTCATCTTTGAATGCACCGTCACAGAAGATGCACGATGCTTCTTGCTGGTCTGGGCCATCTCTGTAAACATATGGGCTTGTATCTACCCAGAGGGATGAGCTCTTCCTATTGCTCCGGATGGGGTTCCATTCATAAGCTGATCGGTTAAGATTTTACGAGGAAATGTCATTATTGGTGGAAAATATGTTCCCCCAGCACTCATGCTGCAAACCACAGTTGCCAGAGAACCAAGTTCAGCTGTAGTCAGAGCTCCCACCTGACGTTTTCCCTTTAACCCGATGACTTGGGAAACTTTTGACTGAACCACACTTAAACCAGTCTCATCTACATTGAAGATTCTAGAAATGATTCCCAGAACACAAGCCTTCCAGCAAATAAAAACAACCCAGCCACCTTCTCAAGTGGGAATCCTTCTGCACGTGCATATGATGTCCCTGTAGGTTTTCTGATCGAAATTTGTCTGACGAGTGAGGAATCGGTTTAGCCAGTCTCTCCCTGCTGCTTCATTTATGAAAGTGTGGAAGATATTATTGCGTTCAGCCAATGGGAACGCCAATTTCCTCACATCTTGCCGATTGAGACCGTGAAATACTGACTCCATCTCAAGCAAATAGGCCACTAACTCTTTTTCAGTGTAATCTGGTAAAACAAGCTTCCTCCCTAGTTTTTGTGCCAGATGATGGCCGAATGGCTAGCACTGGCATTTGGTTTAGATCCTGTGGATTCGAGTCCCACTGATGGCATGGATGCTTGTAGCCGTTCGGAATCGCCTTTAAACTGTAGGTCCCAGTCTAATTAGCCCTTGTATAACAAAAGTTGACAGTAGCGCTCCAAACCAAAACTATACCCTAGTTTTTGTATAACCAAATCTGCTGCTGGCTTATCGAGTAGTGAAGCCAGTAATTTCAAAAGTTATTTTTGGTACACCAAACACTCTAGCAGCCTCCTTTAGTCCCATTTCTCCGCATCTTAGCTTCTGGATAGCCTCAACCATCTTCACCCAATCCCAACTTCTTCTGCGCACTACAGCGTCCTTGCTAGCGGGAGATTTCTTCTCAACTTGCATTCTTAGCTTCCAGAATAACCGAAAAGGATTAGAAAACATGAAAATAAAATGCATCACAATGAAATCCTCTGTGGAATCGCATTTTCTCATGGAAACATTATTATTACATCATCGAAATCGGTTGTTGGTTATATGGACCCGGGTCCATAATACCAGCACCCATGGGGTCCATATTTCAAACAACGCCATCTTGGAAACAAACTCGTTTTTCACATTATGAGTTACATCGAATTTAATTTCGAACTAGCTCAAAAGGAACTTCATGTCGTGTAGAATAAGGCACATGAATCAGTTTTTACAAAACATAGTAGCAGATATGTAAAATATTCACTTTTACTTTCCCCAGAAAAAGTTTGAAAACTCGAAAAATAAACAATTGGCCACAGGACGTCATTCGCGAGTGAACTGGGGTCAATGAACTTGACTATCCATTGCAACCACCTAGGGGCTCTAGATCACACCTATAATTACCGCCTGCACCTGCGCATAGAGCAGATATTAAGGGGGTCCATAATAAATGCAGGGTCCATAATCCTACCTTCTCCTCTACAAAGTAATTTTTAATATAAGCAATCAAAAAATGTTCAATATATAAAAAGAATTCTAGAAAGAACAAAAAATTAATAAACGCTTTGCATTTTGCCCTTTACAAGGGTTTCTTTCTTTCTCTAAATAGAATTTTTAAATTTGATAAAATATTGTTCATTGAAATGTTATTTCATTATTGAAAAAATTACGATCATTTTTTTCTAATCGTACTATTACCATATAGTATATATTATTTTACCATACAATCATTCCTCCGAATACGATTGACTGCACATTGAAAGGAAAATGTGTTATCGATATTTTGAAATATTGTTTATATTTTGAAATACCGTTTATATTTTGAAATATCGATATATTTGTGCCGATATATTATTGATATCGATATTAATAACCGATATTATCAACGATACTCATATCGATATTTTACTTTCGATATCCCATCCCTAGCTCATAGACTGCCTAGACATGGAGGTATTTAATGGCGTGTGTCGGGATTCGATCCGAGCACCCTCAGCACCGAAAGCCAGAGCATTTCCACAAGGCTACCTGGGGCCCGGAAAATGGGTATAACTTCTAAAAGGAAGAGGTTCTCTGTTCTCTGTTATTTGTAAAGAGAAAAATGATGTAATTTTTTTACCTGAAAGGAAATTTAGAACTTAATTGTTTTATTAAAGTAAGAAGTATTTCCAAAATATTCGCTGCCAGGCTAAATATATTCAGTTAACATTTATAGTGCTGTTTCACTTGCTTGCAACGTTTTGAAGAAATATCCTCAATTTCAAAATACGTTTCATTTAGAATGATGAAAATGCTCTCTGTCGATAAGTACATTATTTGCGTCATTAACTGTAGCTCATAAATTTGGGACGACAGTTCCAACGACTACAAAGATACTCTAAAATTATTTACCTTGGCATTGATGACGTCTGTAGGAGGAAAATGGAAATCTAATCCTTTCTTCAGATGACCAAGATATGGAAAAGTTTTTCCCTGACCTAACTTTGTGTAGACAATGTTCATGCATTACGGGGGAATACAAGATAATTTCTAACAAGCTCATGAAAATAATGGATTCCTTTTGAGTTGGTTTAGTAAATTAGCAATATGTCCCTAATATTTAACAAATGGAAACTGCGCTTAAAGTATGAAGGTAAGATTTTTTGCTTAATGAAAAAAAGAGGTGTAAAGTAACAATTTGGACGACTACAAAGATACTCTTAAATTATTTACCTTGGCATTGATGACGTCTGTAGGAGGAAAATGGAAATCTAATCCTTTCTTCAGATGACCAAGATATGGAAAAGTTTTTCCCTGACCTAACTTTGTGTAGACAATGTTCATGCATTACGGGGGAATACAAGATAATTTCTAACAAGCTCATGAAAATAATGGATTCCTTTTGAGTTGGTTTAGTAAATTAGCAATATGTCCCTAATATTTAACAAATGGAAACTGCGCTTAAAGTATGAAGGTAAGATTTTTTGCTTAGTGAAAAAAAGAGGTGTAAAGTAACAATTTGGACGACTACAAAGATACTCTTAAATTATTTACCTTGGCATTGATGACGTCTGTAGGAGGAAAATGGAAATCTAATCCTTTCTTCAGATGACCAAGATATGGAAAAGTTTTTCCCTGACCTAACTTTGTGTAGACAATGTTCGTGCATTACGGGGGAATACAAGATAGTTTCTAACAAGCTCATGAAAATAATGGATTCCTTTTGAGTTGGTTTAGTAAATCAGCAATATGTCCCAAATATTTAACAAATGGAAACTGCGCTTAAAGTATGAAGGTAAGATTTTTACTTAATGAAAAAATGAGGTGTAAAGTAACAATTTGGATGCTGTATACGCGAGGTTATCATCACCAGTGGCGCACCCAGAGGGCCCTGCCCCCCCCCCCCCCCCCGCCAAAGAAGTAGAAATATTGATTTTGCATTATAAATATTTTTATTCGTTCATCTCGCCCCCCCCCCATGCATTATAAATATTTTTATCCATTCATCTCGCCCCCCCCCCAAGGAAAAATCCTGGGTGCGCCACTGATCATCACTTCAAAAATTTTATGCTGATCGACTTCTGTTAAAGTTGACACAGCAGTTTTGTGATGCTTAATTTTTATATTATACAAGAATATTTGATGCATAAGTTTACTTAACTAATATTGAAATATTTCATAAGATATATTCTTCGTTTATTTGGATCACCGTTGCTACCAAATATCATAAATAGAAATAAATAAAATTACGATCAGTATGTACCCAAAATTTGAATACTCGGGAATGAATGTTAAAGAAATCCTACAGAAGATGCATTTCTGTCTTAGCTGATGAAGCACTTGAATGGTCTTGCTTTAATATATGCAAAAATTCTTTGCAATTAATGTGACGCGAAATATTTATTTTTTTTTAGTTTAACAGAAAGCATTCTTTTATAAATCTTTTTACTATAAGATAACTGTTTTAATTCCGTTTCGGTTTACAGAACAAGCAGCTTTTAGAAAACTATTATTCTATTCGCATCTTTCACTAAATGAAGAGAACTTTTAAGATGATTTAAGGGTATATATATATATATATATATATATATATATATATATATATATATATATATATATATATAAGACAAAGTTGTAAGTGAAAAACCAGTATAAGCCATAAACCACTATAGCCAGGAACCAAAAACATGAAAAGATAAGTGAAAAATGGGTTTTTGACAGCATCTTTTCATCAGCGGTGCCGATATTGTCTAAAAACCAATGGATTGTTTCTAATAAGTATGATCTGAGCAATAAACATACTTAGACACCGTACAATCCATAAGAAACAGAAGAAGTGAATAATCAGTGGCTTTATCATAGAACACCAAACTCGGCGCCAGACAAAGTGAAAGTTAAGGAGACCGCAAGAAGACTGACGTCACAAACATTGCAACCATGGAGCTAATGGATTCACAAAAGCAGACTTACAAAGGATACTGTTTTATAGAACATAATAACCTAAGTTAACTTAGACATTTATTATGACTAAGAGTTATTATTATTTTTTATTTTAATTCACTAGTTTTATTTACTTTTTTAGTAGTTATTTAATAACTATAATCATTTAGTTTTTTTTACTAATTATTAGCAACACAACATGCTATTCATTAAATCTATAACAACCAATTATGTGCTTGGGAAGACTATCAGGGAAATAATTACGTTTTAGCACTACTAACAATTGTTTTATATGCTTATGCCTATTGTCCTTAGAACAAAGCCTATTTATTCTTACTAGTTGATTAACAACAATATTATTAAAAACAGATTTATGTAAGCATGTTAAATAACTTTGATATTTTACTATATTAATGTCATATTCTGATCTTTTATCATAAAGATCAAAAGTAAAATTGCTATGAGAATTTATTTTTATGTTTATATCTTAGAAGTTTACATTAATTTTATCTTGGCTACTTTGTACTAGTTCTGATTAGGAGGGTAAAAATTTAGGGCTATATTATTATTACTATTATTAATTACAATTATGTCATCAATATATCTAAATATTTGGTAATTGCTATTAACAATATTATTAATATTATCAACTTCAAAAAAATGTAAATATAAATTGGCTAGCATACTGGAAGCATTTCCACCTTGTGGTACACCTTTATCCTGTAAGTATATACTATTATTGTGTACTATACAATTATGTTTAGTTACAAAATCTAATAGCCTATTGAAATGAGTTAGTTTAAATTCTTTGTTTAAGTATTGAATATTATTTTTTACTAAAGTTATAATTACCCTATTTAAATCAATTATATTGATATTGTTGAATAAATCTTTAAAATCAAAAGTAACTATTGATTTACAATTATTTATTGTTTGTAGTTTTCTAATAAGACTAAAACTATTATCAATGATACCACAAACACCAGAAGTTATTATTTTATAAATTAATTTCAGGTAATTTAGAAATATAAATCTTTGAAATCAAATGTGACTATAGATTTACAATTATTTAATATTTGTAGTTTTCTTACCAGACTTAAGCTATTATCAATTATTCAATCATACATATATATATATATATATATATATATATATATATATATATATATATATATATATATATATATATATATATATATATATAGTGGAATCTCGATCTACCGTTTTTCAAGGGACCGACTGAACTGAACGATAAATGCGGTTAAAACGATAGATGTGGGAACATAACAAACCAATATGATCGTCGGGACTGGGGGAAATAAACAACACATACGGGAAAACGATAATTCGGAGAGCGATCGATCGAGATTCCACCGTATATATATATATATATATATATATATATATATATATATATATATATATATATATATATATATATATATATATATATATATATATATGACAAAATAAATGAATAAAAATTTTTAAACATAACAAAAGGAACAAATAAATTTGCATGAAGAAGCAAAGATTAATAAGTATTTTTTCTCGAGGATATGAATTCATTCCCATGTTATATTATAGCTTTTAATTAAAAAAACGCTTCTTTTGTATTTTAAATATTTTATCTACATTGACAATGATGCAATTTTTTATCGGTTAACATTTCACACAAGGTAAAAACTTACGTTTGTTTATCAAATATTAAAATATCACAGATATTCTCCGTACATTTATATTCCACGAAATGAAATTATTGTTTTTTAGTAAATTCCAAGCAAATATAAATATTTAAATAAGAGCATTGCTCTGTTAAAAATCAAACTAGCAAACAAACTGATTAGTCTCTATTCCAATTGAACGCTTTATTGTGGATTTTATTGAAGTATTCAATTACAGTTTAATTTTTCTCCCAGAATTCTTAGTAAGTGCTAGCCAACTGTTGGTTTATAACTCTCTCACATGCAGATAAGGTCAGGGTATAAAAAATTTTCATTATTTACAAAGGAACGAAAGAATGTAATTTCACAGTCTAAATTATTGGGTAAAACTGCAGATTTACGACAGTCCAAGGCTCACATTGAATGGAATTTTAATTGATAGTCCAACAGTAATTGATTTTTTTAAACAGTCAAAAGTGGCCAAAAAATAATTTACAAAATTCATGAATACTTTAGTATTCGGCATATTTGTATTTCCTATTAGAAATACAAATGAAATGATTTATAAGTTGCAAAATAAAATAAAATATGTACACTAATTTTGTCGGTTATGAGACTAAGAAATATTTAGAACATTTAATAAATGAGATAAAATAGAGCACAAAACACGCACACACTCACATACCTGAGTCGGAAGACTTATAAGTTGAATTAGACGATCAACAAACATCACAAGAAAAGCACGAAAAATGTCTGAGACTTTTCAAAGTTAATTCAACATCATGTCATACACTGCTGGCCACCCAAATTGCAACACCAAGAAAGACAAGATATATCACAACAAAATTTATTTTGTAGATAACATGTTGACCAAGTATCAAATGATTAAATTTATAGACTTCTGTGAAGTGTGGTTCCTGCCAAAATCAGTAGCCAGAGTAGCCGCCATTGTTGGAGATCACCGCTGCCACACGCCTCGGCATTGATTCAAAGAGACTTTGGATGAGTTCTTGGGGTACAGCAGACCAAGCAGCTTCCACACGTTGCCAAAGTTGATCTTCTGTGGCAGCTGGGGATGGAATCTGGGTCAATCGTAAAGCAACCATGGACCACATGTTTTCTATCGGCGAAAGATCCGGAGAGCGAGGCGGCCAGGGAAGCAATTCAATCTGGCGATTGACGAAGAACCGTTGGACAATGCGTGCCACGTGTGGTAGCGCATTATCCTGTTGAAATATGGCTGTGGGCATGCCCTGAAGGTAAGGAAGGACAACTGGCTCCAACACCTCGGAGATGTAGCGGTGGCTGTTTAAAGTACCGACAATGCGTACTAGAGGTGTGCGAGAGTGATATCCAATACCGCTCCATACCATAATACCCGGTGAAGGACCAGTGTGGCGGTGCATAACGCAGCTGTTCAGCATCCTCTCTTCACGGTGTCTCCAGACTCGAATGCGACCATCGTGGTGTTGCAGACAGAAGCGTGACTCGTCAGTAAAGACAATTTCATTCCATTCTGCCGTCCACATCCTTCTGTCATCGCACCATTGGCAGCGAAACGTCTGTGGTTCTGCGTCAAGGGTAGACAAAGCAATGGACGTCTTGCGGACAGACAACTCTGCTGTAAACGGCGTCGAATGGTACGCGCAGACACTGGATGATGCGTTACAGACTGCATGTGCTGTGCTATGGTTCGTGATGTGACTGAGCGATCCGTCACTGCCATGCGCACAATTTGCCTGTCATCACGTGAAGTGGTGCGCTGAGGTGGATGCGATCGAACACGCCGGTCCGTCGTACCCTCCTGCATCCAACGATCACATATCGGCATTACAGTTGTTTGGTTTCGTCCAACACGACTACCGATTTCCCTGAAAGTTAATAGACAATCTCGGTAGGCCACTATCCGTCCTCTGTCGAACTCGGATACTTGATCAAAAGATGATCGCTGTTTTCGACGAGGCATAATTGATCGTTTTTTTGAAAAAACCACAAGAAAAACACAACTGCCGAACTTGAAATCGTCGAAATCTCCAAGCCTTAAATAGCGCTTTGAAGTGGCGCCACAGGCGCGTGTGATGTGCGTCTGCGCTGAAATTCTAATCATTTGCATATCTCACCTCAGCTAATGCATGTTGTAAATTTCATGTTATTTGCATGTTTCCTTCAGGGTGTTGCATTTACAGTGGCCAGCAGTGTATTTAAAAATATCTATAGAGACTGTAAACTCACCAAAAACCTAATCAAGAGAAATGCAGAACCATTTTTTTTTTCAAAGATTGTAAACTCTTTTTTTAATGCGTAATGAAATAGAATAGAACTATGTAAGTTTATTTACCGACTAAATATTTAGGCAGTTGCCATTCTTTTACTGATAATAAATAAACCAAACGATTTTTTAAGTTTTGGCGCACATAGTTTATACTACAGATTTGTTTGCCAGAAAAAGATGGCAGTTTGTTGTAACTGTTGATTAAATTAATTATAATGAACCCATTACGGTAAGCATTGAAACGTTTTTAGGAAGTAGGTGGACCTACATTTAGGTACCACGATGTAATGAGCGGCTTAGCAACTTGAAAAAAAAATCGCTGTGGGTGCAATGAATTTGTATAGATCCTTTTTATTATTGATATAATTGCAATAACTATGATGTTTAATACTTACTCTAGATATACAGAGTAGATAAATTATCAAGCTTATATTTTTTAGCATAATTTATAACAGACTATAGCTTTAACCCCGGTTTTATTATAGCTAGATCAGCAATATTTGTGGAGTTGTGAAAATAAGCAATGAGATAGATCTAACATGGCTCCAAATTCTCAATTGATGCCGAGAGCCGACTCCCAATTTGGGGAAAATATTTTTATTAAGACCCTATCTTTAAAGCCGGGCCCCCAGGCTTCGCGAATCCAGTAACTGAGGAGAAACTACACTTTACACACATAGAATTAATAGGAATGTCGATGAGATTATGTGTCATTCTCTCTCAAGAATTGAAACTGTGCGAAAATTGATCAAATAGCATGACTGATAGTATATGACAGGGCATCTTAAATTTTTTCCACCTGCAACCCCGTTTCGCCGGAGAAAATTTTACATGGCTCCGGGTATACACATAAAATAAATATACAAATAAAATGTGGGTGGATAAAATAAATATGTAAATGCAATATTAACTGATAATAAATTAAAGAAATTAAAGCGAGATAAGATCGATTTACTTCTCTGTTATGTATCCATGATGTGATTTTTGATTTTAATTAAATATTTTAAATCAAAATGGTTTTCGTAATCATTTTTCTAACAAGTATTGAATAATCTGATGAAGAGACTTTTCGGGTTGAAGAGACACTCGTCGCAAAGAGTTGCTCAAGTTTTTGTTGCCCAAAAATTCTGTTACGCGTCTCCAGGTGGGGTTGCGACCCACAGTTTAAAAAGCTGTGGTATAAGAGAATACAAGCGCATTTCTGGAAATCATATTAAGACATTTAAATGGGTTGCTGGTGTTGTTGCTTATGCCACTTGACCGACAGCAACATCAGATCAAGTCCCGAAGGCTATGGGCGATGAAAGTGCGGCTCCTGTTTTGACTGGCACCACAAAGGTCGGAGTCCGAATTGGCCAAAGGACCAGTCCCGTAATTTTGAACCGAGTCAAGTGACGAGACCAGAACACTTGACCCCGCATCTCCAGAGGTAATTTTGAGAACTTGGAGGACATTGCAGCTGGTTAGAGTTCTGAGCTGCCACGCAGTGGGCTTGGGTTCAAATCCAGAACAAGGCTTGGTCGTTTTTGTGTCGTCCCCTTCATAGGAAGAAATGCTGGCTCACCTATATGGAATCATTAGGGGTAGGTAAATTTCGCATAAAAATATCGAAATTTTGCAAAAAATAAAAAATAAAAAAATAACAATATTTAAAATTTCGCATTTATTCGCAAAATAAATAAATAAATTAATAAAATAAAATAGACTCAAAAATTTCGCCTTTATTAAAGAAAATCACAATTTTACTTACTTGGATAGGTAAGTATCAAAATTATTAGTTAAAAGCTAATATTGTAGTAGTCTCCACATTCTCTTCCTTAAGTCTTTAGCCTTAAGTAATAAGCAGATTTCGAGAGTGAGATCTCATTTAAAGACCTTGGATCTTAGTTAAGCAATTATGTTAATAAATTATTACTTTTATTACCAAATTTTGCTTAAAAAGCCGTTTATCACCTAGTTTTCGCCGAAAAGTAGTAAAAAAATAATTTTCGCATTTATTCGCTCTTATCGGCAAATTTCGCATTTATTCGCATCTATTTTCTAAATACGAAAAATCCCTAGGTATCACCTATAATGCTTCCATAATAAAGTAGCTAGTAAATGGCAATACAGAAGGCGAATGCCTCACGACAAAGTGCCTCAGGATTAGACAAACAAAAAAAAAAAAACAATAAAATGGTTTCTTTGTTTGATTTCAGCGTTATCATAATAGTTACTTAAATTCGTACTAACATCTTATTTGGTGTTGAAGCCGCTCAGCGCTCAGTTAAAAAGTCTTAATAACATGCTTATTATTCCGGTTCGACGGACCAACATGAACGAGCAGTAGAGTGAATCTAACAAAGCAAAGTATGTGATTTTATTTTTCTTACGATGGGGAATAAATTCCCGCTGTGCAAAGCACGTCAGTATCCAAACGAATCTTAGCATAATCTGATTCCAAAATCAGAACGAGATTGAGAAGTTGGCAGGCGTGAACTCGCCAGCAACTCGCCCTAGGCGCTAACACGTATAATTTGTTAAGAGTTCTTTATACTTGAAACGTATTATGAAGCGAAAGTTAAAAGGTTTAGCATAAACCCTATGTAGGCAAAAATTTAAAAAAGAAAAAAAAGTCATGGCTCTAGATTAATTCTTCTTGAAAATTCATAATTCATCAAAAACTTTTAAATTTTTCTAGTTCTGAAGTGCAGCCAATGGCGGCTCCAGTCCACAGATTTGGGGGAGGCAACGTCAGCTCTTAGGGTTTTATATATACAGGTATATATATATATATATATATATATATATATATATATATATATATATATATATATATATATATATATATATAAACATCCTCTCATTTTAAATTTAAACTCATTTAGTATTAGGTTTACGATTATATAATTTTAGGTTATGAAAAAAAAAATACGCCGGGCTCTTTTTTTTTTTTGGGGGGGGGGCAATTGCCCCTACTGCTCCCCCCTTGGAGCCGCTGTTGAGTGCAGCGGTATATATAACGAAAATGGAGATTTTTTTTCTTTACGAAGGTTAAGTTGCATAAACATGCCTAAGATATTGCTGTTAGATTGTGATGTTAAATATTATTGGGTTTTGAATTGTTGACATTTGGCCAATCTACCCATTGTTTGACTACAAGGAAAGAAATGCCTTTTTCTCATATAGATTGGGGACACATATCCATATTTACAATTTTAATGGAAAAGTTTTGATGAAAACGAAAGCTATCCTTTTGATAGTTTGTAATGTCCACAACGTCATCTGATTCCCCCCCCCCCCTTCATCGTATTATCAGTTCTTATTACTTTATGGATGCTGCGGGACGCAAGTTAATGGGGTAGATGGGAAAGCGAAAAATATTTTATCTACCAAAAAATGTATAATTGATTATTTTTTAAATTAAATTAATATCCATATTTATTTCTTATGTATTCGTTTCGTAATATTTTACATCTAAAAATATTATATACGATATGTTTTACTTTTATAATACTATGCATCTTCACAAAAGGCTTCTCGGGGCACAGAATGAGTGTTGGCGGTCGTATGTTGTACAGGTCTGCTTTAATGCTGCTGTGTACCAGCCCTATAGGATTCGCTCACCTCAATGTTAACCTATGAAGAAATTTTGTCTACTATTTACAGCTACATAAATAAATGCTGATAATAAAAATATGGTATTTTGAGATAGCCTGAACTTTTTTGCACCTTGAAACAAGATTCATTTTATAAATTTTGTCCACCAAAGGAATTTAGGAGCGTTTAAAAGGCACACTACCAGATTATTTCCCCTAAAACATTTAAATTAAAAAATATTATTTGCATTTTTTTTTTCAAAAACGAAAAATTCCCCAAGGTGTAAAATTTCTTTCTCTATTACGGAGTACAATTAAAAAAAATATATTTAAATCCAAGACGGTAAACCGTGGACACATTTTCTCTATAGGTTAACACTGAGGCGAGAGAATCCGGTAGGGTTAGTAAACAGAAGCTTTAAACAATGAAATGCAATGGATAAAAATATATACGTAAAATAGAAGTATTACTAATAATTCAATAAAAACCCAAAGGTGACGAAATAAAAATATTTTCTTGATGGAGAGTAAAGATAATTATCTATCAAGTACTAAAGCAGTTTTAACTTAATGGGTAGCGCAACCAGAATGACATGAAGAAGGAGGTTGATGTCTGGTTTCTGAATGAGACAATTTGGGGAGATTTGATGAAGTTTAATTTTAAGAATCCCCCTTTTCTTTAACGATGTTTTGGGCTCCCGGACATTAGACTTCACTTCCCACCCACCCCCCTAGGGTTACACCACTGACTGAATGCGAAATTTTGAAAAAAGAGACAGGAAAAATGGTGTAAGTGTAACTTATCTTGCAGTTATTATCATTTGAATGCAAGTGTAAGAGGGCAGGCAATTAGTTATTCATGACTTCGGCTGTCAACCAAGAGCAACTGTTCAAGGCTATTTCGTAAAAGAACAAGGAAGTGAATTTGAAGATCACGTTTAGATAGGCTATTCACGTCGTGCCAAAGAGCCTCTATTTATTCTAAAGGCCTATTAAAAAGTTTTAAAAAACTTAGTTTCTTTTTTTGCCATATTCTCGTGTGATTCGTCTGTAAAAGAAAGTTAACTTTGTTTTTGTTGTACACGCTAGGATGACCTTTCGAACCACGCATAGATACGTGTGCGTAAATCCTTTTATACTAGGAGTAGACGTGGATTGAAAAATGGGATAAAAAGCACTTGCCTCCATCGTTAGGCGATGTTTGGGATTGAATTAGTATATAGAGCCTCACCCTGTCTAATTTTAGTCTAGTAGTTAGAGAGTTGCCATTTGGTGCTAGAGTTTATAGGTTCGAGTCCCGCTATGGGGGGAGTCCCGCTATTATATATATAATTGTAGGAGTTCGGAATCGGCTTTAAACAAACGGTACAGTGAAGTTCAGCCCTCGTGTAGCAAAAAGTGACCATAGCGTTTTGAATCAACCTTTGTGTTTTAATCGTTTCAATTTTGATTCTGTCTTACACAGATACCGAGTTAGAGTTATTTTGATATTTCTTGAGAAGGAATAAGAAATTGAATTAACGGTTATTTTTATCTTTCAAAGGAAAAGAATGTTTATATAGTGTTTATAAGGAATGTTTATAAAGAATGTTTATATGTTATTTGCATTATGCTAAGGACCAAAAGTTAAGCTCGAAATGATCGGAGATTTTGATGATGTATATCACAAGTATTTATGAATCATTATAAAATATAGGAACAATGAGAAGCCAATTCATGTATTTTAAAACATCTCCTTAAGTACTCGATTATCTTAATTAAATAGTATGTAATATAATAAGTATAATTCCTTCGATTTAGGGAGAAAATGTTATCGATTGCATTAAAATGCTTTTTCCAATAGTAAATTTTTATTTCTATTTCACAGCAAAGCGAAAATAAGCACGAGTGTTTTTTATCAAAAAGGGAATCGAAAATGCTACAGAGTTACGAAACGTAAAAGTGAAACAACATGAAATGTACCCTTAAGATCAGTTTGAATGTGTATGTGATAGCAAGGTGCTAATCACTTACCATATCACTGAGGACTTTTAAAGCCTAGAATGGTACTTAAATTTTGTAAGAGAGTTTTAATATTATATACAGTAAATGGCTGTAATTTTGTTGTTTTGGGTCTTATTTTATTTTTCATTTTTTACAAAGTTATAGGCTGGCATATTCAAATATAACATAGCTGATGGTTTCTTTCACTATTCACTCGGCTATTTTGCTGATCGGCAATGTCAAATTTTACTAGAATATTTTTCAGGAATGAGGGGGGGGGGGGGCGGCCCCATTTCTCTGAGGCTGATACATCATAAATTATGGTTGAATCTACCGTATTTTCCAGATCATAAGACTCTGTTCACATTGCAGTCCGTCAGCGTAAGCGTAAAAGTATTGAAATATATTTTACCAATGACAAACCTCCAAACGATTAGCAACAAAATCGTTAAGGCCCATGATTGGTTTATTTCAGTCTCAGCGCCACTTTTTCTTTTACGCTTACGCTAACGGACTGCAGTGTGAACAGGTCTTAAGACGCACCTCAAATTTATGGGAGGATTTTTAGAAAAGAATTTATTTTGTATTTTGTTAGGTATATAAAGATATTTTCAATTTCTTAACTTTATAAAAATATCTATAATAAAATAGATAAAAAATAAATATAATAAATAATTTAAAATATATATAATATATATAATAAATTATTCATTTTATTTTAATGTTAGCTTCGGACCATAAGACGCACTTCAATTTTAAGTCGATTTTTTTAAATGTAAAGAGGTGCGTTTTATGGCCCGAAAAATACGGTACTTTTTAATTCGTACAACTTTTCCATTCCTGGACGCATTGACCCTTATCCAGTAGTCCTCAACCGGGATAATGAAACTTCAGCAGTGCTACGAAATAGATCTCTCTACAATTTCGTCTAAAACTAAAAATAAAATCTGTAAGTAACATCAGTCACATATATACCATTCAATGTATTATTTATACATAATTTTATTGTAACGGTTATTTATTGGTTTTATACTTGAATAAACGAATATAATTTAAATTTTAACTATAAATTAAACATTGCCTTTGTAATTATTTTCATTAAAAGTAGCATACAATTAGAATTAATAAATACATATCATTATCTATCACTTTATAAAAGAATGTATTATTCATTTACAAAGCATATGAAGTAGAGGGGTGCAGTTATTAGAAATGTATTAAAGAACACTGCTTTAACACACCGGTGATAGCGCAATTGGGCAAAGCTTTTAGCAGCAAGTTAAATATTCAACAGGTAGTCCTTCGGTTTAAAGTTTTATAACACAGAGTGCCCTGTTTGTTTAGTTAGAGAATATTATTAAAAATTTGCATCCTAACAAAGGCATAAACAGAGAAAGAGAATTATATCTGACTTCAGACGCCCTACTTGTGCCACCTTTATTAAAAATCACGAAAAATAAATTAATTACAATAAAATACACGAGGCACTCATTTGTATTGCTTTTAATTTCAATAAATATTGCAGCCTGAGTTAAGACATTTCCTAAGCACTAAATTCTTCAAGGAACTTGTTATCTTATGTCTCATCTTCTATAGATAATAGCTTATAAATAAAAACGTTTATAATATTAATCGCTTAAAAATTCCTCCATATTTTTTAAGGATATTTAAAGTTCTTTCTGTAAGCTATAAAACTTTTTGGGATATTTTGAGAGGGGTGTTCAATGCGTCGTGATAGCTTTTATTTTATACCGTGCTACATTATTTCAAAATTGTAATTTAGACATCTTGTAGGTTCTATTGGTACTTAAATATAAAGAACCTCTATAATCCTGACTGATTTATTAATGTATTTTATAAATATATTTCTAAAATGCTACTGTCAAAGAAATAATTTCAATTTATGCGGCAGTTAGTGGAATATTACCAAGTAAATTTTTTGAGTGGGCCGTAATATTTCTTAAAAGATTAAAATTTTTAATAAATAGTTTATCACTGTGATTCGACTTTCTTTTTCGGAATATTAGCAGTAGAACACAAGAAAATATTTACGGAAATATATAATAAAATAACTGTACTGGGACATAATTGTTCAACTAAAATGTAGAAAAGAGAAAACTCATATACAATTATTTCTACTTGCTTAAATATTACCACTTATAACCTCAATTGAAGAAAATGGCAATGTAAAATAGTATGCATATATAATTATGTTTGTTTGTATTTCCCTTCTTCTCTTTCATGCATTATTCTATGGTTTAACAGCCAAAGATATTCTAGTAATCTTAATTATTTATTGAGTAACAGACTTCATGCTTTACTGAATTTTTGCATACTTTGTCAGAACAATTACGTTAAAAAAATTAAATAATTTTTTTTAAAAATCCATCACTCAATACAATATTTTTATGTCTAAAAAAATATTGATGGTCAAAATTTTTTCCCACTTTAATTCCATTAAGATCTGTGCTTTATATGAAATGCAAAACTATACCACCATACGAATATCAGTGATTTATTTATAGAGTATTAATAAAATAGTAGTAAACAGCTCTTTTAAAATTATTGCAAATTAATTGTTTTCAAAATTATATTACTGGCAAAACATTAACTTATATGAAGCACACCTTATGCACCTCTGTATCTGCACTAGTTTTATATCTACGAAAAAAAATAAATAAAAGAAAAAACTAAGCATTTTGAAAAAAAAAAAATTTAATAAAATTTGCTAAATCCTATGAAGCTTTTCTTGTACAATATGATCTAATTTGTTAAAACACTTGGGCTATAAAACATTTACAAGAAAGTGTGGAGCTGGTTTATCCATTATTTATCAAATTCTCTCTTTTATAAGTATCATAACATATGAACTTCAAAACTGAGCATTTCCTCATGACAATCTATAGAAAATAGTTCACTGCTCTACTGTAAACAGCTGCAATTAAACGTCAATCCAATTCTGACGCATCACACCTTGAAAATTGTTTTATTTTTTTTACATTCATACTGCGTATCATAGGATTTATGACACGTGATTCGTATATCCTCAAGGTTTTTAGACCTACTTTCGCTCTTTACCAGCCTTCACTTGATACTAGTAACTCTGTAGACGTCGGGCGAACAGCCTGTCGGCGATGTGTCAGCTTTGTTTAAAATCTCAGTAGTTGCGAATCCGAATGTGAGTAGTATTTTACATGAAATTTCTTTTGTATTGTGTGTTTATTCATTGTCTTTGTTTACCAAGCGTTAAGTGACGTCATGCTTATGGTAGTTAAGCGTTACTTTTGTGAAACATTTGAGTGTGAGTGTTAATGCGTTTTTTATTTAACAACTGATTTGTGCCTTTCAACAACTGGTAACATATTTTCTTCCTTAGTTAAAGACATTTATGCATATTTGACGATTTAACGTCTATACTTTTTTGTAAGTATTGATATTCAAAAACAAGCTTTGTTTACCTTCTATCATTTGTTTTCATTGTAAGAAACAGCTGATATACAACTGCCTACTACAAATATTTGACAGATCGGTAATTTCTTTATCTCTAACGCTGTATTAAACTGAAAATTTAAAAAAAAACGCATTTATTGAAGTACAAAATTGTTATTTTCAATAATAACGTTCTCTTGTGTAATAAATTATTTGACGTTATGCCTACCTAAGTAAATGTAACATTTTTGAACGCTATTGTTTACGACATTTATAAAATATTTATAAAATTTTATATCAACAATTTGTTTGATTTGAATATCAACAATTTGTTTGATTTATTTTGTGCATTTTCTTGTTATTGATTTTATTTTCCTCGCGTTCCATCATAGCACCAAATATCAAACAAAAACTCGGTTATTCAGTGAGTTGTACGTGCATATTATACTATTGATGTTTTAAGTTAATGCGCCCGGAAAACTCCTTTTGCTAATTTGAGTTTACGAATTAAGTTTACATGTATCTGGGATGTTTTTAAACAAACAATTCCCTACCTGTTCATCGTTGTAGTTTAATACTTTTGTCGTAATAGCAATTACTAGTCATTAAAGTTTGCATAATGTTCGTTTCTTAGTATTTAAAATGGCTGAAGCAAGAATTGCAGTTGCTGAGCCTAGAGTAAATACTGTTGAAGAAATTTCATCTCCACAGACATGGAAAGAGGTCTTTTCATCTTTTCGTAGCACTGCAACTAAGCGATACTACAAAGTCAGGTTTGTATTCATCTCTTTACTTCTTCCTTTCATGGCTCTTTTTATTTTGTAAAAATGAACTAAGAGCTTTACATAGTTCCTAAAATTATTGTTTATTCAGCCACTCCAAATGCTGCTATTGCTATGATATCAAATGTAAATAATTTCATGCTGTATTGACTAATTTTTTTACAAAGTGAAACAAAAGGAGGGGGGGAGGGCTAAGATTTGCTGATTGTTGAAATATGTATGTTCAAATCAGACATATTAAGAGTTTACATGTTATGTAGAAGATCTTGATATTTACACTCTGTTGCTCTTACAGTATATATCAGAAATATATTCTTACATTTGTGTAAGTCTTGTTAAATTATATCTTATGTTTACATTGCATGTATAGTATAATCAAAGGTAATACTAACATGTATTAACTGTGTATATGAATATTAGATAAATATAATTTAAATGAAATAGGTGTCTTCTATTGGAGGATTTTTGAATTTCCATTAAATTTTGAATACCTTCCAAAAAATTGTATTTCCTTGCGTTTACCTGTTTTTATAGCTTATAGAAATACAATAATTATATTTTTGAATACGTATTCATAGTGGTAGATTATGGATTTTTAATTATTGAATGTTATTTTCATGTGTTGATCTGTTTCATGAAAATAGAATGTAATTTTGGTTAATGTTAGATATTTATTAATATATAAATATATTTATATAATACCTTATCACTTTCTAAAATTCCCCCTATATTTTATGAGCACTATGTTCTTTTATATCAATTCAGTAGTATATTGTTACAATTGATTGATTAACCAATTTACTCTTATAGATGGAAAAGGCTGTTTCTTTTTATACCGTAAATTGACATTCAAAACACATACATTGTATTATTTGTATGTTAATCAAGTATGCCTTTTATCAAATTTTACCAATTATGTCGAGGTAAAATTTGTATGAATTTATATATATATATTTTACATATTATGTAAAAGAAATATAGGATGCATAGAAATATATATTGATTGTTATGATAATACTAGTGTTAATTACTGCTGAATTCAAGGAATGTACCTGAAATTACTTTTTATTTCATAATTTATCAAGATGAATTAATGTTATAAGTCTTTATTAGTGGGGACTAACTTATGTTGCTTTTATTTTCTGTGTTTGCTCTTCATATTATTTATAAATATATTTCATCTAATTCTTTGCAATGTAATATACCTGTAATCTTTTGATTTTATAGGAATCTTATATATAATGGAGTATGGCCTGCTACTCTCTCAAATGTTCGACTTACTATCAGTATATGTATTGCTTTGATGCTTATTGAACCAAGTATTACCTCACCTATAAATGCATTTTTATGGAAAATAACATCTGTTTTATATTTGAAAGGTAAGTAAATTTGGAATTCTTAAAAAAAAAATAAAAAATAGAAACTGCTTAGAACATTCAAACCTTACTTGTAAAAACACACCATTCAAAATTACTATCCAAACAATCTACTCTTAAAGAATTTCCAAAATTGTATGAAGTTAAAATGGTTGGAAAAAAAAGTTTTTCAAGTGGTAGACCAGACTCATGTTATAGTTGTTTTGTTTGGATATTACTGTTTGTTCTCGTGTTTTGTTTGAATATTACGTTTTTCCCTTCCTGACCTAAAAAGTATGTAATCAGGTTTAGTTTTGTGAGTTAATACATCTGGAAAAATATAAATAAATTCAAAATGTTATTATTTATTTGAAGATTATTTTCAAAAAGAATTGTTAATGTTGTTATCTTAAAACCATATATTTTTTATGTTCTTAAAGTATTTAAATTGAAATTAAAGGTGTTTTTATATAATTATTCTTTTACCATTTTTTAAGATGATCCTCTCACTATAGTTCTGGACCTATTAAAGTGGGAATACAAGAATTGAGTTTGGCTAACCCTAGTTCCTTGACATATAGTGTTCTTGAGAAAACTTGAATTGCATATTTAGGTTTTTTCCTAGCATACAAGCTAGATCTGAGGAATCTTGGAGTCTTCAAAATATATTGCTTATCAAACACTTATATTTGTAGACTTTTCATTATAATGCTCATTCACTTGATGTAATCTATTCTCTTTCTTTTTCTTTTATTTTGATTATTTTTTTACTGTAAATAAAATATTTATAAAGATTCAGATATCAATATTCTAGAATTAATTGCATCCATGTATAATGTTGCAATAAATAATAAAAATATTGAGAAGGTATGTTTTACACTTATTGTGAATTTTTATTTCTTCTAACATAAATTTGATTATATTTCTAAGCCATTCTTCATGAACTCTTTAAAGTTTAAGGCTTTAGTTTTTAAAAATTAGATTTTTTTTTATTAAAGCAATGTATGAAAATTTTTAATGAATGAAAAGTAAATATGGCATCAAAAGCAGTATAAAACAGTTAAAAGATGCTTATGTCAATTAAGAATGAGAAATCAATGTTCTCTAAAATACATTTTTGATTTACTCCTTGTTTTTATATGCAGTGATTGATGAATATTAAGTGAAACATTTGTATCTTATGAATTTATAACTTATTTTCAGGATTGCCCCGAACTTTACAAGCAATGTTAGTGTCTGGATTGGTTGGAGTTCTATCATTTATTTTATTAATGATTGTGCGGCAAGGATTATTAAGGCTACTTTTATCATATAGGGGATGGATGTGTAAGTTGAAAATAAGATTATGTAGTAGTTTTATTTCTTAATTTTAAAATTTTCTCATCTTCAGCTAATCAGTCTTATCCTTTGAGTAAAATTTATCTGTCTTTATGATAATTTATTTAAACTTACTTGGTGTTATGTAAATATGAAAAGTTTATTATAGCAAACCTGATTTCCAAATTCTGTTGTGCTTGATAGGGTGCCTTAATCTATGCATCGGCTATAAACATCTAATTCAAAAGAAGCTATTTATTACTTAATATTTAATGCAAACAATTTTCTATGTATTACTTATTAACATACTTCTGTGTGATGGAATGCTTTATAATTCCTTTAACTGTTCTAATACATCATGCACATTGACAGAGTTTGTTGTTAACTACCATATTAATATCTGTTGTGAAATGTGCTTCCATTTTCATAATGGATTCCCCTAAAAAAGTGCATTTAGGAATTTATTTTATAAAGTTTTGAATGAAACTATAGTATCTAAAAGTGTGTAGATTAGCTTTCAAGGAAGTATTTGTTTAATTTGAGAGTCAGAGAATCTACAGACTGTGTGGCTTGAAATTAATTTTGATGATGATATCCAATTTCTCAGGTTATTGCATATGCAGTCATCCAAAGAGACATCAAGTTTACTTTTTCTGTTTTTGTTTTTTTTAATAATTTCACTGTATCTGAAAACGTGTTAGCAACACTCACTTCTCAAGGTGCACAGAATTATAAGCAAACAGGTATTCATGTGTAAATTATATTACAATGTAGTTTTTAACAAATAATTTTTTCTCTCTTTCATCCTGCTTCAATTGGTTAAAAAAAAATTGAAAATTCCTTATTAGAATTTAAATTTTATAACATCCTCCAGTGGAAAGATCATAAAAACTTAAATACAATTCCCTTTTTTTATGCTGGTATATGTTAACTTGTCATCTTTATTAACGTAGGATTACATTCCTCCATATGGTCATCCAGAAAGCAAAATTTCAGACGCTAAAACCGTCCATCATCGCAAGTTATAATTTTGGCAGCGTGTCAAACCCAGTCTGTATCGCTTGGGCAAGCAGTAAACAGTTAAACAGAAAAGTACCAAAATGCATCAAAATTTTGACATACACACACACACATATATATATATATGTATATATATACATATGTACATATATATAGATACATATATACATAACACATACATAATATATACATACAAAAGAGGTAAGCAACGATAAGTAATCCTACATTAAAAACCTGTGGTAGTTTTGCTAGAAGAGTCTACTGGAATTTTTTTTTTGTCATATTTTAATGCATGTATATATTTCTGTTTATGTTAATGAAAAAATGCATGAAACTTCAGATTAAAAAGGCTCAAATTCTGTATAAGCACAACAGTTGCTATTGCATATTTTTATCATCATAAGAAAGCTTTTGAATTTTCGTTTTATAGTATTCCAAAAATAGTCTTGAACGATGAAAGATGATTTTATGTAGATTTTTTATTTATGCTTTACGTATTTGCCATTGTTTTTCTGTGTTATCTGTATAACTATTTATTATGTGAAGCTTCAATGTATGTATCTCGCTGTTTGTAGATGAAAATCCCAAAAGTCATACTATAGTTACCAAAATGTGGTGTGGGGCTGTAAAGTTATTGAGTGGATACAAACCTTCATTATATAGTTGCCAAAGATCTCTTCCTCGTCTTCCTGTTCCTGCTGTGCGGGATACACTCAATAGGTTATATGAATCATTGAGGCCTCTTTGTACAGATGATGAATTAAAAGAAATTATGCAGCAAGGAAAGGTATGTTATAATGTAGCTATGGTATATTTATGTATTTGTATGCTGAAACATTTTTCAGCAATAATGATATTCAACTTTTCTCTGGAGTTATAGAGTACCTGTGTACTTTGGTTTTTTTTTTAGTCTCTGTATTTAAGTATTCCAACACAAATGATTTTATTGTTGTTCTCTGTGCCTTAAATATGAATTCTTTAACCTGAAGTGAAAGTTTATTGTGGAAGAGCTGAAAGAATGTTGCTAAGAACATAGGGATCCAATAACAGACCTGTGTTTTTTTTTTTGTTTTTTTTTTTTTTGGGGGGGGGGGAGATTTCTAAGTCTTATACCAGGGCACTCTATTGGAACCAGGCCAGGCCAGGCCTAAGAGCCCAAGAAATCTAATTCCTTTCTCCTTAGGCTTGTATGTTGCAAACCTAAATGTTAAAACCGTTTGATTATTTCAAGAAGGAAAAATTATATTGTATTTTTGAAAATTAGCCTAAAATTTATCCTAGAATGTGAATCCTACAGTGTATATCCTAGTCATTTATCCTAAAGTATTAAATGTTTATTACATTGCAGATTAGATAACTTTCATTGTAGTAATTGGTATAACATGTATTAGTTGTAGCAATATACCATTTATTGAAAATATGAGATAAGAAAATATTCTGTATGAGAGAGTGTTTATGCAGTGTGCAGGGGTTCAGTGCAGAATTTTGATCCCTCCTTTTGAAATTGAGAACAAATTATTTATATAATCCATTAAGGCATTATAAGCTAAGTTTTTGTACTGATTTTCTAATGGCCAAGAGAGAAAAATTTTCTCTGCTTTGGAAAAAGTACCCATACAGTTATTTAAGGTTAGAATTTTTATGTATAACATGAGATTTATTGCTGAAATCAAGTATGTTGTAATTAATATATTCTTAATTAATATTGTAATTAATATATTCTTAATTAATATTGTAATTAATATATTCTTAATTAATATTGTAATTAATATATTCTGTTAATATATTTCTTAATTAATGTTGTAATTAATATATTCTGTTTAATTTAAGCTTTTTTTATATATCCAAGTTTTATCCAAAGATGTGTATTTTAACTGTGAAAAGTTAAACTCTTTTTTTTTCTTTTTAATGAAAATACTTTGAGCAGTTTTTAAATCAGTCTTCAACTGTAGCAGTGACTTTTACATATTTGTCTAAGAAACATTTTATATAATTTTCATTTGAAACAGTAATTTGCTCTTTAGATGGGAATATTTATATTTATTAGATGGCCACCTACATTGCTGAGTTTCAAATGTATCTATATTTATTAGGTGGCCACCTACATTGTTGAGTGTCAAATGTATTAATCTTCCTTAGCATGGACCTTAGTTTAATCTCAGTATAAATGTCCCTGTGGTAATCTCTCGTAAGAAATAGGTTCTATATTATTTTAATGTTTTCACATTAAATTTTCTGTTAGTACTGGCTTAAAAGTTGTTTCATGCACATGTATGAAGATAGAGGCTTTGTAATACACTTAAAAATGCATTTTTGGTATCTTTATTGTTTGCATGATTTTTTTTTCTTATGGTTTTGAAATGCAGCCAAATATGTGCCTGAAATTGGAAATTATATGAGGCAGTGAAAGGCAAAGTTGTGTAAGTCGCATTTTCAACTTTTTTTTTTAAGGGCAAAAGTGTAATCGCCATGTTCAATCTATAGTGCAATAGCAAATAATTATTATTTGCAATATTATAATAATTATTATGAATTATAATTTGTTCAATTTATAGTTGAATTTTTTGTAGTTTTTGCAGTAAAACGCTTTGGACATACACCATTTGACTTACTCAATTACACCACTTTGCTTTTCACCGCATCATATGTAATGATGTTTACAAATCTGTTTAATACAAGTCTAATTATATCTTAGTAACTTTTAATTTTCTATTATTGTGTCTATATGATGATAAGGGAATCTGATTTATGAGAGCATGCATTTAGTTTTTTGTTATTAAATTATAATTATTGTTTATAGGAATTTGAAAGCACTTTATCTCACAAGTTGCAAAATGTGTTACTGTTAAAATCATGGTTTTGTCAAAACTATGTGAGTGACTGGTGGTAAGTATTTTTTTATTGTTGCATTATATTTTACTGCTATGTATGTACTAAATTTTTTTTACCTTATCTGATAAGTATTTTTGTAGTAAATTATTATAATTATTTAAATAAATGTTTCTATAAAAGAGTTATAACTATATGTGATCTTTTGTTACAAAGCTTGTTAAGTTTCTTTCATCACCCATATATTTTTACGAGAAAAAAAAATTGAAATCCCAAAGCATGCCTTCCCCTCCCCCATGTATTTCAGAGGTGTTTTTCTATTCATGATGGAATATTAATCTGGTTTTTAACCTATTTTATGTTAATTGAACAGAACACAAAAATGTTTTTATTATTCCTTTCTTGAATTATGTATGTTCCAGAGATATAAAAATGTGAAGAAAATTTTTATCACGTAGGTCACATTACCTTTCTGTTGCCTTACATTATCATTCTAAATGCTTGAATCTCTCTTAAGTTTTAATTATTGTAGAAACTGATTTTTAGCCCTTATGTTGCAACATTCATATGATTGTAGTGCTACAAAGCTGTAAACAACCGACGAGTAGTAACTGATTTTCCTTTGCTTTTTTAATGTTTATTTTAATGAAAATATCCTTTTTGGTGTACATTTGTTTTGTCTATGAGGTGACTTCATATATAACATTTCTCTGGAGATATTTGCAATTTATCATGATATCCTTTCAAAGAAGAAAATATACATTACCAGGAAGATTAATTTTGGTAAAATGTCATGTTTCGTATGATCTGTTCTCATAGTACTGGTTAATATTTGTTCTGTATAGTTTTTTTTTTATACATACATACTAGCTGAATACCAGTGCTTCGCTACGGAGTACATTCAAATTAAATACAACGGTCAATGTATGCAATTAATGCCAAAAAATATATTTATAAAATATCATAACAGATATTTTTATAGACAAAATAATGTAGAAGAAAATATTCAAATTAAATATGACGGTCGATGTATGCAATTCATTTGTATGTTTAATATCAATAAAACATACTTATTTGAATTAAATTCTTAAAAAATTTCCATCTTAATTAGACTAGTGGTTAAATTTTATCTTTTACCGTATTTTAATATTTTTTTTGTCAATTTATTTCATTGTTATGCACATGACACAAAATTAATTTAAGGTATCACAAAAAGAAAAGAAATCACGTGATCAGCATTTAATAAATTAAATTCTAAAACTTAATCTTTAAAAATTCACCAAATATCAGAAAAGTGAGGTAAAGATTCGAAAAAGATTTCATTTTAAAGGAATTTTTATGATCTTTCTCGTGATATAAATTTTATAACCCTCAAATTATTATTTTAAATGTTTACTTTAAAGACTGTTACAAAAACAACTTAAAAATTTAATTTTAAAAATCTAAGAAGAATTTTTTTTAAATCTTTCTTAGTGCACCTTTACACTATAAGAAGAATTGCCATGCAAAATTTTAGCCCTTTAGGTCCAGCAGTTTGGTCTGTGTATTATCTGCCAGTCAGTCAGTCAGTTACGGAACTGTTTTATATATAGATTATACAGTCTACCTCCCATCAGAAGAGACCTGGTACCGGTTTTAAGGTTGCTACCTCGGGGAGATCGAATCTCAAAATGAGGGGTTAGGGATAATCAACACCTCATTAGCAAACCCACGAAAAGTATTTATTGCTCTTTAGGCATTAAGAAAATTAGGATGGTTTTAACTATTTAGGCTTTAAGAAAACCATTGCATGTTTTGATTTCTATTTTAATGTTTTTTGAAACTTTTAACCCTGCATCGTACTACTTACTATTTCCCAAAGTATTGTGAGAGAGTTTCAGAAATCCCATTAGAGTCAAGTTTACTTTTATAAATACTGGATCATACAAAAATTTATTATAGATTTCTGGGTATTTGAATTTTTGTATTTGTAGAGAGGAATTGTAGAATTTTTATGGATTTCAGAAATACGAAGATTGAAGAATATGTTTAAATTCTTCTATTTCTTCAACCAGCATATAGAGATCTACATCTGCATGTTTTACACACTTCGTTTGGTCATTATTCTGAATAATTTTTACATCTGTTTAGGCAATTTTCTTTTAGATGTATTTTTAATTTTCCTAATCTAATAGGTCTAATTAGATTAAAGCTGGTTCTGCCATTTAAAGTGTTATGGTGACTACACTAATGACCTCTTCTAATGAAAAATCACATGCAACTAATTTTTTTAACACTTTATTAAATTTTCCCATTTTCCACAATTTAACTAGCGAAAAATTTCGTCAAACTCTAATTTCATCCTCTGTGAAATATCTTCTCATGACTTCTTTTTTGTTAGTCATATTTTTGCCCAGTTTAAAGATTAAATGAAAACGTGAAAGATGCTTTGCTTAGTTGCAAGTTTATAACTAGGAAAATAGACATAAGAAATCAACATTTAAACATTTCAGATTATATAGCAAATCACGGCAGTTAATATTCCAATAGGTATAGTGTTGAAAATTTCTTTTCAATTGTTGACTGAAGATGTGTATTCCTCCCCACCTGCCTTTTGTAAACACTGCCTTTTCTTAGGGTAAACCATTACCCATCGGTAGAAAGAAATGCCTGTTCGACTCTTCCTTGGGGCAAATGCCATTATTTGGCGAAAAGTGGGGGATGTTTGGTGACAATCTCCTCCTTTTCCGTTGACCGTCGCTTTTGACACTTTCCACCCCTCATGAAAAAAGAACTGTTCCCGAGGGACCACTTTCTGAGGGATCTTCTCTTCGGAGGAGACCAGTTACCTACCCTAAGGGGAAAAAATAACTAAATAGGCTTTGAATAATGCTGTGAAAATGACAAACTATACCATCTCATATTTTTCAAGTTATATACTTCAAAAGGTGAGGGAGGGAAATATTTTTAATCTTATGTTCCTGTATTATATCAAAGTTTCTTTTATGCTGTCAGTACCTTTTTCCTTATGTAATGTTAATTTTGAATAACCATTGTACTATAACATTAAATAAAAAATTTTAACATATAATAGGACTATTATATTTTTCCAGTTTAAACAATATAGTTTTTCTTATTTAATAGTAGAATTATATCATTTGGTAAAAGAAATCCTATGATTCAAAATAAAAGTTTTGTGCTTCAATGTAAAGTATATAGTAACTGAATTCATTTTTTCTATTAAAATATTATCAGAATACCTCTTAATATAATCTGGCTTTTTTTTTTTTTTTTTTTTGTAATCTTTGGTAACACCCCCTCCCCCCCAAAAATATCTCAAAGTGAAAATTTTTGCATAATCATAAACTTTAGTAAAATTATTTTTCTGTACTAACTGTAACTTTTTTTTAAAATATACAATAGGGAGAAATATGCATATCTCAGGAGTCGTAGTCCTTTGCCAAATAATAGTAATTATTACTGTTGTGATGAATGTTACTGGGCACCCACAGATAAGCCAGTTTCTCGGTAAGTACAAGTTGATTTTGCTTGCTATCTATGCAGTGAAAAGATTCATAAAGTTTTTGACGACTTTAACCAATTGATCTCTAGAAATTAGTTCCTTTTAATATAGAGAACAGTGGTTAATTTAATTGTCGTTGATGGCAATTAATATTCCTGTCATTCCATAAAGTCACATTAAATTGGAGGCACCCCTTTGTTGGATCTTCCTTGTTGGATGGGCTTTATCATATATCTGTTTTCAAACCCTTTTAATAACTCATTAGCTTCTGATTCTTAAAATTTTCTCTCCATTGTTGAATTTGAAATTGTTATAATATCTTGATATATATCATAACAGTTTCAAATTTTGTAATTCTGTTTTTATTGCATTTTTATTAATAAAATGTTATGTAAATCAATTCAGTGTTAAATTTAGAATCAAAATTTATATGTAATGTCTCCAGAACCAGAAGGAGATGTGATGTTGAAGTTACTTTGGCCTGGGAAATTGGCAATATCAGGTGGTTTGAGAATCAGGGAATTTTTGGGAGAAGAATACCAAAAACTTTATTTCACTGACATAACTACTGATAAAGCACTATAATAATAAAGTGACTAACATTTTTATCAGAAATAGTGTATAGACTATAGGAAGTTTGTTTGGAGAAGGAGAGAAAAGTTCAGTACATCTTCACGGCAATGTCCATCAGCTGAAGCTATGCACAGTTGAAGTAAGGCAATATACAAGTGGTTAACTGCAGTTTTAGTAGGAAAGATCATGATAAATCCATCAATATGTTAAGATCTGACTAATGTGCAACAGTTTGGGAAACAGAGGGAACATACAGAATAAAAAAAATAAAGATTGGGTCCACATATTTAATTGGAGGGGAAAGAAAAAATTGAAGGAGTAGAATTTACCCTTAGACCATTACGAACACGCTCAGTGCGTTCATCAGATTCTTTCCTCCCACATTACGGATGCACTGGATGTATCTATCTGGATTTTCCAATGATTTGCATGTTACAAATGCATTTAACACGTTCTAAATTGTTTTTTCATTCATCAATAGATGGCAGCACTTAATGGCCTTCAAATACAATTTTTTCTGATAAGTAGTAGATTTTTAGGTGATTATTTTGAGAATACATGCAGTATAAATTGGCAGAAGTTTTGGGTTTTTGAAAGCTAAAGGCTATTCAAACTGACTTTTCAAGTGATTTCGAGAGTGATTATTCAGATTTATTCAATGAAATAAGTGATGAAAAGACTATAGTGGACTAAGTGATGAATAGACTATATGTTGTAAAGACTGCGAAGTGGGTTTATGCATATCACCTTGCTTTAAAATATATCATTCTATAAGAAATTTATGAACAAAAAAATCTGTACATTATATAAATTTATATATGTATTCTTAAAATTTTATATTTAACGTATTTTGTACCATTTATTTTGATTTAAATAACTTAACTTTATTGAACTTGCATTTTCAAATGTTCCTTCAAAATGTGCATCCTCCGAAACATGCTTCAAAAAAATATCCAATGTTGGGGGAAGAACCGGAAGGTGAAAACTCAACGGTCTAAGGGTTAAGGAATGATAGGACATTACTATTTCTTACACACACATATATATATGTATATATATATATATCCTGTGTATAAAAATCTGTTATTAACTAGCTTTTTTCCCCTGGATTAATAGAATGTTTGCATAACTTGAAAACTAAAATTATTCATTGTATATGGTCTGTTCAATATATCTGTTTTATCTAAATGTGTTTACACCTAATACACCCATACCTCGCTTTATGGCCTAGATACGTTCTGGAAAAATTGGCTGCAAAGCAAAAAGCCCTATGATGAATCAATTATTTTGATACAAACTCATCCAAATTTAATTGGATCTGTTCCAATTTTTTATAAATAATACAGTTTTTAGTTCATAAAGCATTTTATTCTTTTTTTCCTATAAAAAAGCTTACATAAAAACAAAAGTACGAAACAATGTAATAATAAACAGAAATTCAAAACACAAACATATAAACAACAAACAAAAGAAATCTTATGCAGATTTGTATACATATAATAACAAAATAAAATGTTTAAAAACTGTTTTAATGTGATGATGAACATTAACATGAAGAATCACTAAGCTGTAATATGCTGTCATCATCACTTTCTGCTGTTGTGGCCATATAACAAAACATTGTAGGCTGTAAATTGAAAAAGGGCCATAATTAAAAAAGGTTGTTACAGTGAAATGCCGTATAAAGAGCGGCCGTATAGCGAGGTACAGGTGTATTAAATTTTTGTATTGTTGCCAGACAGATAAGTTTGTCATTACAGATGGCCTGGAATCTGAATTAGCTTTTAATCACATTTAATTTTCTATCTTAAGTGTTTTATATATATTTATTTATAAATTTTTCATTTGTAAAAAAATGAAGTTATTTATTTGTTTTATATATATTTTTTAAAGCATTACCATGTGCATTTTATAACTTGAAAAGTCAATGAAATTTGTAATTCATTGTGCTTGATTTAATAGTAAACCCAAAAAAGAGTTGTATAACATAATCATGGAAAAGCAGAAAAATGTTTTGAAGGTATATTTCTATATATCTAGATAATATATTTTTTTTACTGATTAAGGAACATTCTTCTGTTAGTTTTAGAATATAGTGGGGTTTATATGATTTAATATTCGCTAAGTGTATATTAAATTCCAAATTGTATCAAAATATTCCTTGAAATTAGTAAGGTTCTTTTACTGACTGAGATCATTGTTCTTGTAGAGGAAGTATAGTGATACATTGTTGTGTGACTAAGGGTTTTCAAACACCATGAAAATTGAATGTGAGACTAATAATGAAAATAAAAGTTTTGAAAAAGTATAATATTTTATCAAAATATTTTAAAGAAAATAGTTTCAACAGATAGCAGTATGTTATTAGCATAATTTAAGAATAAAATCATGTCTTGCAATGTGAAATACAGTCTACTTAAGAAATTCTCACTGAGTCTCAGGAAGGTTTAGGGGAAGTTTTAAATACTGCATTTAAAATTTTATTTGAGATTTTACTCTAAACTACTCAAAAATTATCTAGAATTTTTTTTTGTAGTATTTTTTTAATGTTATGTATATTTAGTTATCAGAGTTTTAGTTATGAAGATACCATACAAATTTCAATGCACAAACTTTTTATGTACTTGATATAACTATTCATAATTTCAGAAAGTAAAATTTTTCTGGCAGGGATTAAGAAGCACTGAAAAATTCATTTTTACCAATTTGGAAAGAAAGTGTAAATTATTCTTAAGAAATCAGATTCTGTATTTCTGTATACTTTTGAAATAGAAATTTGTGTGATTTTTTTTTAAAAACTCCAGCTGTTGATCTTTGATATTTTGATACTTATGCAGTCTATATAATTTTCTTTCAGAGCTGCTTATCTTATTTACAACATACTTGTATTTAAACGACTGATTGATCGAGAAGAGCTTGAACCATTAGTTCTTAGAAGTACTGTTCCTATTTGCATGGCTCAATATGAAAGGTTATTTACTACTGTGAGGTAAGGTTTATTTTAATGATTAATCTTTCCATCAAACTTTTTTTTTAAAATCAAAAATTGAATGAATATATATATATATATATATATATATATATATATATATATATATATATATATATATATATATAAATAAACCAAACTGGAAAAAGAGCATTATTAACCTGAAGTTGATGGCATTGTGTGTTATATTCAGTTCCATACTCTAATTAAACTGGACAAAATTTTAATGTTGATAACTTAACCTTCAAACGATATAGTGGTTTGAGACGAAATAGATGGTAAGGTCGGTTTAGATCTGATCTCTTTTTTTTAAATGAAGTTTTTGGTAAAAATAAGTACACAATAAGCATTTTTGTTGTATAATAATATTTATGGATAATATTTTACATGAAATAAAAGCCTTTTTGTGGAAAAAAATGACCAACGAATTGTAATTTTGCTAAACAAAGAAAATCTCTCTGGCATTTATATAGGCTGTTGTAAATATTATTTAGGTCTAATATGTAATTTAGTCATGTACCTAGTTTTAGAAGTTACTGAACCCAATTTCTGACCACAAAAACATAAAAAATTTAAGTCTTAAAAAAAAAAATGACTAGCGATCATGAATAATGGTTTTCAACAAAGACATTTATATTTACTGCAAACTTATAACTGCAAATGCTCCAACACCTGTTGCAAGACTGGTTGGTAGGGTTCCTTGTCAATTTGATCAATGAGTACTGGAGGGGGAATACACACCCTTGGGTCAGATCCGACCCCATCATACCATTTGAGGGTTTTTTTTTGTATATAATAAATAAAATCATGGTAGTAACTTTGCTATGTTATTTATATGTCTGAAATTATTGAAGTAAAATACTTTTTATTTAACTATTCATTTCTTTGTAAGCTTTTTCTTATGTACATATTTCTATATTTTGTTTGAAATGTGTTGAATTAAAACTCTGAAAGGTGTGTACAAACGTCTTATAATGTTATACCAAAGAAAACAAAATCTAATGCTTGTAAAATTAGTTAAGGGGATACCTCACCAAGTGGGAACCTTTTGTGCCGTGAAAACATACTCCAGTTTTTACAGGAGAGGGGCGGTTACCCTCCACAAGCATTCTTCCAATCAGAAGACATCCCTGACCACGGGCGAACGTGATGGATGTTTGTACCATGTCAACACATGCTAGAGTGGGAAAGAACTGTTGTAAGAATTTGAGAATAGGGGTAGTTGGAAAACTACAGGGGGTAGAGATAATTAGAACGCGACATAGACGAGTCGTGGATTGCAGTCGTATGAGTTCTTTCAACTTTCAAAGCAAGATTACTACTGTTAGTTTTGAAAAAGAGCTAAGTAAGGCAGCTCTCATCTCATAATAGGTTGTAAAATTTCTGGAATTATTCACACAGATTTTTTTTTTCTCCCAAGAACTTTTCTTTCGATATTTAAAGGTTAAGTGATTGCTGTGTTTTCACAACACAAATTTAAAATGTTTACGGATAATTGCCCAAAAATAACGAAAATATTATTCCACTAAGCTTATTTTAATGTATTTGAATTCTACAGATAAACAAAATATATTTTAAGGAAAATTACATTTAAAAACACATGAAGAAGATAGCTGAAAATCTTTCGGTTTTTAAATTAACTAAACCCACACACACGCATGCGTTTATTTTGTGCGTTATCTGTCAGTCAGTCAGTCACTGAATTGTGTCCGTGGCCACCCGCGTGCCGATTTTGGTACGATTCGTCCCCATAGTCTCGCTGTCAACGAGTACAGCCGCGGAAGCTGTCGAAATAACGAACTTCTATGGGCAAAATCATTAAAACATTAATTAAAAAACTCCTGGGCCTGATTTTCAAAAAATAATATGCCTATGTTTTAATCTGAACTACCAACTATATCTATACAAAATTTCAGCTCAATTGAAGCAATACTTTTTCATTTAAAAAGGAGCAAACATAGGCCTATTCGAAATAATGAATAAATTTCACAGTTTCGATGAAACACGCTGATTTTTGAATAAAGTTCAATAATTCAAGTTCGATTTACTCTAATTGAGCATAAAATTGTACATAAATTCAAAAACATAAAGTTTATAAGTTAAATAAAGTTTTGCAATATTATACAAATAAATTTCCAGTTGATAGCCAATAAATTGTAATTCTTTTTTTACCTGAAATGTCCAATAAAAAGCGTAGTTCCAAATGTAATTTTCTTGAATAAACCCTTAAACGTTGCCAATTTCAAAAATCCTTTTTGTATTTATCAATACCTCCTCCACTTGAATCTTTAAAATATTAAATGTTTTACTGATAATAAATGGAAATGTAGCTTGATGTGTTGCTATGGTTACTTGACTATGGTTGACACAGAAAATTCCAATGTTAAATGTTTTATTGATATTTATGGACATAGGCTATCACATAGGGATATGATAATAAATGAAAATATCGTTTTATGTGTTGCTATGGTTGCTGTGGTACACATATATATATATATATGTGTGTGTATGTATATATATGTATATATATGTGTGTGTGTATATATATATATATATATATATATATATATATATATATATATATATATATATATATATATATATATGTGTGTGTATGTATATATATGCATATATATACAGTGATTTCCGCTTATAAGAATCACGTTTGTTATTACTGTTTTTGATTCTTATAAGCGGTTGATTCTTATAACCGAAACTTCCATTTGGACAGGCACACATACACAAATATATACTTGTACATATATATAAACACACAGGCACATATATACATAATTTACCATTAAATACTCTTTAATTTACGTTATTTATCATTTATTAAAATTATTTTTTATAATTTTAAAAATACTCAATTTCTAAACAAATACTATAACTCAATTTCTAGACCTATAAGTAACAACACATGATTATAAAATCAACAAGAGGCAGCTTCTCTTTGACTACACTTTGGAAGAGCATCATATCTAATTAACAAGTTCTGTTTTTCAGAAAAACTAAGTGTTTTCCTTGTTTTTATCATATTTGAATTCGACTATCAAAAAGTTCTAACACTAACTGGCAATTTTGTTAGAAAACTTGAATACTAGCGACGTATGCTTATTACAGTCTCAGACGAAGATTCACTTTATAGCTTACGTTTCAAGGTTTGATTCTGAATTCACATATATGTATATATATATATATATATATATATATATATATATATATATATATATGTGTGTGTGTGTGTGTGTGTGTGTGTGTGTGTATGTATATATGTATAATGTATATGTATATATATATATATATATATATATATATATATATATATATGTGTGTGTGTATGTGTGTGCGCGTACCAGCTGCCAACATGGTATTGTGTTTAGCGGCCTGTGCTTCCATGCAGTGGGCTTGGGGTTCAAATCCCGAATAAGGCTTGGTAGATTTTGTGTCGTCTCCCTCATAGGGAGCAATGTTTGCTCATCTATATGTGTTTCCTATCATAAAGTAGCCAGTAAAATAGCGGTGTGTAAAAAAGGTGAACGTCTAACGATAAGTGCTACAGGAGTAGACTAATATATATGTCGCCCATGTTGTGATGATTTTGCTTTCTTGTATATATTTTATTAAAAAAGGTTCTTGCGGTCCTCTTCCAGACTATATGGTTTGCTCATGATTCCTGGAACGTTTCGTTTAGGAGTCTTTGTATTATTGTATGTTTACCGGGAGATCACTACACAATGAGAGAAATAAAAACCAATCCACCCTAAATACATGGAGATTCCTTTGGCCAGGTGTGTGTGTGTGTGTATGTGTATGCATATATATATATATATATATATAATATACAGTCTATCATAATTAAAAAAGTAACAATTTGCTAACAGTTATATGAAAATAGATAAATCGAACCAGGAGAAATGATATGAAATAATATAGATATCTACTTATATCTCAGATAATTTTTGATTACGCGAAAAGAAGGTATTTAACTTTTACATTGTAAAGAAAAAATATAAAATATTACTAATTATTTAAGACTAAGAAACAGCTGTCCCTTTCATACATTGAATGAAGAGAAAAGATTGTTCAGAATATTCAGAAAATAAAAATTGTTAGGAAAGATAAAGAGAAAGATTTTTTTTTGTGTCAGGTAGATATTTAATATGTATGCTATACACTGAATACTTAATTGTTTCTCCAGTTTTTCAGATTTTCACCTCGGTTTCTCTTTCTTTTAGCAGATGTTCTGAGACGTCGACCATCGGTGTTGTCTCGTTGATATCGCCGATTCATTTTAAATTTTACGTATATGATTGAAATAAATATAGATTAACAGGTGAAATGAAATTTGAGAACTCTTTACATGGAAAGCACTAAGATGTGATATTTATGTTAAATGAACATTAATCTTATTTACGGAAGTAAACACTTATAGAACGAGAGAAATAGTACTACTATTCTTTCCGATGGATCTCAAAACTCACAAGGAAGCACAAGTAAAATGAATACACAAGCGCAAATTCTTTGTGTCAGGTTCTTTGTGCCATCTCCCTCCTTCAGGTATAGAATTACCGCCCAGCTGGACAGAGAGGGGGAACGTTGAAGGGGAAAGTAGCATTCTTCCCCCACTACCAGTGAAGGCGGAGTTTAAGCCAAAATCTCCCGTTTTACAGATGGAAATGCAAAATAACTGCTTAGAATACAAATTACCTATTAACACAAAAAATGTAAAAAAAATCTTTAAAAAAAGCCTGAAGTTTCAAGATTTGCGTCTTGTTTTCCAAATTTTCAAATTATTATTAGTTATTTTGTTACAGAGCTTTTTAGCAAGCGATGCCTCTCGTTTTGGAATTTTGAACCTTTAACTTAATTTTTAAAATATTTTGAATAATAATAAAAAAAAATTAGCAAAGCCACGCATTTATTTTGGAAGTCTACTTTCAGATTCCGAAAACAGAATTCAAAAATATTCATTAGGGAACCCGGTATGCAAAGATTTATTTCGCAATTCATTAACATTGAACCGAACGATCTGCGAGGTCTACTGATGCATCCCCTTAAGAGTTGCTTTTCCTTATTTTCAGTATGTGATTGTTAATTGCATTATCATTTCTAATTCAATGTTTTCCTTGTAGAGTTCCTGGAGTTGAAGATGATCATATTTTACACTGTGAAGATTCTAAGGTAATTATTTCTTTACATCAGTTTTAATGATTTTTCTTTTTTCTTGTCCAGATATTATCTTTTTACACATGCATTAGGAACTGGATACTGATACAGTTCTGTTTCATTACAGCATATTGTTATTTTGGTTAATGGAGTTTATTACAGAATAGATGTTTGCGATTCAAAAAATCAGTTATTAGCCCCTACAACCTTGGAGGAACAATTGAAATGGATTGTTGAAGATGCTAAAAATCAGCAAGGTAACCTATTTAAATTCATTTGTATAGAATCACTTTTCTATCCATTTAAATTCATTTGTATAGAATCACTTTTCTATCCATTTACAATTGTAAGATTTACTATTATAAGAAATTTCAGAATTTTTAACCACTTTACATGTGCACGTTATTTACCTTCCTTATCATAGGAAATCTATTTTTTTAAAAGTCAAATTTTGGCGGTGATCTACTTTAAATGTTTTTATAAGAAATTTTTATTGCAAGAAAATATTGTATAGACATTTTAACTATGCTGTCCATATACAGTGCAGGTCTCTGCTATGAATCTGATAAAACTGACTTATGTTTGTAAAATTTGCTTGGTATGATATATTTCTGTTTATAATTTCACTGCTGTTGATAAAGTACCCCCTTGGTTCTGAAACATTCTGAAAAGACATTTAAAATACTAATAATATTTCTGGTCCTTCATTTTTGACAAAATTTTTTAAAAAGTTCTTAAAAGTCTAGAAATTTTAGCGCCTGGAACCCCATGTCAAGAAAAGTCCTCTGCTTTTTTTTAAAGATGAACTAATACCTGGTATGGGTTTGGAGTCTACTCAAATAACACCTTAAGAGATCAATCAAGGAAATTTTGATGGAGTGGTTATATCTTTTAAATACTGTGAAGTAATCATTGTTTTGACATCGTAATAGCTGTAGCCAAATGACCAGCTAACAGCTATTTGGTTTCAATTCTTTCCCATTGCAAGGTGCGTAGATACGTTGCAGAGCAAGGAGAAAAAATAATACTATGTTGTTCAATAGATGCTGGTGTGATCATTATTTTAGGAAGTGTTTCTATTAGGCAGTCTATTATAGGGGAAGTTTGACAGTTTGCAAATACCTTAGAGGGAGGCACCTTCATAGTTTTTTTATCCTAGATTTTGTTGGTAAATTGTTTTTTATGATTTTTGTGTGATTATTATATTTGCATGCTTTAAATATGATTGGCTTTAATATTTCTAATATTTGAGGAATTTAGTCTTGCCTTTATCAGTGTTTTTTTTTATTAAGGTCACTGAAGTGATGATGGCTGTTTAATGCTTATAAGTTGATTTAACTATATATAAAAAAAAACATTTTTTTTCTTTGTTCCATATCAAATTGTATTTAGAATTGTAAATGATCAATTAATCATCTTATTTTAAGACATGGAATATACTGTTCTAGTTTTCATATATGTGTTGTAAGATTTAAAATTTTAATTTCCATTTTTTTAAAAACAAAAAAGACATTGCTATATATTTTTTATTATTTTAACTGATCAGTATAAAAATTTGGTGGATAAGATAAAGTTTGATAATTTCTTTTCATTTTTTTCTAGTAAATTAATAATTTAAACAATTTTTTTATATGACCATTTAGTGCTTTATTCTCAGCCTCTGTAACCAGATCCCTGTTCTTGCCATTGTCTGAGTCATTGTATTGTCATTGCTTTTGAGTTGGATCCAGCCTTTTTAATAAGGGTTGAAGTTTGAGAAAAAAAAAATTTCTCTCATTGTAACTCTTATTATATTTTTCTAAGAAATTTTATAATACATGTTCAGAGAGTTCTAACAAACGAATGTTGTATTTTAAATTTTGTGTGCTTATTATGCAGTTCAAAAATAACTTCATCCTTAAACTGTTATTTTTTTTTTTCTCGCAGAATCTTATTCTGAAGCTGAAAAATCTATTGCTGCATTGACTGCATTAAAGCGTTTTCAGTGGGCAGATATCCGGAAAAATCATTTAAGCTCTGGCGTGAATAAAGATACTCGTAGAATTATTGAGAAGGCCATGTTTTGTGTGAGTTATTTGATTATCTAGATTTTTACTTCTAGTCATGTAAGGATTTTATAAGTATAAATTTTTTTTAATGTATGTGATCATACTGATAAAATCTGTTTATTGCTGTAAATTTACAGTAAGTTATTTATAGCTGATTTTAAAAAAAAGGTACTGTATTTTCCCGTGTATAATCCGCAGCACCATATTATCCGCGAAGCCTTTTTTTTCAAGTAGAAAAAAAAAACGTTGCATAATCCGCAGCGCGGATTTTGAAATTTTCAAAATAAAAAAGAAAATACTACCTTGAATGATCACTAGATTTATTAATAATTAAAAACCTTCAAAATGTGATTCATCAGATTCGGAAATGAATAAATTCATTATATCTTCACTTAACATATTATCCGAGTCACTAGATAACGAGTCCTCATTGTTAGAGTCATTTTCGTCAACAATATTGCATTTTCAAAGCGTGTTTTTTATCGTAGTTTCTGAGACATCATTCCACGCTTTCAAATCCCAATTGGAGACATTTTCATAAGATGCATGCTTCAATTTTCCTGTTTTTGTAAAATTCTTCTCTCCATCGGATATCCATTGTTCCTATAATTTAAAAGAATTTAGATATTAGTTAAGGTTTTTGGGTTTTGTATGTTATATATATATATATGTAATATATGTATATGTATATGTATCACCTTACATGCAATGTCTTGTAACCAACAAAACAACTGCCAAAGAGTTACTAATATCATACACCTTCTAAAACATTTGAGTTCTTCTGTAGCATTGTAGTGTTGTATCTTTCCACTGTGGTCCATGTGCCAGTGCAAGAGCAGATTTCGTACCAAAGAAAGGCACTGATATCATTCAAAGGCCCACCAGACTTTGTTTTTTCATATAGCTAGGTTTTTAATCTTCTAACTTGTAAAGACCAAACAGAAAATCTGAGTTGACTTCTGCTGTTCAGAACAAGAGTTAGGGCTAACTCCTTACCTCCAATTCCTGTGTCCTGCATTTTCCTATATGTGTGGCAGTAGCGAAGTTTATTCTTTTAACAGGACACAGTTGTCTTTGTGCCCATCAGTTTTGTTTTAATATTGTGGACTTTCCTTGTTGTACTCAGTGTACTCAAGTCAGCCTATGACTGTAGATCACTTAGATAGGTGCAGTGCACTTAGTGTTTTTAGGAATAGAGTTAAGAAATATTGGGAGGCTTATTAGTTGATTATATAATGCCAAGAATCTGGCATTTGTATAAATAAAAAAATTTTATATTTTAGTATTTTAACTTAATGAAAATGTTACTAATGATGATAACATATTATAAATAGTGTCATTTTCTCGTACCTTATGTTTCATGTCTAAAATTATTGTTGAATAAGTTACAGATGACTGTAATTTAGAAAAAAAGATTGTCTTCTGCACCTAAAGTGACATTTTAATTTTTAAAGCCCTCTGATAGAATTTTGTTTTGTTTAATTGTTTATTATTATCATAATAAATAAAATTGTTAAAAACTTATTATGAAGTGTTGTTGTAATGGCATTTAGTATTGTCTGTATTCAAGTAAAAAATAAAGTGGTGATTTTTATTAAGGTTTTGTGAGGGTAGTTTTATCTTAATTCTTATTTTTTTCTTTCCCTTTTAGATGTACAATAAATCTAAGTTTGCATCACTTTTTAACCATTTAGCAACCTATTTATATTTCTTAGTAATATGACTTGTTCTTATAGGTAACTTTAACAGATTATGTACCTTCAAATCTCACTGAAAAGGGTAAATACTTGTTACATGGAGATGGAAAATCTATTTGGTTTGATAAATCTCTTAATCTCATTGTGTTTGGAAATGCTGCTACTGGTCTTAATTGTGAACACACTGTTGCTGATGCACCTGCTATGGCTCACATGTGGGAATATGCTATGTCCAGAGAGTAAGCAGATTAAATTCTTACCTTTCTGTGTGGATGTGTAATTTGCAATTATGTTGGTAAATGGATCCATTATTTAGAGATAAATATGTAAATGTATGTATATGTATGTATGTATATATAAATGAAGTTTTTCAATCAAAATTTCTTCACTGATTATATGATCTAAAAAAGGAACAAAGGGGAGGGGATTTTTCTACAAGATTTTCATTATTTTTCAAAGTTTAATACCTGAAAAGTTAGAAAATACTGTTTGTGATATGCGCTAAGGTCTGCCTCACTATTCCTTTCATTCTGTGTTAGTAAAACAGTACAATAACTTCATCCTTTAACTTTACAAACATCTGGTTTATGAGCCTATGTACATATATATTTACATGCTCTAGTATCATCGTTCTCTTCGTAGGCTCTCCTCTCATTATTTCCCTGTCGGCTCTCTCCCAAGTTTCTGCATTCTTTTTATACCTTATTTGTTTGTGATTTCTCAACGCTCATCTCCTTGGGTGTCCAGAGGCGGTCAATCCTGCCTTGTGGCTGCTCCTCCCCTGTCTCTTCTTCCTAGGCACCCGGTAGTCACCGTTCCCCAACACCATCCGGGGGTTTTTTCCGCTTCTCTGTCCCATCAGGCGGAAGCGAGTCAAGCTATAAAATATCCCCTTTGAGGACACTGGCCCCTTGGTCCAGTAGTCCTAAGCCCATATACATTGCTTGTCGGCCACTGTAGTGTAACATTTGAGTATGAAAGCTACATAAAATACAGATGGCGTACCTCGTGATCCTTGACTCACCAATCAGAGTGATTAGCTAACGTGGGAGTAAAAACCGGAGGGAGTGAAGAGTGTAGTAAGAGGGAGAAGGTCTTGGTAAAGAGTGTGATTGGAGGTCTAACGAGATGCTGTAGGCTCGTCCATCTCTGGTGACTTATTCTTTAATTACAGTCGAGAGTGTGTGATCAGAGGTCTGGTGAGATGCTTGTAGGCTTGTACACCTCTGGGTAGTTGTTCTTTAAGCTTTTGAGTTTAACTGTAAATAAATACTTGTGATGTTAAGAGAAGACTCAATTTCTATACCTCACAGTCCCTATGCCATTAAACAAACCTCCGCGAAGCAAGGCATGAGAGCTGCTGTTCTAGCTAAAAGATCCAAGACAAAGCCATAGACACTGTCGTAGATAGTCAGTCGTAGATACTGTCACCTCTGACATTATACTCTTTTCATACTCTGTTTGAGTTAAATAAATAATATTCAGGGAAGATAAAGAAAATAAAATTATGAATTATAAAAATTTTATGCTGAAAATATCTTCGAAACTTTATTTTAATTTTGGTTAGGCTCAATGAAAGTGGGGGCAGGGAGATGAAGGTATAAAATTCTTTGGACCCATGAATTACAGAAGTCTGCTATAAGATCTTGGAGAGCAATAATTTTTTTCTCTCTCTTTGGGACAAGCATTGGTTCTCAATGTCATTGATTTTACTTTCATTTTCTCTCAGTTTTACTACTGTAATGGATTTAAACCTCCCTATGTGTACATTGCTAATACCTTTCTGAAATCAATTTTAATATATTGATTTATACTTGGGAAATGTGCTTGGTTGGAAACAACTTAATGCATATAATTGCTGTAAATGAGATTTAAAAAAGCATAAATTTCCCCTATTATATATTTTTCTTCATTCTTTGTCTTTTAGGGAAAATCCAAGTTATATTCTTTATAGTGATGTTATAAAATGTTGCATTAAATTAGTGATGACAGTTAACATTCAGATAGAGATTTGGATATTTTTTATCTGCATAAATTTGGACTTTCAAATCTTGGCAAAAGTGGAAACAAAGCATTTACAGGATATTTCGAGTAAGATCTGACAGGAGTGTAGTTATTAAAATTTTATGATGTCAAAGATGGCCATTTACATATACTATATTTGATTGATAATTATAGCCATTTACATATTCCATTTTATGATGCTACAATAAATATAATTGAAATTTAAACTATTATAATTTTTTTTTCTTTAGAGTTTTGGAAAAACTTTTTGATGAAAATGGCTATTGTATGCCATTCAGCCGATCTTTTAAACAGGCTAAAGTGAAGCAGCCACAAAGACTTATCTGGGAAATCTCATCTGAACTTGAAGTTTGCATTAAAGAAGCTGTTGTATTTTCAACTATGGTACGTTCAAAAACTGAGTCTAAGTGTTCATTTGTTTGAGAAAATTGTTTCTGTATTTATTTTTTTTATTTAAGGTTTGCATTTCAAATTTCAACATATAATAACTTAAAAAAAATTGACCCAAAGTTGTCTTCAGTCACTACATGTTTATAAAAAAAATTAAATAATTTTGCATGTTAATGAAATGTATTGCAACAATCTACACTGTAGCTCTATTTTGCTATTTGTTTTATACCAGAGATTTTACACATTAAATATCTCTGTAAACTTAATTTTATATAAAAAAATCTCTCTTCTCTTTTCCCTGTATCATCTAATTTCTAAAGATTTTTTATGGGAAACTCCTTGTTAAAAAATTGATTATAAGAAAAATATCATATCACTGTTCTGGAAGAACAGTGATGCAAGTGAAATTCATCAACGCATTTAACTCAATGTATCTTCATTTTGCACTTGTGTCATTGTTCTTCCGGAACAGCGATATGTTCTAGTGTAGTTACTTATCTTGAGGATTATTTACTTTGAAGAGGATGAAAGTGTTCTTGTTGTTGCACAGAACATCTGTGAAGTGCATTGCACATGCATTTTTAAGAATAGAAAAAATTACTGAAAACCTAATACACTTTGCTACCTCTCATTTCTGGATAAGTGAATATATGAACTGTGGATTAGATTAACTTTATCTCTATATTCTATGTTTTACCATAGTTTTTAACTATTTTTATGAAATTATTAAAAGGTATTGATAATCTTAAACTTTCAAAAGTAAAATAATTACATTAGAAATGTATCTGGAAGGTTATAAATATATCTTCCAAGAGTATTTAATGCAAAAAAAAAAGTGTTTTCCCTTAATATTTAATTATGGTCTGCATTAACCCTTTCGTGGCGAACATCATGTATACGTGCCAGCTGCTATCCGCATTTTCTTCTGATTGTCCTGCTGGCGAGACAGTTTATTAGTTAATGAGAACGTTTTATTGGTTAATTTTTGGGGCACTAGATGGCATCCTATGTCTATGAAATTTGGAATACACATAGTTGTGACCTTGTTTTTTAAATAAAGAGAGAAATGACTCAAATGCTGGGTGTAGTTTTTTGTAAACAAAGGGAGAGAGCTATTTATTGCTGCTAGCTGTCAAGGGTTAGGACATTTAAACTTTGCAGGTGTTCTCTATTTACTACTAATTTTGTTTTTCGTTTGGGGTGGGATTATAGTGTTGGACCTAGGGGTTCGCTGTTTAGTTTTGAGGCACAATCAGACCCTGATTTACACCGATAGTTAATTAAATACTATAAAAAATATTTTAAATCTGTAAAACAAAAAATTGTTAATAGAGAAATTATAAATGAATGTGTATGTAACCCATATATGTCATGAAAGGGTTAAACTATATATCTATCTCTGTCTCTGTCTCTGTATACACACACACACACACACATATATATATATATATATATATATATACACACTCATGGACAAAAAAATTAGCGCACCAAGAAGGAGTCTTCAAAATGAAACGAAATTTTACATACGTAATGACTACTTTGATATAAGAAAATCAAAGAAATAGGATAATTTATTTCAGAGAAAAAGGAAAAAGAACGGAGGAGTTAATACTCCGTTGGACCCCCTCTAGCGCGAATGCACGATGCGATACGATCGGGCATTGAGTCATACAAGTTCTGTATGATGTCTTGAGACATTTCGTTCCATATTTGCTGTAACCTTGCCTCTAGTTCGTTCAAACTCGTGGGATGCCCAACTCGTCGTCCCAAATGATCCCAGATATGCTCGATTGGAGACAAATCTGGGGATCGGGCAGGCCAAGTAAGGGTAGTAACAGTGCGGAGACAGTCTTGTGACACCCTTGCCGTATGAGGTTGAGCATTGTCTTGTTGAAAAATGGTTCCTGGGAGCCGTTGCATAAGCGGCAACACATGTGGTTGCAGGATTTCATGAACATACCGCTGGGCTGTCATGGTACCACGGAACATTACTAGGGGTGACCGTGTATTGTAGGCAATGGCACCCCATACCATCACACCAGCTGTGGGAGCGATGTGTCGCTGTACAGCAAAGGCAGGATTGAAGCGTTCACCACAGGCTCTCCACACACGAACACGATTGTCATCACTACCGAGATCGAATCTGGATACGTCACTAAAGACGACCTGGTTCCATTACGCTGCAGTCCAGTTTCCTCGTGCGCGGCAAAACTCCAAACGGAGGCGTCGATGGGTGGGCGTCAAGGGCAGCACACGTAATGGGCGCCGCGATACCAACTGTCCTTCAGCCAGGCGCCTTCGTATGGTTCGAGAAGACACAGAGGCCCCTAGTGAAGGTGCTACCTGTGCCTGGATGGTAGCCGATGAAGCAGTTGGCTGTACGCGTGCATTCCTTACGATGTGGCGGTCTTCTCGACGACTGGTCTGTCGAGGGCGTCCTGAGCCTGGTCTTCGTGTACATGACATCTCTCGGGTCCACTGGTCCCAACACCTCCTCACAACACAATCAGAGCGGCCTAATTGACGAGCTACTCGCCTAGCTGACCACCCAGCTTCCATCATCCCGACGATTCTCCCCCTCTCAAACTGCGACAACTTCTTATATTGTCTTCGAACACGGCGTAATGGCATGTCTATCTCAGCTCTTCCTTTGTAAATGATTCAGCACACTCAAACAACCTTTGGTTACCTGTTTTATACTCAACAGAGTACGATGTTCAACACCCTCTACCGGCTATACGTAATGCGCAATCACGCTGCATTTCTAATCATTTTCATATCTCCCCGACATGTACCTTCATTGCAAGTTTCGTTACGATCCCGCAATTATTTTTTGGTGCGCTAATTTTTTTGTCCATGAGTGTATATATATTGTCACTAGACATTCCTTCAGAACCAAATGGTTAGGTTTACTTCATGCTACAGGTTGTAAGGTGGACTTATCAATACTATAAGGCAAATCACTGTCTTCCCTGTATCATTGTTACTCTCTGCTTTTCTTCTATAATTTTACATTGTGAGTTCTATTAAAAATATCTAGGCATGAAAGAAGCAATTTTATGAAATTCTAATTTCTTTTGTGAATTCTAATCTATTTTGTGAAAAAAAAAAGAAAATCAACTTAAGTTTACTTTTAAACAGATTTTTCACCAGGTAATATGATCATCAATGAATAACATTTTTCAAACAATGTAATTTTTTTATGAGCTCAGTAACAATGAATATAAAATAAAATGTAAAGAAAAAAAAGAGTTTATTTGATTTGGAAGATACCCTAAATGTTTAAGTAAGTTTTACTCTGAATCTTTGAAAAGTAATTTTAAGTTAACTGTTTAGTGCAGGCCTGTACAACATATGGCCTGTAGGCCACATGTGGCCCACTAGTATTCACTCTGTGGCCTGTGAAGCCTTAAGATGCATAATATTACAGATCTAATAAATACAGAATTTTTTTTTTTTAGATTTATAATATTATGAAAGGAATATATAAGCAATGGTTATTATTGATATTTATTTAATTTTTTAAATAATTAGCAATTTATTTTTCATAGATAATATTTTTCGTTTTCTCATCCATCCTATATCCTTGCGGCCCACAGCAGCATTCCATACTGTAATATGGCCCTTATCATGTTTCAAGCTGTGTTGTCCCAGTTTAGAAAATAATGTGAATAATTAGTTGTTTCATTCATAGACTGTATGGTTTTTCATTGTGCATAATTATTTCTGGCTTCTGAAAGGGTATAGAGCAGTGATGGGCAAATGTGACTCTGAGAGCTACATTCAGCTCTTTGTTGAGTCAAGTACGACTCCCATTAAAATTTTACTTTTAAACAATGGTCTTTTAAACAATGATCCTAAAATTCCATGTTTTTTACTACTTCATTGCATAATTCACCATGAGCATCTCGTAGCAAAGTACTTCAAATACGAAAATGTATGGAAGATTGTTTTGCAGGTTGTGAATTTATTTAATACAAATGCCAAAACACACCATCAATTCAGAAATTTTTTAGATGAGTTGTGAGTGAATGACAAAATTTATGAATTGCCTAGTGATTTATCCTTATAGTGTTTTGTAAGATAGTTGTCAACTTATAATGTTTTGAGCTGTTTTGTGGAACTACTAAATCCTATCATAACATTTACAAAAGAAAAAAGTACCCAGAATTAGAAAATGAAACTTGGTTTTTTGACTTAATGTTCTTTACAGATCTGATAGAGCATTTGCAAATACTTAATTTGGCTTTACAAGGAAAAGAAAAAAATATTACTGATTTGTCACAAACTGTATTCAGTTTTGAAGCAAAACTTAGATAAATTTTATTTTATTTGTTATATTTTATTTTTATTATATTTGAATTTTATTACTAAAATTTTCAAATAATTATTTTCTATTTCACAATTATATTTTCTATATGTGTTCTTATATGTGATTTGTGAAAATATGCAATTACATTAAATGAAAAATTTTGAATTTGTGTATCTACGTATGGCTCTTTAAAATCTAAAAAAACGGATTGCAGCTCTCTTTCGCCTCATATGTGCGAACGGCAGGTATAGAGTAATAAGTTAAATACATATATTGATATTTGCTATTATAAATATCATATCTTTTGATTAAATTTCATGGCAAAAAGAATTGAATGTGTGTATACTTAATAAGAACTGTATGAATAAGAAAATGTTATTCGTGTGTTCTTTTTTTTTCTTTTCTTTTTATTTTATGCATCTCAGACAATCACTTGTGTTTTGAAGTGGAATTGAATGGAACTGCATTTATTTCCATGTTGTCAAAGAAAATGTTGGTAATTGTTACACATTATTACATTTTTGTATTCACAAACATTTTGTGCAACTGAATGTAATAAATATTTTATGAGTTCAAGGTTTTTTTCTAACATTTTTCTTTTCTTTTTAGAATAATGACGATTTAGATTTAGAAATCTATGACCATAACAAGTGGGGCAAAGGAGTTATTAAGAAATGCAAAGTATGGAATTTCATAGAATTTGATCAAAATCATTCTAGATCCTTTTTTTTAATTCAAAAGTGTATATAAATGTGTATTGTTATGACTTCTACTGTTGAGGCGGTGAAAGGCAAAGTGGTGTAAATCACATTTTCATTTTTTTTCTTAGCTGAGGGCAAAAATGTAATCCCCATGTTCAATTTGTAGTGGAATTGCAAATAATTATTATTTACAATATTGTAATAATTATTATGAATTATAATTTGTTCAATGTATAGTGGAATTTTTTGTAGTTTTTGCAGTAAAACACTTTGCACTTATACCACTTGACTTTCTGACTTACACTACGTTGCCTTTCACTGCCTCAGTTATATGTGCTTGTAATCCAGTTTTGAAACTAAACATTAAATATTTTTCTAGTATTTCCTTTCAGATCTGTTCCAGATTTTTATCTATATATTCTGAATCAAAGATAAAATTTAAGATCCCATCTTGTTGTGGAATAAAATTTATTTTATATTATAATTTTGATAGACTTGTTGCAGAGCTGTAAAAACATCTTGATAGTAAGCATTGAAGCTTGGTGCAAATTGATGAGCTATTAATAGTTCTCTTAAGAAATGTGAATTCTGATAGATGTCTTTGTATTTTTTGTCCTTTGCTATTCTTGAAACTATATTTTTCAGATTTAAACTCTAAGCTTTAATCCTAAATGAATTTCTATTTGAAAGTAAAAATTTTGTCTAAAAATATATGTTTTATACAGTCATCAAAGTAACGATAGTTGTATGTCAGACATAATGGAGTTAGAATAATCTTCCATTCCATATAAGTACCTTTAGATCAAGGATTCCCAATGGGGTCCAGGTGGACCCCCTTGGGGTGTCGATGGAAGTTTAAAAAGGGTCTATAGTATTCCATGGGTCTATTTGGGGTCTATGATAAATTTTTCTGTTTTAAAATTTAATTTTTTAGGAATGTAATTATGTATAAATACGGATTTGCATAGGGCAAAGTGATCCATACATCTAAAGTCAAATGTCATGATGCTTTTGTATATGCCTCGAATGCCGCTGTCAGCTTTTATTTGTGTACCAACACTAGGCAGAACAGGGAAATCCATTGGACCTTTAACAGCACATGGGTCCTCCTGATGCAACCAATCAGAAGCAGTTTCGTTTTTCTCTTGGCGATGTTTATACAATTACAATCTGTTTCTGAAATCTTGTTTGTATTTGTGAAATTAAAAATGAAAATAGTACAGACATAATAAAACATAACCTAATGAACCACTTTTTCTAGTTTTTTGTTCATATTAGTCAAATTGTTATCTTTCAGTGTTTTATGTGCAATTATTAGTATTATAATTATGTTGTATGCCGTGTATTATAGAGAAAAATGTGAGGGGGTCGATGTAGGAAAAAGGTTGGGAACCCCTGCTTTAGATCATTTTCTACCAACATAGCTATCATTAGCTAAATCAGCCAGTCTTAATTTTGTTGAACATTCAATTTCTGTAAGTTCATTATTCTTTTACAATAAATGCTTTCTTTTCAACCTTGGTATTTCTTGCTGCATTTGTTTCACTTACTCTGCAACTTGTACACTATAATTGGCTCAGTATACTAGCAAGCACATTTATCTCTAGTTTGACCTACCAACCTTAAATATGAAAAACATCTAATTTCTGTAATTTTTGTTCTGTATTTAATTCCTGTTCATAATAGTTTTGCAACAGTTTCTTTTTGTTTTCGTATAGATATCTCCTGATGCATTTGTTCAACTTGCTTTGCAATTAGCTTACTATAAAGAGTCCAAAAAATTTGTGCAGACATATGAAGCTTCTATGACAAGATTATACTTATGTGGTAGGACGGAAACTGTTAGATCTTGTACAGTGGAATCTAAAGATTTCGTTTTGTAAGTATTTAAATTACTGAATTATTTTGTAGCAAATTTTCTTAAGATTCACCAACTGTTGCCTCATCCATTTGCAGCAACTTTTTTTTAACTTCATGGATTATTAGCATTTTGATAATTTAAACATGCAGTATTTTTATTTGTTAAAAACAGTTTATCAATTTCCATGTGTATTGTAGATGTTTAGATAATCATCATTCTTATTATAATGTGTGTAATGTATGTGTGTGTCTGATGATCCTGTGGTTGTTTCTTGATACCGTATAAATTTTTACCATTCTTATAAGTACATTATTTCATTCCTGTTTGGCTAATATTACTTAACATATTAAGGACCAGAGACATGAATTAATGTCAATGTACAGGTATTCCTCGACTTACGACTGCTCACACTTACGACCAAAATTTTTAAATAAAAAAAATATTATTTTTCTTCCCCCAAAATACTGTTCCTTGAATGTACAGTACATACTTATACATATTACATAATTATTAAAAAATATGATGCAATATTCTGCAATACTGGCAATAATAAAAATGTTTGATGCAATAGTTTTGATATCCCCATGATAAATCAAATAAACCTTCATTGGCTTCAGAAAGGGCATCAACTTTTCATTTTATTAATAAAGGACTACAAGAATTAGGAGCAATGGATCCAAATGAAGAAAGATTCACATGTGTAAATCGTCATATTCAGAAAAATCTGACTTGCTACCTGACAATATACAAGGAAACGAAGACGCAAATAGTATAGATATCCACATGATAAATCAAATAAATCTTCATTGGCTTCAGAAAGGACATCAACTTTTCATGTTATTAATAAAGGACTACAAGAATTAGGAGCAATGGATCCAAATGAAGAAAGATTCACATGTGTAAATTGTCGTATTAAGAAAAATCTGGCTTGCTACCAGATAATATACAAGGAAAAGAAGATGCAAATAGTTTCGATAGTCACATGATAAATCAAATAAACCTTCATTGGCTTCAGAAGGGGCATCAGCTTTTCATTTTATTAATAAAGGACTACAAGAATTAGAAGCAATAGATCCAAATGAAGAAAGATTCATATGTGTAAATCATCGTATTCAGGAAAATCTGGGTTGCTACCAAACAATATACAAGGAAAGAAGACACAAACTGTTCAAACTACCTTGGAAAACATTTTTTGCAACTTGCAGTGTATCTTCTGTCACAAATTCTGAAGCAACGGATTGTACTAACATAATAAGTAGTGATGAAGAAGAATAATTTATGTCTTCTAAATACAATGTATTTTAAATTACATAGGTATGTGTGAAAGTAAAAAATATATGTATGTACATTTACAAAAAATATTGTTGGAAACTTGGCTTACAACCAATGTCTCGGTCCCTATCTCGGTCGTAAGTCGAGGAATATCTGTATAGCACTTGTGGACAGGAGACATAAATTTAAGTCCAATCACACCATTAAAGCATGTTCTCTTTAGTCAATCCATTGAAAGTTTTTCTTACAAGAAAAATTTTTTTGTAAGAGTTTACACGTGATCTGAATAATAATAATACAGTTGGCTCTCTTTTTAACGACGCTCTACTTAACGACAATCTCTATTTAGAGACGATATTTCCCAGTTCTGGCCCCTCCGACATTATGGGAAATGTTATGTTTTCACAAATTCTGTTTAAGGGCGATCTCTACTTAAGGACGATTTTTCACGGTCCCTTGAAAGTCGTTAAACAGAGAGCCAACTGTATTAATAATCCAGAGGAACTATATTTATTTATTTATTTTTTAAAGAGTAAAAAATTATTTTTTTACTTTTCCATTCTTTTAGGAGCATGGTACAAAATGATGCTGATAATATAATGAAGCAGAACTTGTTGAAACGAGCAGCAGAGAAACACCAGCAACTTTACAGGGATGCCATGAATGGCAAAGGAATTGATCGTCACCTTTTTGCTCTGTATATTGCTTGCAAAGGATATGGCTATGTAAGTTTTTATATTATTAGTAATATTTTCATACATGAAGTCTTTTATTTGTATTGAAATAATCAGTAATTTCTGCTTGAATGAAACTATTTTTTTATAGAATTAAAACTCCTGCATAGAGTTATCTACTTTATGAAGAATTTTCCATATTTTATGGCTCTTTTACATATCCTCTAGTATTTTATGAAGTTTAAAATTTGTCATGACTTGTTTTAACTGTATGTATTTCTCCAAAATGTAGCATAAATTAATTTCTCAATTTAATGATCATGTGTTTACATGCATTTTATATTTGATCCTTGATGCATTTGTTTGATACTTAGCAGAAGTTACAGATTTCAATTACTTTCTTTGCATGGTTCTGTTCCTGTATTTCTATGATTTTTTGAAACATTAAAATGTTTATAGATTCATGTATCATTAAAGTCTAAGTATACACTCAGTCATTAAACATGCCATGTGTCATTAAAACGTCTTAGGTTTTGTTTGAGTGGTAAAAATGTCTCATTGAGATTTCTGGGGATAATCAGTGGCTTAAATTGAAGTAAGATTAACTAATTTTTTTAAATAGTTGAATTTTTTTTAAATTTTCACCTTTCTTACACTTGATATAAGGAAATCTTATTTTACTTTGTTTGCTTGTTGAGTTTGTTATTTAGCATAGTTTTAAAAATATATACATATTAAATTGTTTTTTCACATACTTTTTCAAAATTTATGCATTGAGAAAAGTAGGAATATATCAATTGAAATGGATAAAAAACATTCAAATGGATAAAACTGTTAAGACATTTTGTGTTTGAGAATGAATATTTGGGATATTGAAGTTAATACTAGGTTTACTTACAATGTATATTGTAGTGTATATTCTTACAGTGAGAGAAATACATTTTGATCCTTTTCTTATGAGGGAAAATTTTTTTCATTCTTCTTATCTTAAAAGGACATTAAGGAAAAAATAAATAGTTCAAAATTTAAAACAATGTTTCGTTGAAGCTGTCCTAAGATTTTTTTAATCACATCATTAAAAATTTTCATTTGACTACTGCTGAAAAATTCCATACTCTTTCATTCAGGTACCTATTAATGTTAGATACCGGAGCATATAATAAGACTGAAAGAAATAAAAGGTGAAATAAGTGCATAAAAATAATGGAATTTATGTATAGCATTATAGATTATTGTTTAATAAAATGCAGATATTGTTAAATTGATGCATTTGCATTGTAAAGGATATTGGCTAAACCACTCTTGATGTATGGACTTTAATATTATCATGAGTAGCAATTATTTGATAAATTATTGTATACTTGCCCATATATTTTAGAAATAAATGTCCAATTTGGTGTTACAGTCAGTTGCAGGTCTCAGTCAGAAATGTTTCTAGACTTAGACACAACATTCATGATTGTAATACTGGGACTGAAACTAACTATCCAATTAGTTAACTATCTAAATTGTACACCAGTTGGTATTCTCATCACTATTTGTTACATATCTTTGTCAGTATTTTTAAAATTTAAAATGATAATTTCTATGTATTTGAAGTTTTAGTTACATTTTATATATTTTAAGTGAACGTCATTATCTGATTGAAATTATTGTTACTGTAAGATAAACCAGTGTTTTTCTTATTGTACTTTAGGAGAGTGATTTTCTTCTCAAAACAATAACCCGTCCATGGACACTTTCTACTAGTCAGACACCTCATACACAATTAACTGCTTTGCCAGATGCAAATTTACATATTTTTGATGATAAGGTTTGTATCAGCATTTTATAATAATTGTGTTACCAGTTGTATTATGTAATACTGATTAATCATCACTTTTGTTCTCATCTATATAAAAAATTAATATATTGAAATTTCAGTTTTTTATGCTAACTGTTTCTGGAACTATCATAGCAGTATATGCTGCAGCATTTTATGTAGTGTTGTTTTGTAAAATTAAAAAAAAAAAAAAAAGATACAGTGGAATCTTCATCTATCATTTTTTAAGGGACCTATTGCACTAAACAATCAAGGAGGGAAAACTACAGATGTGAGACCATAACAAAGAAATATTATTGTTGGGATTTGATGATGTAAACAACACATGTGGGAAAACAATGATTCAGGGAACAATCAAATAAGTTTCTACTGTACATGTTTTAGTTACAAATTTTAGATAAATTTAGTGAAGTGTAGTTGATTGTTTTCCTTTGCTGGATATGAATAGTTTAGTTGATTCAATACCTTTATATTTTGCTTTATACTTTAAAAAAAAATTTTCAGGTAGTCTCTTCTAACAAAACTACACTGGTGTAAGAAATTAAGAGAATTTGCAGACCTGGTCGATTATCTCTAGAACTACTGTACCGATTTTAATGAAATTTGATATGTACATACATTCATACAATACAAAACAAATAACCATTCAGTAATTGTAATACACATGCATGATCACACGTGGGATTGTATCAATGTGTGTACATATCAAATTTCATTAAAATCAGTACAGTAGTTCTAGAAATAATCAACCAAGTCTGCAAATTTTCTTAACTTCTTACACTAGTGTACCACGGGTTATTAACATAGAATTACTTATCGTTGCTTACCTCTTTTGTATGTATATAAGTATCTGTATATATATATGTATATGTATACATATATGTCAAAATTTTGACACATCTGTTTAACTGTTTACTGCTTGTCCAAGCGATAGACTGGGTTTGGCGCACTGCCAAAATTATAACTCACAAGGATGGATGGATGGACGGTTTTAGCATCTGAAATTTTCCTTTCCGTAGGACCGTTATGGAGGAACGTAATCCTACATTTTAAAAAAAATGCAAATTCAACACATTCAGATTTTGTACATGATTTTGTTGTTTGAAATAAGTTACTCTTGCGTTTCAAAATCATAGAGGGATAAGATCTTGAAAAAGTTGATTGTTGTGCAAATTAAACAAGCCTATTTGCAATTTGAAATCTTTGTTTCTCATTTCATGATAGTCAGGCTCTTTTTCCTACCCCTCTCCCTTTCTCTCATAAATATTTGTTTCTCTCTCATATACTTAAATTTAAAAGTGGCACTTTTTTCATAGTATTGTAAATTATTCTTTGGCATTTCATACAGTATGTTACTAAACAGTAGATCTCTCATGATGCAGAAATTTGATACTAATATCTTTTGAGAAGTCATCTTTTCTCTGAGTGATGTCTTCAGGAGAAATACAAAGCTCCCCTCCATGCTCCACCTCATGTACCTATGGAAATACTAATGAGATGGTTTATTTAATGTCTTTGAATTTCTCAGTAAAGACTCCCCTCTAGAGTAATTCTTTTACAGGAAAATAATCTACAAGCAATCTTATCCTTTTTTCTTTGGAACCGAATGATGGCCGATGTTGGTTTTTCTCACCTTATATCTGCGGCTGTATTGAAATTAGCCGGTGTTTGACATCATCACTTTCGACGGGCGTGTCTTCAGTAAATACGTTGAGTGAAGATTTTGCTCAACTGATGTGGCATCATTGTTTTTATCATGCGGGTTTTTTTAAAGAGTAGAAGTTATACGTTCCATCTCGAAAAAGTGTTGTGGGTGTTCTGTTCTTTTGCAATCTACAGGTTGCCAATTTCAGTAGAAAATTTGTGCTTTTAAGTTTTTTTTTATACATAACTAGCTGAAAACCCGCACTTCGCTACGGAGTACATTCAAATTAAATACAACGGTCAATGTATGCAATTAATGCCAAAAAATATATATATGTATATTTATAATAAATACGACGATCAATATATACAATTGATGTAGAAAAAAATATATTTATAAAGAAATCGAAAGGGATATTTTTATAGATAAAATAATGTCCAATCGTCTGCCACATTAGCAAGAAAAAAATATTTTTTTGTCTATTTAGTTGTTACTCACGTGACGATAAATTTATTTAAAGTACCAGAAAAAGAAATCACGTGATCAGCATTTAATAAATTAAATTCTAAAAATGAATCTTTAAAAATTCACCAAAAATCAGAAAATAGAGGTAAAGATTTGAAAAAGATTTCATTTTAAAGGAATTTTTAGGATCTTTCTCGTGATATAAATTTTATAACCCTCAAATTATTATTTTAATGCAAACTTTAAAAAGTTTCTAAAACAGCTTAAAAATTTAATTTAAAAAAATCTAAGAATTTTTCAAAAATCTCTCTTAGTGCATCCCTACACTATAAGAAGAATCGCCATGCAAAATTTCAGCCCTTTCGGTCCAGCGGTTTGGTCTGTGCGTTGTATGTCAGTGAGTCAGTTACGGAACTGTTTTATATATATAGATTAAATTTCTTTTTTTTGTTACATCGTGTGTTCGGTGTTTACTTCCTGAACCATGCGCTACCACTAATAGCTGAATGGCTAGGGCATTGGCTTTCGGTACCAGAGTCTATGGGTTCAAATCCCACTCTTGGCATTGACGTTTGTAGCTGTTTTGAATCGGCTTTAAGCAGTATGTCTCTGTCTAATTAGCCCTTATATTGCAAAAAATGGTTGTAGTGCCCTAAACCAACTTTTTTTTGTTTGGTAAAAGCATTGACGGATCCTGTGTAGATTATTGATAAATAGCTGCAATTTTCTAAATCAGTTGTGCCTTGCATGGACTTCACAGCAGGCTCATCTAGCATTGAATATAGGCCACTAATATTGACAGACTTCTTAAGCATCGTTTCCATATGCCACATTATCTATGGAGACAGGAGTATACTTGGATTTTTATTTTTTGATTGTTGGTTGAGTTTTAAATTTAAGTGCATGGCAATTTAAGTATATAGACATGTCAGAAGGAACTGCTGCTTTTTTATGTTAGCATAATGTGACTAAAAAGTCGTGATTGAGTCACTGGATAAAGTTGAAAACCATTGCTGCATAGAATGATTGCAGTTGCTATGTAAAAGTTGGATTAATACCCATTTATGGTGAGATAAATGGGTATTAATTTAACTTGGTAATTTCCGAATAATGTTGCATAGCAGTAAAAGTTGCATGAATGTCATATCTGGGTTCTCTTAGTTAATTTTTTTTTCCATTCAGTTCTGATGAATTGCTAGTAGTGGTTGTATCAGTTTCAAAGAGGAAGGAGGTTGGGTCTTGTACATTCTTTCAAAGGACAATTATTTACTTTTGTGACCATGATAAAAAAAGGGGAATGATATTTATCAAAACATTTAATAAACTTTGATTAACCTAACCAGGTGAGGATATTTTATTCTCTTTACACATGTTGACAAAGTTGTATATGTTGTCAGTTTAATTTCGCCACTAATACTTATTAGAAGGGACTTATGTAGATATCATTACATTATATCTGTGCTCAGATGGCAAAATGTCAGAAGAAATTTACGTGACAGCAATTCTAAGATTCAAGATGTCATAAAAAAATCAGTAATTTGCTTTACATGAGAAAACGTGGGACTAATGTTTCAGAAAAATAGTTGGCTATTACCTACAGTAGTTACAGTAAATAGAAAATATTGGCAAACGAGAATCCGGAATGTGTTGGGTTTTGCATGCGCCCACATGAATTACCTGTTTGTATGAGAGAGCTTCTTGAAAATTACCTTGTGTGTATAACGTTTCTTCTTTTAATCTGTAAATCCAAAATATTTGCTATTTAAGTGGGATGTCAGAATTTCTATGAAAGTAGTCTGTCCAATAAATACGAGAACTGAGCTTTTAGGGTGGCCGTAAGTTGAAGTTTGGCCATGCGAGCTGGCTGCTCTGTTGGTGGGGGACCCATTGGAGCATCATTAATCGCCAGACCATTGAGGCAAGCGTACAACTAGAGGTGGGATTTTTTTTTCTCTCTTGTCGACAATGGAGATTGATGAACAGATGGAACAGCGACTCTACATCAAATTTTTGGTGAAACTTGGGAAAAATTCTCGGGAAATTCATAAAATATTGAGGAATGTTTATGGAAATAACACACTGAAGAAAACAGCTCTTTTCAAATGGATCAAGTGTTTCAGTGAGGGCCGTGAAGACTGCAAGGATGATGCAAGGCCAGGATGACTGTCGACCTCCTGTGCTAATGTTTTTTTTTATATATATATATATTCATGATATTGTCCACTATGAATTTCTTCCTGAAAGACAAACAGGGAATGCTGCCTTCTACGTGAAGTTTCTCAAGCACTTGAGGGATCGTGTGCATCGAGAGCGACCAAATTTGTGTGGTGGTGATGGATGGCTGCTGCATCACGGCAATGCGCCCGTACATTCAGGTGTGACTATCCACGAGTTTCTGGCCCGTAATTCGATCACCATGCTAGATCACCCTCCCTACTCATCATACTTAGCCCCCTGCAATTTCTTTTTGTTCCTGAGATGTAAAACGTTCATGCAGGGTGGCATTGGGAGAACTTGGAGATGATAAGACGGGAATCGACAAGGCAGTTGAAGAGCCTGACTTCTAAAGACTTCCAGGGATGTTTTCATCAATGGAAACAGAGGTGGGACAAGTGCATTGCATCAAAAGGGGAATATTTTGAAGGGAATAATATTGATGTACCCTAAATTTTGTAGAATAAAGGTTTTATGACATCAGTTCCCATATTTATTGGACAGCCTATGTATAGGGATACAGAAATTCTATCTGGGAAAAGTCAAAATTGTGGTAGTTATGTAGGTTGAGGTAGTGATAATTAAATCAGGCACTACAATAATAATTCTGATGTAGATGATGAAATATATTTAGATCTTTTGCTTATGTTTTTTCTTTTTAAACTAATGTTATCCCTTTTTATGTTATTATTAGCTTGGAGCTGGTGGAGGTTTTGGTCCAGTATCAGATGAAGGTTATGGAGTATCCTACCTCTTTCCTTCTGATAACAGAATCTTCTTCCATGTGTCATCTAAATATTCTTGCCCACACACAAGTTCAAAACGATTTATAAGTCTGCTGGTAGAGAGTATGCAAGAAATGGTTTCAATATTTGAAATTGAATCTTGAATTTTAGGTTAAAAAAAACTGTTTTTTGCCTCTATTAGAAGCATTTGAAATGTGTATTTTTTTAATTGTGAGTTAAACTTTTTTTTTTTTATTGGTCACATCTCAGTTAATCTTGCTAAATGCAACTATTTTTAGTATTCTTTTATAGTGTAACGTGTTTCCTTTTGTAAGTTTTTACTATTCGTGTAACTTTTTTTTGTTTAAACTTATTTATTGATTTTAAGTATTTTTGCAATGTTAACGTTAACTCTTTGACATTCAAAGTGTATTCTGATACATTCCAAGTTAGGAGTGCCTTTGTAGTCTTTAATCTTTTACAAGTTGACTTTTGCTGTTGATATATTTATTAATTTTTTTAAAAGTGTAAATCTTATCAATCATATACAATTTTATATCGCTTAAATGAATTGCTTTATTGCATTGATAGCTAAACCAGCATCATAAATCTAAGCTTTTGAAAGTAAGGACTTATTAAAGGATTTGAAGTGTTGATTTTGTAGACATTTTATGAGGCTTGTAGGCTAATAAACAATTTAAAGGAATAAAAAAAAGCATAATTTTTTTACATTGTAATATGGTACCATGAAACTATTTTGAAATATACCATTTTAAAATTAAAAAATTAAAATGAGGCTGTGTTGATTGAAATTGTTATGTAGAAACTGATATATATGTATGCAATTAATTGGCTCTTGTTTTTTTAATCCTATTAATTTGTACGATTATATTGTTTAGTGATTAAAATCAAGTAATGATTTTTTATGATCTAAATTTATAACAATGATTTTCAAATAAAAAAACAGATAAAAATATATTTTGAAATATACCATTTTAAAATTAAAATGAGGCTGTAGTGATTGAAATTGTTATGCAGAAACTGTTATATATGTATGCATTTCATTAGCTCTTTTTTTCTTAAAAAATCCTATTAATTTCTAGGATTATATTGTTTTGTGATTAAAATCAAGTAACAATTTTTTATGTTGTTCTAAATTTATAACAATGATTTTCAAATAATAAAAAAACAAATATAAACATATAAAACTATTTTGAAATCTATCATTTTAAAATTAAAAGGAGGCTGTGGTGATTGAAATTATGTAGAAACTTGTTATATATGTGTGCAATTCATTAGCTTAATCCTATTAATTTGTAGGATTATATAGTTCTGTGATTAAAATCAAGTAATTTTTTATGATGTTCTAAATTTATAATGATTCTCAAATTTAAAAAAAAAATTCATAATTTAAGAAAGCTGTACTATTATTATAATCATTATTAATTTAAATTTAATAGCAAATGGCTGTGTCTTTTCTGAAATACCTAACATAGATATTACATTCTTTAATTTGGAAGTGTGTTAATAACTATCAGACTTTGGTTCATTGACAATATTTTGCACAAACTTTAAGTAATAGAACATCATTTAAAAACCAAATACATGTTACATGCTCAATTCATTATTATTGTATGTTATTATGTTGACATAAAAATTAAACAAATTATTTATACTGGCTACTCCCCAAAATAAACAACCCTTACTTTCTGTTAAGTGTAGTGGATTATTTTTTCATGTTCTCTATAATCCGAGAGATTTATTTAATATTAATTTTATTTAAACATATGAAACATTGTATCTTAATTGCTCTTATTCAAAAATATTTATTCAGAATCTTTTTTGTAATAGCAGTTTCAAGATTCAGTAACTTTTTATGAAATGAACTGGTTCAGTGCCCGTCACTGACAAATCCACCGCCGTGTTCACTAATGGTGGCCAGTGCACATAAAATTGTTGTGGCTGCAATGTCCTCCAAGTTCTCAAATTTACCTCTGGAGGTGTGGGGTCAAGTGTTCTGATCTCGTCACTTGACTTGGTTCTAAATTACGGGACTGGTTTGTAGGTGGTAATGCTGGCCACCTGTACATTGCCACCTTAAATGAATGCCCAGCAGTCTTGCTCTTTATCTAAGAACTAGTGGCATCATAGCCAATTTTCTGGGCTTTTGTAATAAATAAATAACTTTTTATGAAATGGATACATGGTAGTTATTGTAAAACAAAACTAACATGATTTTTAAAAAAAATCCAGTTTACTCTAAAATCAAGCAAAGCCTCAAAGACTTGACAAAATCTTGAAATAGGATTCTGTAAGCTTAATGAGTCTTCATTTTCTGACATGTTTAAAAACATGTCTTTCTGCTTTTGAATGTCACAAATACTTTTTTATGTATCCAGTTATTAATTCTTTGCTCCCAAAGCACCATTGATCTGTAACTTGGAATTTCAGAATAGTTAGATGTATGGCAAATTTTGCATGAGAACCTCCTTTTAAGAAGAGCCTAATATTAAAATAATCTGCATCTACAGCAAGGGTCAGCAACCTTTTTTACTGGGAGGGCATATTTCAGAAATGCGGGAGTTCAGCAGGCACCGCTGGATGAAGAGGAAGAGGAGGGGGGGGGGGGGGGGAGATTAATATTTAAACTTGAAAATATTAATGCAACATAAATTTTTAATACATAAATTGAAATTTTAATTTAAACAAACTAATCTTAAAATTCATAATTAATGCAATATTTGACATTGCAAATCTGCGGCCAACTCGTTGTAATGTGGCACTTAAGTCAAATTCCCAGTTCTCAGGCAATGGTCCAAATGATAAGTACTGATCAAGTGTCATTGAGACTTGATCAGTACTTTGATTTTAAGTATTTTATATTGGAAAACAAAGATTCACAAGTATTTGTCAACGTGCAAAGAGAGTGCAATTTCAGAGCACATTTTTCTCAACAATGGGAAGTTTTTTCCATTCACTAAATTCCAGAATTTTTCTTTGTTATGATGTAATTTTAATTCAATGTCATTTCATATATTTATAATTTCCAATTCTCAGTCCTCTGTATTGGAAATATCAAAATATGTTGCGATTTTAGTAGTCACATCGTCCTCTGTATGATGTCCTAGCTCAATTTAGATATTTGAACGGCGAGTACTTTAAAATTGTTTCGCAGGCACCACGTTGCCGATCCCTGATCTACAGCATTAAATATGTTCCACAGTAGGAATTGGGTATTCCTCATATAAGTTCCATTGCAACTCATAACCAATACATTCAACATTTCTATAAAGCTGGCCGGGTGGTGCAGTGGGTTTGCCCATGTGTATTCTTTGAGTGCTGTCACCACCAGGTTGTGGGTTCGATTCCCGATTGTCTGAGGACAAAGCTGAGATTAGGGTTGCATCATATCCTATTGGGCTGAGATTAGGGTTGTATCATGCCCATCATGTAGGTGGGCATCATATGTTGGCCCACTTATATGATGCTCTCATAATAAAGAAGCCAACAAATTCAGTGTGGATGGGCAAATGTCGTAATAAACAAAGTTTCTGCTATGTTGGAAAAGGCATTTCTATAAATGTAATAATTGTAAAATTTCATTGGTTATGGAGTTTACCATAATTACCTAGTGTGCAGAGTGATAGGATTTTCCTTAAACTGCGGAACAAATTTTATTAGCTGAATAGATGACAAAATATGTGCATGAACAACCAGGAGCCAACTGAATGCAAAAATAGCTTGTCATACCAGAAGTTTAAGCAGTGGATATATTGAAAAATATTCTTGAAAACTTATATTAATTGAAATTTCTGTGTAATTTACCTATGTTTTCAGTGTCTGGGAATAAATGTATCACAGTAACTAGGATGAAAGATTGGAATTTATTTGAAGCATTCTGGACCAAGCTGTGTAAAGAAATATTGAGAGTTAATTATCTTCTCTTTTGGAATATTTACTCACTATTCTGAGTGTTCTACATGCCAAAAATGATCTCGTGTGTTTACCCCAATGAAACTTCTATAGAACCTTTTCCTTTCTTCTTTAAGCACCAGCCTGTTAAGCTTTTGTGTAGCAAGGTGACCATAGCACTACAATGCAGCCAATCTTTTTCACTCTGTAATGTTCAGGAATTAATGTCCTGTTAAAATGCTTCTAAAAATTCATGCCATTATATATTATTAACAAATATATTTGTTTAATATTTATGAATAATATATGTATATATGTGTATGTGTGTTATTTTCTTAGTTTCTTTTGGTGGTCAGTACATGATTCAGGTGGAGGTCCAAATTTTGGAGAGAGATGTAATTTCAAATTCTGATTTTAATCATTCCATGCCTTAACACCTCGTATATTATAGCCTAATCTGATAAATTAAACATTTAATTTTGAGAAAAATTACTTATAAGGCAAAAAGTTACATATGAAACACAGTTTATTAACTGATTATGCCCAGTGAACAATTCTAATAAAAGTTTTTTCCCCCCAATGCAGCAGAAGGCATAGGTCAGGGGGGGAATGTGCCCCCTCAACTTAACTTGAAATAAATTAAAATGTTAATAGAAGTTCAGTTAAAATTGGAAAATTGTAGAAAAGTTTTAAGAAAGTTGGTTTCCCTGCTTTTTCGAACTGTGAAGCTGAAGATTCCGATTATGTTCTTTAGCCTTAACATAGTTTTTAACAATGATATGATCCATAACAAAAATTCGATGTTACATTTTTTTTTCTCATTTTATTTATATTATATTTATTTTTCTCATTGTATAACTTTTGAATATTACTCAAACATCAATTCTATTGTTATTTAATTTTTAAAAAATCATAATATTTCATATTTTAAAGACTGTTTGGCAGTCAATGTGCTGAGGAGAGCCCTAACTGAATTCATTTCTTGCCCCCCCCCCCCCCCCAAAAAAAAAAAAGTTATAGTACACCGCAGTTTGCTAGCTATTTTATTATGGGGGCACCATATAAGCAGACTAGAATTACCCCCTATGAAGGGATGACACAAACGAAGGCTTTTAGTGATGCAATGCCGGGAAGAACTATGCGGCTTATAGATTTTACGAGCTTATACTAGGCGAAAAAACGGAGGCATTCAGAGGCGCTTGTCAGGGATTCGAGCCAAGCACCCTCGGGGGCCGAAATCCTAACATACTAATCACTAGGTTGCCCTTGGCCGAGTGAATTTGTTATTATTGTTTACCATTTATTGTACGTCAGGGGCCGAGCATCCTCAGCACCTAAAACCAGTGTGCTGTACCACAGGATTGCCGCAAGCCCATAATAAGAAAAGTGTTTAATGTAATTTTAACTTACATGTGTAAAAGAATGAATAAAAAGATATTAATATTTTGCTTGTTTTGTCAAAAAATAAAAAAACAAATAGAAGACAAAAATTTAATATTCTCTACTAAAGACATAGGCAGGTAAAGGGCCTATAGAATTCTATGTTGCGAATCGAATTAATCAAATGGATTGCGTGGGTGGAGTTCAACTGGCTTTCATTGATACCACGTGACCCTAGAGAACGATGTAAAAATTTGTTGTTCATGCTTTTACTTGGCTTGCTAAGTTTGATATGAATGGAGCACATCTCAGCAGTGCTCGCCAGGTTTCATTAAAGGAAATATTTTTCATTTTCTTCACCCTAGCTTCCCTTGAAATTTATCCTTTGCATATTTAAATGCATTGACAAAAAAGCAGCCATCAATGATGTTTTAATTAATTGCTTTCCTTACCCATTCCTGAAGATTTTTTCTGTTTACATTGTTAGTTTCTGTCAGAGATAAAAATGAGTGTCAGACTCACATCCGGCACTCTTATAGAATTAATTCAAATAGCCCTAGTAACTCCTATTTTTTTTCTAGTTACTTTTAATATGCAATAAAACACCTATGAAATAACAAAAGTAAAAACAACATGACTATGATTTGAAGATAGGCAGTTATACTTCATAAAAGTTTTTTAAATGAATATTTGCCATCTAATGATAAATATATATGAATTTCTGATTGGCGGATTTGTACTTATCTAAAAACATTGCTTAAAGATATTTTTAAGAATTTTGTGATGTGAAAAAATTTTTAATATGCCTTTTATCAAAATTATACTTGTCATGGAACACAGTTTGTTTTTGTATATTAATCACTTATACATATCTGTAAAGTAATTTATAATTGCAGATATGCACTTTAATAGAGCTACTTATTGTCAAATTTCATATGTTGTATTTTCAATAAAATTATATAATTTTTAAAGATAATTTTCGTTCTGATTCCCTCTTATTTTTGAGGTGCTGTAATTTTCAAAATATTGTTAGGAATCATTATTTCAAATTCAAACTAGTCACATTTGTACCTGTTGAAATATAATCTGGTTTCCAGTTTATTTAGGTTATATTTCATTTGCAACTGAAATGGATATAAAATATTCTTCTGTAATATTTTTCTTTTGTCCTTTTTTTAACAAAATTCAGATTTTTGTAGTTGTTATGTTTTTTTTTGTGGAAAGTTCTCATTCTTATATAAAGCTAAATAATAGATAATTTTAAATTGTGCTGTCAGTATATTTAAAGATTAACTAAATTGGATAAGATTAACTATAGGCAACTAAGTTGATACAGACTCTGAATGTTGAAGGGTTTAAAAGTGCTATGAATGTTTCTTTGTCTAGAAAAGTTGTATTATGGATTCTTTAATTATTTTTTTTTATGTACTTTAATTTATATATTTTTAATTTTTACGTACTTAAATTTATGTTTTTTTTATCAGGTCCATAAAAAATCACAACTTGTTCTCTTGTGTTTGAATGTTTGTGATATGTTTTAGTACATTTATTAGTTGTGATTGATTTTACATTTTTGTACATAATCAGTACTATGTACATATATTTCTATCCATTTCAATTTATGTACTTGTTTATACTACTTTTCAATAAAGTGCTTTGTCTTTTTGAGCCTCTGTGTCTATATTATGATCATCAACTGAACATTTTGCATTATCATCATATGTTTTTGTGATGTAGAACATTTAAATCAATAGAAGACTAAAATTATGCCTAAGAAAAATGTTTAATGAAGTTTATGAAAGCTAAAGTAATATATGCTCACTCCTTTCAACAACATCATATATCCAAAATCGGCGATTTTTAGTTATGCTTGTTCTCAGAATGCCCTAAAAGAGTAGTATATCCCTGCAAAATTATCTTATCTCACCATTCAATATTTAGCTGCCAGAGAGCAGAATTAAAATTTATTTTCAATACATTTCAATGTACTTTTAAACTTTCAAATCACTCTCCTGAAAAATCGTGTTTTTTGAGATATGACGATGTTGAAAGGAGTGAGCGATATGTCAAAACTTCTCTTCAAGACAAAAACTCTCCTTTGTGAAACTGATTTTATATCAAAGTACATGGTATTAAAATTGTCTGTTAAAAAGAGAATATCAGAATTAAATACTAAGAAAAATGTTAGGGTTTGTTTTGTAAGCAAAACCAGTAGACTGATATCTTTGTAAAAATAGCATTTTTATATACACATACAGAAGTGGGAAGGGACTTGCAAATTTTCATCATGTATATAGGCATGTCATAGGCTTCATTATTCTTCGATATATTGGATACTGAGTGGGAGATCAAGCAAAGGTACTTGCTCCAATTTTAATACAATAAATTTTATTAAAGTTTATTGTATTATATTTGCTAATCTTTTTTTTTCTGTTTATTACTAGCATTTTAATAACATTTATTGTATTACAATGCTATTGATGATACAGAATACTTGAGAAAGCATGCAGGTAAATTTTATAATATTTACTTTAAGTAGATTATTTTTTTAATATTCTAAAGTTGACAGTTAAAAAATTAGGTTTTCTTAATCTATTTCTTCACATTTTCATGGTGCAAATAAAAGCTAGGAAGATATCCATTCCTATCTTACCTATCGTATGATGTTCATTATCATTGTTAAGGGTGCTGTGTAATTGGATGGTAAAGGTTGAACCATAGGGGTGGGGGGTTCCAAATGAGAAGCGGAGTGTCCAGTACCGCCTGCTGCGTTGGACTGTCACAACATAGTTATTAATTGCCTCATCCCTTCAATATAAAATCCTTTTTTTCCTCACTCTTTACTGTTAGGGAAATGATGATCAATAAAAATGTCATTTTTAGATAACCTGAACTTTTCCGCACATTTTTATGCTTTCTTATTTTTTTTAAACATTTTGTTGATTAGAGGAAACTATTTGCATTTAAAACTCAATATACTACCTTTTTTCAGAATAATATAAATTTGAAAACACTTTCATCTTCCTTTTAAAAAAATGAAAATTGTTTATACAAAAAAAAATCTGTATTATGCGTTATAATGTAAAAGTAAATAAATAAAAATAAATGAAAATTCACAAGTTTAAAGAAACTCTTCTCCTTAGGTCAACACTAAGCTGAGTGTATCCAATATGATGGCCAACAGGCACACTTAACTATAATGATTTACTTGAATTCTTATAAATATCAGATATCAATTTTCACTCATGGCATGGTGAAAGTTCCGCACCAGTATTTTATAATTTTGGAATTATTAAATCCACGAACGTGAAATTCAATTTATAGCTCTACCCTGCATGCTGTATGATTTTATTGATGTCGGTAGATTCAGTAAGGCAACATGTCACATCTCAAGTCGTGCATAAACGAAAGGCTTAACGTTTGTTGTTAAGCGCATTATTACTAAAACTCGTATAGAAATTCATACCAGAGTCCACGTAAAAAAGTAGAGCATCCATTTCCTAGCCTTTTTCACGTGGTTACAAAAGTGTGTCCCTCTATGATGTAAGAGAGGATACGATCCCCCCAGATGTCGCTCCTGGGGGTGCGTGGTCAAGAGTGAGGTGGCAACTAGCTAAGACGGACTTCGACCTTGTGGTGCTATTTGAATCGGAGCCGCACCTTTCAGCTCGAACCTTTTATGTACCTGGTCTGGAACTTCCAGCCATCAGAAACAATAACAACAAAAGTGTCGTCATATGAAACTGCCTTATCCGTGGATTTCAGACTGGGAGAATTTTAATACAACGACATGCATGTAATTGCTCGAATTATTGTGGAAAAAATGTACAGAGAAAATAAAAGAATGATACAAACTAAATTACTAAGTACTGCAATCGGTGTATGCCTGATCAGAAAGCATATCAGAATTGATGACCATTTCGATAATTTGCGCCACGTCAATCTATCAATGTGTAAAATTTGAGTTATCTGGTCGTTTTACGGTTGTGACAATACGATAATACTCGATCCGTACTATGTTGTAAGCAATTGTTGAATTATTTTTTTCTTGCTAAGTAAGATATTTTATACTTTAGAAGTTTTATGTTTAAATTTTACGTTTAATTCTCTAACTGTTTTTTTTTCAAAATAATTGATAAAAAGGTTATAACTGATTGGGAAATTTTCAGAATTCCAAATAGTTTTAAAGGAAGTCGAGCTCGAACGCAGACATAATGATGCATTTCGAATCTCGGAGGATTTCTGAAGAATTTTAAACTCACACCTACTGGTATTTTTTTTTTAATTTTGCTTCCTTTAAAAGAATTAAGTATTTTCAAAAGGTCGGTTGTTATGCAAACCGGTGGCTTAGTGGTTAGAATCACAACACTCTGTAAGTTACGAGGTAGCGAGTTCGAACCCAGTTTCTAAAGCTTGTACCTAAATGTTTATTTTAAAGATAATATCGATGAATCAATAAATCTCATTAAAAATTATTTGTATTGATTTATAATTTAAGCCTAATATTAGGCTTAGGTTTCTCACACCTAAGCCTAAGAGTAGGCTTAGTTTTGAAATTTTCTCTCTTTAAATTTAGAAGCTAAACCTAACATTAGGCTTGGTTGTGCTTTAGAAGCACAAATCAGTTAAGCCTGATTTAAGGCTTAGTTGAAAAATTCTAATAACGGGAAAAAACGTTTACCTTCTAAGCCTAACATTAGGTTTAGCTTTTAAATCGATAGGAATAATCAATTAATCGATTAACATTTATCAATTAATCGGGATATATGTTTCCAGCAAAATAAATATTTAAAGCCGCATTCTGAAACTTCCCATACGTTAGTCACCAGCTGGATTCGAACCCTCAACTTGCCGCCTGATTGTGATCATGACTTAAACCACAGAGTCACTCATTCACAACAATCTATGAGCATTTTGAAATATTTATGCTTTATGGCAGACAGCTGTTTAAAAAAAAATGCTGAAGTACGTTAAAAATTCGCTTTGAGAATAAGAGAGAAATTTTAGTTTTTACTTTTTAACACCCTTAGAATATTTTATGGCGGGATGATTTTGTTTTTGAAGAAATCAAAATAAATAAATCTTTTATTTAAAAAAAAGAAAACGAGAGTTCAACTGGCAGTTGCTAGATTCTAACTCATGTTACTCACACGGCACACGGATCGAACCACTTAGCTATATGTTCAGTACCGTGTCATTCTTTTGGAAATATTTAATTTTTGAAGTAGGCAATATTATAAAATAATAGTAATAATAATAATTGGAAGTACGTTAAAATTTTTAACATTTTTTTAAAATTTAAAAACTTAAAATTTTTTACATATTAAAACTAGATATATTTTTACTTTTGAAGAAACTGTTATACCTCTATTAATTTCCTTGGAATTTATTATTTTCTCATTTCCAAATTTTTCTTTTAGGTTTCGTTTTACTACTAACCGAAATGAAACTTTGGACAGCGTTTTGCACTGCACTTGCGAACCAAGACTTTAAAATAAGAGATTTTTTTACAAACGTTAGAGTATCGTTGCAAGAAAAATTGATAAACAATTTTTGGGAATTTAAATTGCTTCCCCTGCTTTTAGGGAGGAGGTTTTTTTGAATTTGTTATCAATGGATGATGAGTCGATTTTTAAATATGTGATTCCTAAGCACACTAATGATCCCTCAAGATAATTAAATAAATAAAAATTTAAAAATGGAATTCTATTTAAAAGTAAGTTATTAAAGATGAATTGCAGATGATGTTTTGAAACTTGAATGCTTTATGAGGATGTGAGAGGTGAGAGTGTTACAAAACATGTGAGAAGATTAAGAAGAAATGTGAAATATCAGAATTTATTTATAAAGCTTCGTTTTAAGCGTTTGTATTCAAGACACAAAATTGTTTATAATTTGATTATAAGTAAATTGATATATGTTTATTGTATCATTATATTTAGTAAAACATCTCTATCTGGCCACTCCTCTAAACGGCCATATTTTGTTTGGAAACGAATCAAGACTTCATAGAGTCAATGTTATGGAAGAAACCTCTTTTCGGTGGTCACCCCTCAAAACGGCCACTTTTTTTCGGAATCATTACTGTCCACCATAGAGAAGTTCTACTGCACTACACTTCCACACATCTTTATTTTTTTAGTTAATAATCAATGACCTACGTATGATTTATAGATAAAATAGTTATTAAATTTTCAGTTTCATCATCAAGAATTTAATGTTTTATCTTAAACTATTCTTGATAACGCTTAAGGCGGTACATCAGTTGACTTCGTTGGTCATCAAACCCAGCGGTCACGGGAAAGCTGTAAGGAAGGTAAATTCATTACATATTTGAAAAAACAGGGGTAATGAAGACCTCCAGCTGACAGAGGGAACGGGTAGAGTGAAATTTTTTGCTCTTTACTTGTTTCGCAGTCCTTCTCGGTAAAAAGATTTCGTGTAACGCTATCTACCTGCTGATTGTTGTTGGTGTTAGTTCTTTTTTCTGGAAACGAGGAAAACTAATAGAAATCTCAAATTGGTTTGAAGTCGGATAAAGGTATGCCCCTCACGAACAGATAAATAACAATTTATTAACATAACTTTAACATATCAGATCATAATACGATTACAGACGAAGTGAATAGTAACGGATGAGATGGAACTTCCGGTAAAAGTACAGCTTCTGACATTCGGCAGAGTTCATGATCAGAAGAAGGGTGTTCGGGTAGAGGTCGTGAGAGTTCGGCCGCCCCAAGTTTGTATACTAATTATAGCGTTTACATGTGGAATATAAAGCCATAAATAGTTAAACTTTTCTGACAGAACAATACGAAGATGATACTTTAAAAATTGCGGGTTGCATTATTTTAGATTTAATGAATAGCATGTTCTGTTGCTAATAATTAGTAATACAAAACTAAATGATTAAAATTAGTAAATAACTACTAAAAAAGTAAATAAAACTAGTGTAATTAAAATAATAAATAAAAAAATTGTGCGGTTGGGGAACCCCCGTCAGGAACGAAGTTCCTTACGTTATTTTTTCAACTCTAAACGTGATTTAATATGTAGATTTCTATTGATTATATATATGCACATATATATATATATATATATACATATATATACATATATATATTGCGCTATTCCCAGAATAAGTGGGAATAGAAACGGCCAGCGCTTGTGCGGAGATTTGAACCAGGGACCTCTCGCTCCGTAGTGCGATAGTCCGATGCGATAACCATCCAGCCACAGAGTCCTTGAGAAAAAGCTCTTATGAAGGGGGCATAACGCTTTTTCGTTACGTGACGATTCCTTCCAGTTCATTCTACTGTAAGCCGCGTAAAAGAACTTCGTTCCAATAATAACTCTTAGTCATAATAAATGTATAAGTTAACTTAGGTTATTATCTATATTAATAAAAGCGAATGTTTGCGTGCGTGTGTGTGTGTGTGTGCGGCCTCCAGACGAATCTATCAAACTTACAACTGTGAAATTTGGCACACGGGTAGTGAAGAGTCTGAACATGTGCACCTCGAAGTCCGAATTTAAAATTTTATTACCCTTTAATTTTTAATTAATAAAAAAAACAACAATTTTTGAAGGGTGAGTCCAGAAATGGAAGAGCCTCTCAGCCGTCTTTCCGCCATATTTGAAAATAATTGAAAATGGTTTTTTTTTCATGAAAGTACATAAATGTTACATATTTGGAAAGAGCTTTAAAAACTGATAATTTTTTCAGCGTACACTTAATCTGTTACTGTGATGAAGCGCTTTCGATTTTATAGAAAAATTAAATTTTTAGAGAGATAAAGTGATCGAAGGCTGTTTTCATCACATTTTGGTTAGAATGCTAGGAAGCCGCCTTTGATTAGAGGACGGAACAGTCGTCTTTACGCAACAGCCAATTTAAAAGCGGCGGTGCGCGATAGGGGGTAGTTTGATTGCAGACGCAGATAAGGAGATGGCACCAGGGTTTGACATTAAAGTAAAATACCCTATTGTAAACGAATTTATTGGGCCTGTTTGGGAGGTAGACCGCAAAACACGTGGACTGGACTTTGGGTGGTATGTTTTACGACGCAAGGAGGCGTTTAACTCACTAACGAATGAGAAAATTGGGACTTTCCTGAATGGGTGAAATCTCGAGAGATTGTGAAAAATATAGCCAATGAGATTTGAAGAAAAAAAATTGAAAGACGAGAGAGAGGGAAGGAGAAAGTCAAGAGATAGAAGCGTTAGAGTTTTGTCGGGGCGAGCTTGCCCGATCCTACGTTCCTATTTGGAGGGGACCCGATTTCCGATGCATAAGGACAACCGGTCGACATAGTTCCCGGACCTTACTCGCAGGATCCAAGAAAATATCGAGCACTGGATCCAGAATACAGCGGCTAGACTTCACCGAACTCCGGAGACCAAATACGGAAGGCATAAGGAAGAAGCAGTGACGTTCCTGTGAGCGAGACCCTCCAATTTCCAGGCAACAGCGAGCTGAGATTCTAGGACGAGAACGGGCGATTTACAAGGAGAGAACCGCAACCCTGCTGTTTCGATGATTATCCTGCCCCTGCGAATTAGAGTGAGTGAAATATAATTTTTGATACGTTCAGTCCCTGGTCATTTAAAATTTAATGCTCGAGTGTGGAAAAGGAAAGTTAGGGTCATAGATAAATATTTGTGCATGAGTAGTTTTTCCGTATGCTCCCTGCACCTCGTAAAGTAGTAGTTAAACGATTAAATGTAAGGATTGAGGATATGAACATAAATGCTTCTTTTTTTAATAAACTGTAGATAATGTGTAATTGTAAATAAACTATAATTTTGTGTTAAAGAAAACTTGCTTTCGTCAATGAGTTAATTTCCGTTATTTATGAAGAAAAATTGTAGGTTAAGCTTTTATAATTTGTTCGTAGGCCAATGATGTCCAGACCCTGGGGTGTTATTCAACTAAATATCTAAACACAACGCACCCAACTACCCTTTTAATAACATAATTAGTACTACCACAATTAAATACGAAATCACGCCCAAACCAAATAAAAGTCAGGACAGGCCCTATACGACAGTTACTTCAATAGTTTTAGATTTATTTGGATTCTAATCTTGAGATCATCACGGGAGGGTTTAAGCCGTGACGCCATCTTTCGGTTCTGATTACAATTGAGTGCTTTATTAAGAAATTAAGTGAAACTAATAAAGCAATTGAGAAGAACGACTTCCTCTGGTGTCATTTTATTAGATAAATATTTAACTAGGTGATACAAGTTAATACTTAAACATTAGATTTTTTTTAATACTGAACTGCTATTGAAATAATCACAGAATTGTTTAATAAAAATTAAAATGTTAAATGCATATAAGAATTATATGGAAGAAGTATAATTCTACAAGGGATTGTTTTTCCTGGGTTATACAATAAAAGACAAGCAAGACTAGGTCATGCAATAAAAGACAAGAAATAAAAGATCCAAGCGTGATTCATTCACAGCGTGATTATGCAATTAAAAACACCGAAAAAAAGATTTCTATTATAAAAGAAATAGATTTTATTAAAATCTTATTACTTCTCTTAATAATATTAAGATGGTTTAAAAACATTATACCCACTTCAAATTAATTGATTCAATTTTTTATGCAATATTTGATTCTATTTGCGCTCAGGTCCGCTAGATGGCACCACGAGGCTGATACAGTATGCGCTGTATTGAGTGTGACACATATTTATTGTTGCACCACAAAATTTAAATACCTTTATTCGTTGTTTTTTAGTGTTTCCATTCTCTGACAATGATTGCTGTAGGTAGCGGGTCCCTAAACCGACCAGCTAGACGGGCGAAGCCCGGCTAGTGTCCTATAAAACAGTATCCTTTGTAAGTCTGCTTTTGTGAATCCATTTGCTCCATGGTTGCAATGTTTGTGACGTCAGTCTTCTTGCGGTCTCCTTAACTTAACTTTCACTTTGTCTGGCGCCGAGTTTGGTGTTCTATGATAAAGCCACTGATTATTCACTTCTTCTGTTTCTTATGGATTGTACGGTGTCTAAGTATGTTTATTGCTCAGATCATACTTATTAGAAACAATCCATTGGTTTTTAGACAGTATCGGCACCACTGATGAAAAGATGCTGTCAAAAACCTATTTTTCACTTATCTTTTCATGTTTTTGGTTCCTGGCTGTAGTGGTTTATGTCTTATACTGGTTTTTCACTTATAACTTTGTCTAATATATATATATATATATACACCTTTGGTCACTAAAAATAATGTCATGCTTCTCAAGATTTCAAGAACATGCATCCCTCCTGCTTTATAATTCTATATTGATAATAAATTTTACTTGTGAAGTACTTTATCTATTTTTTCTGTGTCATAAAGTTAAAAATGTATCTTTATTGAACAAGCTTCTGTCTATCCTTTTTGACTTATGTTTGGTATGCGTTGTATTACAAATCTATTGGCGCAGCCTCGACCCTGAAAGGTTGAATACTACTAGTGTAATGCTTTTAATACCAGCGACGATACTTAAAATCTGTTGTGTCTGTCAAGGGGAAAATTTAAATGATCTAATACTGTTTTACAGCTAGAGACAATTTTCTAATGAAAATGTAGTATTATTGATTAAGGAGTCCACATTATGTTCTTATAAAGGACTTCCGTTAGCACCTTTTCTTGAAGTAACTAACGGGAAAAGTACCATAAATTCTTATTAAATTAACAGTGCAGTGATACTATGTTACTTTTAGTAACATTACTGCCAGTGGTTCCCTCAGGATTCAATCTTAGGGGGGGGGGGGATGAACCGAAAAGAATATTCTTAATGCAAATTCAATAAAATTCCTTAGGCAATTATAAAAGATTTTTTAAAGAATAAAATCCAGTTTTCTTTTCTTTTTACAAAGCATTACTTCAGTCGTGGTTACAATAATTTCTGTGTATATCTACCAAAGCCAGTCCGTCCAATCGAGATTGTCTCATAGTAAATGTTAAATAGGGTTTTAAAAAGCTTAAGGACCTTTCAGTGACGCATGTTGTTATTATCAGACCATCAGAAGTGGAGAGTTAACTGTGTTCCCTGGGCCACGCCCTCTAAAGCAGTTTTTACTGTCGTTGTACGCATGTAATCAATTGGTGAAATGGAGAAAGATGATTAGTTAGTAGAAGTCGAAAGATTTACGGTTCAGGATCAGCGAGTTCAATCACTACTATAGCTGAGAGCTGCTTCGCGAGAGAATCGGCTCCACAACAAAGAGAGTGTTGAAAAACTTTCAGTTATTGATGACAGGCTATATCATTTTGTCACACTTCAAAAGCTGCAGCAATGGCATTTTTGCATGGAGCTATTTTTTTTAAATTAAAAAAAAATACTTATACAATTCCAGTGTACCACAAAGTATCAAACGGAACTTACAAAGGTAAGTATAAAACACTAAGAAAACAGTAAAGGAACAGATAAAACAAAATAAAAGAAAAGGAAACTAAGAAAGATTACAAATATTTACAATAAATATACAAAATAAGCCGAAAGCACTCTTCCCAGAAACGAGCAGAAAGAGAGTAGGATGCCAGTTAATATTTAAGTCCTTAAGCGCCAATTTAAAAATATTTCTCTTCCTGCGGTATTTCGAACACAAAAACAGAATATGTTCAGCATTTTCCTGGCCACCAACGCTGCAGTCGCAGGGGGGGGGGGGGGGGGGTCGTAGCCGAACACAAGTTGAATCTACTCAAATAGCTCTTAAAATTTCCATGTCCTGTGAGGAACTGAGTCAATTTGTAGTTAGCAAAGAGGTGATGGCATGAGAGTCTCATTCTAATGGAAGGAAAAACTTCTTGGTTAAACTACATTTATTTGCGCTGAACTCTTGATCAGCTATAAGCCTTCTAATGCCTGGTCCATCAGCCGACACACCTTCCTTCAATTTTGCCTCCGAGAGGCCTGGAAATATGGTGACCAAATATTTGAAGCATTCTCCATCTCTTGGAGGTGACACTCCTGGCAAAGTTAAATTCCTGCGTTTGAGCCTTGAACCGAGTACCTCAGCGGCATCTTTGGGAAAATTCAAGTCCAAATCATTCTTTGCCTCCTGGGAAAAAAAATTTGGTCTTGTATCATCTTCAAAGTCAGAACTTGATTCGTCATCTGATTCAGGTATGACTTCACCTTCATCGGAACTAGGTATCTCTTTCAAGGTAACAGGAGGCTTGGGTACTGGTATATCTGTGCCAAGGGGGATGGGACGAGGTGCTGAGTGGAGATTGGGGTATGAAATGGAATACTTCCATTTGGAAATATACCCTTTCACATCGTATGAACAAAAGTAACAGTCTTCACTATCGTTCTTTTGCTCTCGCCATACCATAGGAATCCCATAACGGAAAGCTTTTTTTCTACCCTTGAATCAATTTTGGAGGTCCTCAACACACCATTTACACACTTTATGAGGCGCCCAAACTTTATCTTGATCTCCAAGTTTTAGTCCGAAGTATGCGAAGTATACGTTTTTCACAAAGTCTGTGATATTCAGCTGTTGCTTCAACGTTGTTAATTCACCACAAATGAAACAGAAACTATCAGGCCAATTAATACACTTCCGTGGAGCCATAGCGCTAACTTGGAAAAACACGATTTAAGAATGACAAGCTAACACGAAGTGAGATGGAAAAGTGTGAACAGGCGAGAACAAGTAAAAAAATGAATCAAGCCCGTGCATTCCAGAGCCTACGCGGTGAGCTTGCAACATGTTGATTCTGGTTTCCATTAGCTCACTCTGGAAGCTCTTTTCTTTGAAAGTTATGTTTTTTTGGCATTGTATAATCTATATGCACTGATGTGAATTAATAGTAATTTTGACTTTAAATTTAGTTAAAAACCCTAACATAAAAAAATATCAAAAATTGAGAAATATTTGCTAAATTTCAAGAGAATTTTGCATTTTGTGTTAAATTTTGAAGTCTAGAATTGTTTTCAAATTTTTGTTCGTATTCAGCACACTGACACAGAAATATATAGAAATTAGTTGAAAATAATCAAACAGCTTTTCAGTTGCAGATCTTTGTTATTAATGCGAACAATGTTATTGTAAACTAATTTTAACTATTATTTTTATTTCTTATCAGAGGACGCTCTGTAAACATGACATTGCATATTTTCAGCAAGCTGTTCATACTGTGGTTCATATGTACTTATAGCTATTCGTAAACATTCTGCCAAATGGTCATCTGTCAAACGGGAACGATGTTTTGTTTTGATTGCATTCATGGTAGAAAATGTTGTTTCGCATAGGTAAATAGAAGCGAAAAGAGTTGTTAAATATGCTGCACATTTCCATAAACATGAATATTTTTCTTTCCAAAGTAAATTCCAATAAATATTTTGAGACCTCTTGATTTCAAAAATACAGTGATTTCCGCTTATAAGAATCACGGTTGTTATTACTGTTTTTGATTCTTATAACCGAAACTTCCCTTTGTACAGGCACACATACACAAATATATACTTGTACATATATATAAACACACAGGCACATATATACATAATTTACCATTAAATACTCTTTAATTTACGTTATTTATCATTTATTAAAATTATTTTTTATAATTTTAAAAATACTCAATTTCTAAACAAATACTATAACTCAATTTCTAGACCTAAGTAACAACACATGATTATAAAATCAACAAGAGGCAGCTTCTCTTTGACTACACTTTGGAAGAGCATCATATCTAATTAACAAGTTCTGTTTTTCAGAAAAACTAAGTGTTTTCCTTGTTTTTATCATATTTGAATTCGACTATCAAAAAGTTCTAACACTAACTGGCAATTTTGTTAGAAAACTAAAGTGAATACTAGCGACGTATGCTTATTACAGTCTCAGACGAAGATTCACTTTATAGCTTACGTTTCATGGTTTGATTCAGCATCTGGTTCATCTGATTCAGCAAAATGGATCCGTTTACGTTTCACGGTTTGAAGTGCTGAATCCACTGTCCCGTTTGCGTAAGTGATGGTGGACACTTCGCGGAAGATTTATGTGTTTCAGGGTCCAGAAATCCGCAACCAGGAAATAAGTGGTGGGAAAAAAGGAGTGCCTATCTGGAGAAAAGTGAGATCGGACCCGGTCGGGTTAGATGCCCCTGGGTAAAGCTAATAAGACAGTGTTTAGCAAAAACGTATAAGGAGAAACTCTTATGTTATGTCTAAAGGAATGTATTTTACGACTGTTTTCGACCCCAAAGTTTTATCAATCTTTCTTTTCAAAAACTTAAGAAAGAATTTCGTACCTTTTGAGAGTTCAAGTGGCATTTTTTGGAAAAATGAAAGGAAGGCGAAGATTGCAAACTGATTCTTATAACCGGTGGATTGATTCTTTAAAGCGGAAATTTTAACATGGAAATAATACATTTGTTTTTGTTTTTGCGATATTGATTCTTATAAACGGTTGATTCTTATAACCACTGATCACTATAAGCGGTGGTTACTGTATATCGCATTTTAGGTTAAGGATTTCATTCTCAACTAACATTTGATCCACATCTAAAAATCCTTTTAATTTTTTTATATTTCTTCTATTTTTATTTCATCATTGAATGGGAATGGCATGAATAATATTATATCCTGTATTTTAGAAATATCTTTAAATCTTCTATCAAACTCATTTCGTAACAGAAATCTTATTAGCATATTGATCATATTCATTTGAGTTTTTATATGTAGATTTAGCTGCCATATTTTAAAATTGTTTTAAATCTCCTATCCTCAACTGTGCTTCTAGGAATGTAAGCTTCATCTTGAATGCATTAACATTGCTAACCATTTCAGATAATGTTTTGTTCTTTCCTTGAAGTTCCAAATTTAATTCATTTAGCTTTCCCGTAATGTCAGAGAGAAAAGCAAGATCGCGCACCCACTTATCATCTACCAATTGAGGATATGATGTATTAACAGTTGCCATAAATTCTTTTATTTCAGGCTAAAGATCTAAGAATCTTTTTAAAAACTTAGCACGGCTTAGCCACCTTACGTTAGTGTGTAATAGTAGTTCCCCGAAATCATTCACATTCCTCTAGTAATGCTCTGAATCTGCGTCTTTGCAAAATTCTTCCACGAATAGAACTAACTATTTTAAATGAGAAATCCAACACATCATCTGAATCCAATATTTTTGCGCACGATGCCTGCTGGTGGATAATGCAATGGTAGTTTGTAAAACTTGGAATATCATCATCACTTTTACAAAGAGTAATAAATCCATTATGATTTCCAACCATAGTAGCTCCATCAGTCGTTATCGATACCAGTTTATCTATGGGAAATTATGTTTTAGTAATAAAAGATTTTTAAATATCTTGGTCTTTCGCTTGTCCTTTCATCGGTAAAATTGTAAGCAGATCTCTGACAGACAAATCTTAGAAACACATTCGAATAAATATACATAGTTGTGTGGTATCAGTGACATCCGTTGATTCGTCGAATTGTAAGGATAGAAACCTACATTCATTAATATTTTCTTTCAGAATCTCTTCTAAATTGTTACTCCTTGCTTCTGTTGTACACATAACGTTGTTTCTCGAGAGCGACATTTCTTTAATTAAAGCAATTATTTCAGATTTATTGTTCAAGTTTTGAAATAATAGTTCTGATTTAATAGAACTCTCCTTCCATATTTCACCATCCTCATAATGCTTATGTTATATTAAAATTTCAGCTACCTTGAATGAGGACATGGTGGCTGTTTTCGACTTCGTACTTAATCTCGCAAAAAATGACGGTTGCATATTTAATTGTCATTAATTGTTGTACTTTTGCTTTCCGTAACTCGGTGCCAAGTGGATAATTATTCTCATTGTTTATGCACTGTTCTAAAGTGCATTTCAACATTGGCCCTTTTTGGAAGTGCTACGCTTGAAATGCAAATAATGCAAACACATTTATCCTTTTTCATCGTGAAAAAAAAAAAAACTCCTGTTCCCATGCATCATTATAATGATATATTTTCGACTTCTAGGAACTTGTGGTCGGGGTACTCATTGCGGGTCAAAAATAAAAAAACTAAAATAAATAAAAAAATTTAAAACTAAAATAAAAGAGCATGGTGAAAAAGTCAGAAGCTTACTGTCACTCCTGGTAACTTTCGTTATGATCGATACAAACACGTCGAAACTAAGCCGTATTAAATAATCACCGTTAGGTGATGAGACTTCCTGTAGAGTCGAAGATAGCCGATTATAGCGAAATGTGACTTCTAAAATCCTAAATGTCCACACACACGTCCTCTATGCTCTACGGTCCCCACGTGAGTATATATAACCTACAAGTCAACACTTGTTATACCCGTCGGGTTTTAGAGAGTGACCTTCGCCGACGATCGGCTAACTTCGAGATTTTAGCACGTCGTCTCTGTCAGACGGTTTGTCTCACATGATATGGGAGACGAGGAACTGAGATGTTTACATATCAGACAGGCGGGCGACTAGGAATAGTTACGCGGTCGACCTTGGCCACCCCTGCCTTAACCCATGTTAAGCGCGTCTAATCATTTCCTGTTGTATGGCCTAGCCTCGAACTGAGCCTTGAAGGTTTCATTTATGATCCCTTATTTTAGATAACAGAAGATCAAAAAGGGGAAGAAACTTAAGGAAATAGCAGTTTGGAGCTATGTGATAATTGGCGTCCACAAAGGGAACCCATTAGTTTACAAACGAAGATTAACGAGAGGCCTGCCCCACTGGAACAGGTCTCAAGGATGTGTTGAATTTCATCTAATCGCACTCATTACTACACAAACGAAAATACTTTTATTATAAGACATTTATCCGTCACATCACAGATCATCTACAACACGCCAGCTCGCCGCTAAAACACATAATTGACTTTTTAAAATTTAAAAGGAAAACATTTCTTCATCGGCGTTGTCACTGGACAATACAAACTCTAACCAGTGACGTACGGAAAATTGCTAGCGAATTCTTCACATCTTATTAGAAAGTCTGTAGTTCCAGTAACAGCATGAGATAAGACGATCTTGTGCTGTTATTTTCACCTATCCTAATAATCGCCCAGTTTTGTACCTCTGGAACGCTTCCGGAGCGACCACTTCTTAAATGTATCAGCCTATGGCATTCATTTTGTTTTGCGAGTTAGGCTTAACAAGTTAAAAGTAAAGTTAAAAAAGATTATTTGCTATCTAAACTCAAATAATTTATTAGAAACAACGTAATATAGCCACAAATCAACTTTATTTCGATTTTTAGACGGCTGTAATAAACGGTTATGACAGTTTCAAAACAGCTCGCAACCGTTTAAAATTGTTCTCAGCATAAAATATCCTTTCATTGTAACGCATTTTTCTTGTGATATTTATATTCATTAAAGAATTATCTCTTTTCCTCCACCTTTCGAGTTATCATAGTGTTTCATTTAAATTAATAAGAAGTATTCATTTTATATACCCAGAACTTGAAAATGTAAACACGAGAGAGTCATTCATTCACCGTGATTCATTCATCGTCGTTAATTTAAGAAAAATCGAATCAGAGAATTTTTTTCACAGTAAAACAGTTTTTCATTATATTATTTTTTAATATCTTTATTTATATTTTAACCATATAATTTATATATTTTAACCAGATATTACAATAATGTCAAATTTAGTATTTTCGGAAAGTTGCAAACTCGACGCATGCGTAGTGATATCTTGAAAACCGTCTGTTTCAAAGCGTGCTTTTCAAAGCAAATACCTAACATAACCGCTACATTTGACCGATAGTCCTGATAGTGGCAACAAATTCATGGGCCGGTTTGAGGGTTAAACTGAATGTTGACGAAAGTCCCATTGCTAAAAAGCGTCATAAGGCCAATGAAAGGAAATGTAGACGGCTTTCAAGACAAAGTCAGGAATCGCTAAACAGAATACTTGCAGCAGACTGTTAACAGACAGAATTTAATATTTCATAATTAATACATGTAATAGAATTAAGTAAAGTGATGCTATTATGTGGAGTTCAGATTTTATTTTAAGTTTTAAAAAATTGCATCTTAAATCGATCATAATAGTGCTGATATTGCATAATTTTTAATGATTAAAAATATGTATAATTTAAGTAAAAGAAAGTAGAGAAGCTATTAAGTATACAAATAATATTGACTTTGCAGATGTAAATTGATAAAAAATTAAAATGAACACGTCATTTTTAACGGGCTAACCACTAGTTTGAAAAGAAATGCAATTATCAAAAAGATTAAACTGTTCGGGCGATTTATCCCTAACAATTCAAGTCCATCGGCCAAATAGATGAAACTCATTCATGCCTATTCTCGGGCCATTCGAAAAGTGTTCGATGTCGAGATTCTCACCGTTCGAGATGCGGTTCACCACGTAGGCTGTTCTTGATGGCGAGCAATGTCGGTATTCTCTGGCACCTTTTTCGAAGGCAGTGAGAAGGCTTTCACCGTTCGAATTCTGGTTAAGCACCGACCACTAGCTACTACGTTTTTTCTGATAACGATTAACGATAAGCCAATAACATTGCTTCATTTGTTCATCGTTTCTGCATTGTTTATTAGGGCGGAGCGTAAAAAAAAAGTTTTCGATTTTGTTTTTGCCCTAGTGCGGAAAAGTTGGGTACTGGTGGGTAGGTCACGTATGCAAAGTTTTGGGAAAAACAAAAAATATCTTCCGTCTCCATTTCGTCCGTGATTTTTAGCACATTTTTACCATATAGTTAAAATTGTGCATTTCCATTGTTTTGTATGCAGCTCTTCGGTTTTTCTGAAATAAAATTCAGAAAAAACCCAGAACTCACCACGGGGAGGTGGCTGCATTGCGAGTACCACCCTTGCCCACCCATCCACCCAACCATATGAGCACAACTCCTTTTCCCTTGCAGTTATTCCAGTTTTACTCGGAACTCGCATTTGGTTTCAAATGATGGCATAGCTTTTCTCGACTCTGTTCGGGTTCTAACTAAACCGTCACGCTAATTTTCTCCACACACTGCCACAGAAACCTCTGTTACTATAGTTTCACGAAGCGTTCAACACTTTGGGTGTGGCAAGGAAATTTTAGGCTTCCCATGTTTTGAGCTACGGACTCTCCACTGGAAATCAAATTTCTCAAATCATCTTCTGTCAAGATGTTATTGTGGGTTCCGTCAAATTGCATTTCTGCCAATCAATAAGGTCTATATATGAAACTGCCTCGAAGTTGAGTGACGGAATGTTGTAGTGTCTGAGTCCTTCCTTTTTTTTTCTTTTCTTGCTTGTATAATCCTACGTAGTCCAAGTTCTAGGATGGCTGTCTGTCGTCTGTGACCATTGACAAGGTTATTGCTTCCGGGTGGCCGAAATAGCCATTTCTCTGGATAATGTGATCGACTACAGTCTTTAATTCGTTTTTAAGATAGCGCGAGACGTTTATTGTCTTCCACAAATTTCGTGGACCATCCGTGCAATATGGATTTAATTTGACTGTAAACCACATAGGTGCGTACACTTTCATGATGAACTCTGCCAGAGTTTGAAGTTCGTTTGAAGGTTCTGAAGAGCTTAAACGCTTCCGAGAAGGGCGGGACACCATTGAAAACTCCCACGAAGTGGTAGGCGTGCAACTGTACGCATCCCGGACAACGTACAGAAAGTGAAGAAATTGTCGGCCAAGGATCGCCGTGTGACAGTGCGAATGATAGCGGAGGAAGGGGGAATTGGTCGTGAGATGGCCCACCTCATACTGATCCAGGATTTGGGTAAACGCGAGCTTTGCTCCCGACTTGTGCCCCACACTTTGACACCGGAACCAATGCCAATTCGGCTTAACGCATGTGGAGACTTCATCGACATGGCGGATCGAAACCAAAATTTCCTGACTTGTTTCCAACACTTGCACAGCCGTTCCCAGATGTGCATTACAACCTACGGGGATTACTTCGAAGGACAGTAATAGCTGTTTCATGTAAGAAAACAATCCATTATAACTATAGACACATTCACCGAAATTTCTGAACAAAGGTTTTATGACGCGTTTGTCTGATAGCAGTAGACGACTGCTTATTCATTTAGCCTATAAATTGTTAATATTTAACGACGTAGCCTTGTAAATAATAATCTTTGTAAATAAGTAATATTCATTACATGTTAGTAAATATTATAAAAGCTTAATTATTTGAAACACGGCAATCCTGTCCTCCCCCCCCCATATATATATATATATATATCACATATATATATATATATATATATCTCCCGCCGCCGCCGCCGCTGTCAAAAGCTTGTCACGCTATCTCCTCCGAAACCGCTGTGGATATGGGGTCGAGACCGATACCAATAGATGCAGAAAAATGTGGGGAACAAAGTAAGACATGTATCATCTTCGTCGGACTTTAAGTTTTTTTTATTTTATGTTTTGTGGGAAAATATTGACTTTTTCATCTTCAGATTACGATAACTCGCCAAAAAATGATCGCAGAAATTTGATGTTTTTATAATCTAAGACTACAGACATTTCTCTTTCAAACTAGATCTCATTTGTTTAAAAATATTTTAAAATAGACTAATATTTTCATCAAAAAATGAAACACTATTTTTCAAAAAATATCGTCCCATATGTGGATGTAATATCGATGCTCCTTGAGTTTTTATATCTGGAAGCTGAAAGCTTTCTTATTCATATAAGCCTCATTTCAAGTCTATATCTTAAATTTTCGATTTTTAATTGAATTTTAAAGCTGAAACAGTGATGATTCAACAGTGATTCCCCTTCGCATAAGGGTGACAACAGTAAATGGATGGAAGCTGTTGCATTGCCCGAGAATCACCCCTATGTATCTTGTTATTAGCAACTTATATATCCAATTTACTGTGTCGTGATTGGCGCTGTGCTAGAGCGCGTTGCTCGTATGCGATAGTCCGATCCCGGTGGACGCTCATTTTTACTAATTATTCTAAATATTTGAATTTTATTCTTTTAATTCTTATTATATTTTTTATTTTACTTATCTGAAGAGGGCTTAATTTTTATATTTTTATTTTACTGCTGAGCATATACTTTCTGATGTACATATCTACTGTAGGTAAAGTCGTAAGACCATGGCATTCTAACAAACTCAATATACCTTGACCTTGACCCTAACAGAGGAGCGAGCGTAGCGAGTCTAGGGGCGAAGCCCCTAGTACATTAAAAAAATATTTAAGGAGTATTCTATGCCGTACAAGAACTATTGGGAACGAAGGAAATAGATTCTGTGGTTTCAAAAATCTGTTAACAAAACAGGTTAAATAACTATAGACAGACCTATAAGGCTTAAAAGTAAACTATTTTTAGATTTTTTCAAGATAAGTTAAAAAGTAAGATTTCGTACAATAACAAAAATGTAATGAGTTCAAAGGTTCAAAAATTCAAAACAAGGGCATAAAAATAAAAATGTTTACGACATATTAGTCAGAATTTATCATAATGGGATGCTTATATGAATATAGTGTAAAACCAATTATTTTCTTGGTACTTGATACCAATAATTATACAAGTCAGGAACCGAAAATGCATTCATTCGCAATAAACTAAGATCAAATTCTGAAAACCCTGGTCAAAATTGTTAGTTCATAATGATGTTCTTCCTGTTTTGCATGTGGGATAGCCCAAACACCAATTTTTATCATATATGTAATTACGACAGAGAATCTTATCAAAATGTCTCACTCCAGTGCAACTATCTAATAGTTTTTAAAAGAAGATTTCAAATAGAACAAATAATTAAGTTTTTCTTTAAGAGATTTCACTACATTAACCAAAATAAGTAAATCTATTTGTAGCATATTCTACTTACAAGGAATATCACCTATTCAAAATGAATACCCTAATTATTTAGACAAATATGATACGGTGATAAAATGCTGAATTCAATTGACGTCTGACATTTTACAAATGATATCATAAAGAATAAATATATCTGTCCAGATAAATATAATTTATTTATTTTAATTTAATTCCAAAACAGTCAATTTACAAGCATTCACAATCAAACTTTTTTTTAATCAAACAAATAAAATTTTTATATCGTATTCAAAAAATTAATTGCATGTCTTTTAATTACATACGTTTGATAGAAACTACTGTTTTCCATCTTTCCACTTTAATGATGCTACTAGATGACGTTTATAAATCATATTATTAATCTGGATTCTTTTGTTCAAAATAAAAATTCATCTTTTCATTGTTGAAGGATAAAAAAATTTTTTTAAAAATTACCGCTCGGTAGAAAGAGAGCAATTATATGAAAATATGAATTAAGTTTTATCGTTAATATTTCAAAGCAATTTGCTTTAAAAAGTTTTCCTTTTCATATCTGTTTGGATGTATAATTATAATCCAGAATTTTTTTAAATCTATAGTTTGCTACCGAGCTGAATATAGGTAACAAGTAGAGCGTACAGAGTTCAAGATGCTGAAAAATATTTTATTTCTTCCTATTGAAAAATATCGACTATTCACTCTGTTATTAGCTAGTTCGTTATACTGATTAGCAGAGACTAAGAACCCCTTTGCAAAAGATAAAAAAAGAAGGAAACCGTAAGGAAAAGGCAAGAAAATCCGTATTGGATAACGAGGAATGAAAATAATGATAAATGATAATAAATACCAGATCAAATGTGAAAAAAAGAGAGGCCGATAGACGTAAGAGGGCCGATATACGCAAATAAAACTACTGTTAAAATTGAAATGACTTCCCTCGACTGAAAGAATCTTGATTTGGGGAATAACAAGAAAATGGCACAAATATTCGATAAATCGAAGTTGCTTTATTAGGGCCTATTCATATAGGAGTCCGGTAACGGAAGCGTTAAAGGAAAGATGGCGCTGAGACGGAAATATAGACCAATCATAGGCGTTAAAAATTTCGTTGCTAATCGTTTGGAGGTTTATCATTGGTTAAATATATTTCAATACTTTAACGCTTCCGCTACCGGATTCCTATGTAAACAGGCCCTTAATGTCTGAAAAATGAAAAAAAAAAAATCGTTTGGATAGATAAATTGTTAACCTTCGGTGTTAAATCTAATTTTTTTTCTCTATTTTTTGTTAAAGTTTTACCTGGTAAATAAATTCAATTGAGGAACTACCAATGGCATGTTCACTCATAAAGCGCTAAAAGTAATTTGTTTACCATGATGGTAAATATGTAGGTAAAGGAAAACTGGTTGAATTCGCCACCTCTGTACCGGAACCGTCGACATTCGGAAGTTTTGATTCGTTGGTAGATGCATTAAAAATATCAATCTAATATATAAAAATGAATGTTTGTCTGTCTATCTATCTATCTATATATTTATAATTGTATAGAAATCCACAGTTTAGGAGCAACGATCGTGAAATTTTACATACAGGCGTGTTTAAAAACAGCCGTCTTAAGAACTTCCAAAATCGAAATTAATTACTGTTAATTTTTAATTAATAAAAAACCAACAATTTTTGAAGGGTGAATCTATAAAGGGAAGAGCCACTCAACCGTGTACCAAGGGTGAATCCAGAAATGTAAGAGCCTCACAATTTGAAAGGCCGACATGTTAGGTTTAACAGCGAGAAGCAAAAACGATAGAAAAATAAATACAATCAAGCAGTTTCAAGTCATATATTAAACCCAAATAATAAATGAAAATAATAATCTTTTAAGTCAGATTTTATACTCTAAAATAGATCCAACCGCATATTCATACTCTCGACACGCGATGGAAAATTCGAATCAACCAAGTGTCACGAGATCTTTTTTAATCGCTACTGCGATCCCCCTCGCTTATATATTTGTGTCTATTGAAGAGTTAAAGACTAAGGTTCTATCCTGTTAACTTATTTCTCACTTAAAACTCCTCTTACTCCATAAATGTATGTACACTGCTGGCCACCCAAATTGCAACACCAAGAAAGACAAGAGATATCACAACAAAATTTATTTTGTAGATAACATGTTGACCAAGTATCAAATGATTAAATTTATAGACTTCTGTGAAGTGTGGTTCCTGCCAAAATCAGTAGCCAGAGTAGCCGCCATTGTTGGAGATCACCGCTGCCACACGCCTCGGCATTGATTCAAAGAGACTTTGGATGAGTTCTTGGGGTACAGCAGACCAAGCAGCTTCCACACGTTCCCAAAGTTGATCTGCTGTGGCAGCTGGGGATGGAATCTGGGTCAATCGTAGAGCAACCATGGACCACATGTTTTCTATCGGCGAAAGATCCGGAGAGCGAGGCGGCCAGGGAAGCAATTCAATCTGGCGATTGACGAAGAACCATTGGACAATGCGTGCCACGTGTGGTCGCGCATTATCCTGTTGGAATATGGCTGTGGGCAAGCCCTGAAGGTAAGGAAGGACAACTGGCTCCAACACCTCGGAGATGTAGCGCTGGTTGTTTAAAGTACCGGCAATGCGTACTAGAGGTGTGCGAGAGTGATATCCAATACCGCCCCATACCATAATACCCGGTGCAGGACCAGTGTGGCGGTGCATAACGCAGCTGTTCAGCATCCTCTCTTCACGGTGTCTCCAGACTCGAATGCGACCATCGTGGTGTTGCAGACAGAAGCGTGACTCGTCAGTAAAGACAATTTCATTCCATTCTGCCATCCACATCCTTCTGTCATCGCACCATTGGCGGCGGAGACGTCTGTGGTTCTGCGTCAAGGGTAGACAAAGCAATGGACGTCTTGCGGACAGACCACTCTGCTGTAAACGGCGTCGAATGGTACGCGCAGACACTGGATGATACGTTACAGACTGCATGTGCTGTGCTATGGTTCGTGATGTGACTGAGCGATCCGTCACTCCCATGCGCACAATTTGCCTGTCATCACGTGAAGTGGAGCGCTGAGGTGGATGCGATCGAACACGCCGGTCCGTCGTACCCTCCTGCATCCAACGATCACATATCCGCATTACAGTTGTTTGGTTTCGTCCAACACGACTACCGATTTCCCTGAAAGATAATCCACAATCTCGGTAGGCCACTATCCTTCCTCTGTCGAACTCGGATACTTGATCAAAAGATGATCGCTGTTTTCGACGAGGCATAATTGATCGTTTTTTTGAAAAAACCACAAGAAAAACACAATTGCCAAACTTGAAATCGTCGAAATCTCCAAGCCTTAAATAGCGCTTTGAAGTGGCGCCACAGGCGCGCGTGATGTGCGTCTGCGCTGAAATTCTAATCATTTGCATATCTCACCTCCACTAATGCATGTTGTAAATTTCATGTTATTTGCATGTTTCCTTCAGGGTGTTGCATTTACAGTGGCCAGCAGTGTATATTCACCAACCCATAGTAACTTTTCAAAAAACTCATTGCGAATACCTTTTACTTTACTCAACAGAGTTGTGTGTCAATGTGGCGCATTCGGTAAAACTGCTCACTTGCTACCCTGTACGACTCGGGTTCGAATACGGGAGCGTACAAATTTTGCTAAACCTGAATTTTCAGCTTTTTTATGAAGGCTTTTTTATTTCAGCTTTTATTTTATTATTTTTTTAATTATTTTTATTTTATTTTATTATTTTTTTTATTATTATTTTAATTTAATTTTATTATTTTTTAAAATTATTTTTATTTTATTTTATTTATTTTTTTCAGTTTATTATACATTTATATATTTTTAATTGGTTTTCATATTATTAATGTGCATAACATTTCGTATGCTTTTTTTTCTATGTTATTTATACTGTGTTTAGTTTTTTAATGGATTTTGGTAGGTTTATTATAAATTTATATATTTTATGCTTTACTTTTCAGGATTTTTTGCTCCAATGATAAGGGCTAAATCTTTTCTATGTTATTTATACTGTGTTTAGTTTTAAAATTGATTTTGGTTAACAAACATTCATCAATAATTTATTTCTGGGCATTGTATTGCTAACAGTTAGGATAACCAACAATTTTTGAAAGATGCGACTCTCGATTCACAGACGTGCAGTAGATGGCGCCACTATTTTAAACTTTTAGTATTCCATAAACCCGCACTTCGCTACGGAGTACACTCAAACTTAATACAATGTCAGTGTATGTAATTAATGCCAATACAGTGGAATCTCGATCGTTTTTCAAGGGACCGATAGAAATGAACGATAAATGCGGGAAAACGATAGATGCGGAAACATAACAAAGCAATATGATCGTTGGGACTGGATAAAATGAACGACACATACGGAAAAACGATGGATCCGAAAACGATCGATCGAGATTCCACTGTATATATATATATATATATATATATATATAATAAATACGACGATCAATGTATACGAATGATGTAAAAAAAACAAAAAAATATATTTATAAAAAAATCGTAAGGGATATTTTTATAGATAAAATAATGTAGAAGAAAATATTCAAATTAAATCTCATAGGACATACTAAAGAATATAGTACAGTTAGGGCCTGTTCACATAGGAGTCCGTTGCGTTGCGTTAAGGAAAAGATGACGTTGAGACGAAAATAAACCAATCATATGCCTTCAAACGATTAGCAATGAAATTTTTAACGCCTATGATTGGTTTATTTTCGTCTCAACGTCATCTTTCCCTTAACGCTACGCAACGGACTCCTATGTGAACAGGCCCTTAATGTAGTACAGTTTGAGGAACATATCTTTTACATTATTTTAATATTTTTTTGCATAATGTCCAATCGTCTGCCGCATTAGCAAGAAAAAAAGTATTTTTTTGTCTATTTCGTTGTTATGTGACGATAAATTTATTTAAAGTACCAGAAAAAGAAATCACGTGATCAGCGTTTAATAAATTAACCTTTTACATGCCAATGTTCCTTTTTTGGAACACCATGTTTAATATTTTTTTTAAAAATAAACTGTGATATCTGTCAGTTTGAAAAAATTACCGTTTATTATAGAAGGCATGATTGATTTTTTGACATATTTTTTTTTCAAATATGAATATTTTAGCGTAGAAAAATTTGTAAAAATCGGCTTTTTTTACAATTTTTACAGTACGTAAGAAAAAAAATTCTATAAAATTCCTAAAAATTCAAATCCACCCAAAAATTTCCCCATCGTACTTGCAAAGGACAAGTTTAACGAGTTAATAAAATAAATTAAAATAATAACAAGAAATAGTTCCTCAAGACTGCGTGAAAATGCAATGTTCCAAAAAAGGAACATTGGCATGTAACGATATACAAAATCAGTGATATCACACGTGATCAGTGATTCTGCCGTCAATCAGTGATTCTGCCGTCTGATTACTTAGAAAATTCAGCCGAACTTACAAAGCTGTATGCCCTACAAAAAGGAGACTCTTTAGACGTCGACGCAAATGACATCCGGCAGTTTCTTGGATTACTGTTGTTTAGTGGCTACCACTCAGTACCTGATGAAAATACATATTGGAGGTCTCAGGAAGATTTGCATATCCTAATTGTTAGCAATACAATGCCCAGAAATAAATTTCGGATGTTAAAAAAGTATTTCCACATTGTTGATAATAGTAAATTGGAACCAGGTGATAAATTAGGAAAAATTTCTCCCTTTTATAAAGAGATTGGAAAAAATTTTCGTCAATTTGGATTTTTTCATGAAAATATGAGTATCGATGAATCCATGGTTCCGTGTTATGGACATCGTTCGGCTGAGGTGTTCATACGTGGAAAGCCAATTCGCTTTGGTTTCAAAGTTTGGATGATCTGCTGAGCAATTGGTTATCCTTATGCGATGTCTATCTACGGTGGAAAAAGTTCGAAAAATGAAAATTTGCCACTTGGATCAAAAGTTGTCTCCGAACTATTATCTTTTATTGACAATCCAGAGAAACACAAAATATTTTTCGATAACTTTTTTTACATCGTACAGTCTGCTGACAGATTTATCTAACAAAGGCTTTAAGGCAATCGACACAGTACGAGATTCCAGAACCGGACAATGTTCTCTTAAAACAGCAAAAGAAATATCGAAATTTCAACGTGGAGAGTTACGATGGACGTGGAGAGTAATCAACGTGGAGAGTTTGATTACCGATGCGATGGAGAAGTTTATATGTGCCATTGGAACGATAGTTTTGTTGTAACTATTACATCAAATTTTATCACTCACGAACCATTAGGAAGAGCAAAAAGATATGTCCGAGCTAAAAAAAAAGTTGATTTTCCTTTACCTTACATTATAAAATTATATAATAAAGGAATGAGTGGAGTACACCTGTTGGACTGACTTCCTGGAAGTTATCGACCAAAGTACGCAACAAAATATGGTACTTTATTCCTTGATCATAGTGCGGCATGTAAAAGGTTAAATTCTAAAAATTAATCTTTAAAAATTCACCAAAAATCATAAAATGGAGGTAAAGATTCGAAAAAGATTTCATATTAAAGGAATTTTTATGATCTTTTTCGTGATATAAATTTTATAACCCTCAAATTATTATTATTTTAAATGCAAACTTAAAAAAGTTACGAAAACAACTTAAAAATTTAATTTTAAAAAAATCTAAGAAGAATTTTTCAAAAATCTTTCTTAGTGCACCCCTACGCTATAAGAAGAATCGCCATGCAAAATTTCAGCCCTTTTATTTCCCGCGGTTTGGTCTGTACGTTGTATGTCAGTCAGTCAATCAGTCAGTCAATCAGTCAGTTACGGAACTGTTTTATATATATATATTATTATTACTATCTTTATATCGTAACGTTAACTTCATGCGCACGCATTATTTTCCTATGCTTTTTTTATTATCTTTATAATAGCGTAATTTTCGTATGATTTTAAACAACAATAATTTTTAACTGGCATTCAATTGGCTGTTAAAACTTTATATTTACACCTTATTTAAAAGAAGTAGGGTGTAAATTTTTCAAAGAGGATATTTCAACACCCAACTTCAAAGAAGTAGGGTGTAAATTGTAGGGTAGAAAGTTGGTAAAATCAAAATTTTGTGCAATGTATTTAATTCCTCGATTAAAAGTAGCTTTTTTCTAAAAATTAATTTATTTCGCTTGAAAAGCTAAATATTTTATGCACGCGGTTTATATTATTATTACTACCTTTATATCATAACGTTAACTTCATACGCGAGCATTATTTTCATATGCTTTTTTTATTATTATCTTTATAATAGCTTTATTTTCATATGCTTTTAAACAACTATCGTTTTTATTCATATTATGTTGGTTTTTTATTAATTAAAAATTAAGGGTAGTTAATTTCAATTCCGGAAGTTCTTATTATCTTTATTTTTATATGCTTTTTCATTTACGAATTATTCAAATGTTGGTTAAAAAACTTTTATGTAATTTCTACATTTGTGTGAGTTTAATTATTGTAATTAATAAATTTATATTTCTGGAGAGGATGTTTCAGTTTTTGTGGTACTATGATGAAAGGCTGAATCTACCAAAATTCTGAGGAGTTTATTATTGAGAGAAAAGGAATTTAATATGTAGAGGATGTTTATAGGAGTTTAATGTGGAGAGGAGTTGTATGGTTTGCAGCCCTCAATCCAACACTTCATTTTTTAAGAGGCAACGCTAGAGTCATATCATGGTTCTATTGGAAATTTCTGCTAAACGTGTAATTTCAGCTTCTTTTTTTGGCGAAATGATAAAAGGCTAAATCTAGCTGAATTCTGAGGAGTTTATTATAATTTTATATATTTTTTTATTGGGTTTTCATTTTATTCATGTGTATAAGATTTCACATGTTTTTTTTATGTTATTTATACCGTGTTTAGTTTTAAATTAATTTTGGTTAGCAAACATTAGAAAATTTGACATTTTTACTTTTCAGATCTTAGTGCTACAATGATGAAAGGCTGAAATTCCTGAATTCTGAGATGTGTATAACATTTCACATATACTTTTTCTATGTTATTTATACTGTGTTAATTTTTAAATTGATTTTGGTTAATAAACATTCTTAAAATCCCGGGAAACGCCGGGTACTTCAGCTAGTTTTAAGAATAAACAGGAATTTATTTTTTGTGTTTATATTGCTACTAGCATTATTGCCCGGCGTTGCCCAGGTAGATATTTAGATACAAAATTTTTCATGCATTCCATCAAAAAAATACTGGGCTGCACCCCCAGCTCTTCATGTTCATCTGGCCAGACAGAATGCGCTTAGCGCGTTTCTACTGAAATGATATACAAACAATAAGAAAGAAAGAAACTTTGAGTCTGCGGACCTTCGTCTGATTATACGTCTGATTTTATTGAGAATTAATAACACAGTGTTGCGTGATTCGCACGTTTGGATTGAATAAGTTTACTGTTCAATTACCTATAATTTACATTTGCCTTTATTATTTATTTTTCCCTTAAAAACGCAGTTTTTTCCACATCACCCAAGAGGCGCACTTTTTCCACATCACCTAAGAGGTAAAGTGCAAGATGCATTATCCCCTTTATTTTATCAAAGTAAGGCGGGATTCCGCATGAAGCCTATTTTCCTTAATTTGGCGATTCGGTTTTTTATTGTCGACAGGCCAAAAACCGTATAAAAAGCAAATTGTAAATCGGGTTTTAATTTTCTCAAGGCCAAAAACCATAGGAGTGTGTATCTGGGGAGGCAGGGCCAAAGGTTATTGTACCAATGCTCTTCTCCCCCGCGGATCGGAATTTGACTGATAACGGAGCTCCCAGCTTTTAGCGTGCAAGATACTCTTCTTGGTGAATAAAGTGTTGTGGTGAAGGGGCTGTATCCACATTTAAGTGGTACGCGCACATCTTAGGGACACAAAAAATCATTAAAAAATTAATTTAAAAAAACTATTTGAGCCCCAAATTTCGCTTTTGCTGAGTTAACTTTCTCGGGTCCTAAACATTAACTGTGCCGAATTTGGTTCCGGTGGGTGAAACAGTCTAGGATTCTATAGCGGACAAACAAACAAACAGACGAGCTCTTTTATATATATATATATATATATATATATATATATATATATATATATATATCTATATATATATATATATAGATGTACTGACTAAACCATTAGTAATCTCTTCGGAAATGTCTTTTCAAATCAATGAATTGATTTCATCAGTTTCAGAATCGTTTTAAATAAGTGCATTATTTCTAATACTTGTAAAAGTTCCCTTTTTGTAGCATGTTAAATAACGTTTATTCCATTATGTCACCAGTTTTGTTGAACAGAAATTAATCATCGTCCTGGACTACATATGATTATAATATTAGAGTCTGGAACTGATAGAGGAAGTAAGAAACTAAATCTGTTATTTAGTATTTGAATAAATCGAGTAAACTTTCGACTGAAAAGTACATTTAATAACGACAATGATTTTTACTGATATACTATTTTCATTTTGCCGATAAATTGTTTTCTTTCCATATTTTGGAAATATGAATCTCCAAGCAAATTAATTAATAGATTGAGAATATTCCCGAGAGTTATTATATAGATACTACAGGGTGGCTAATAAATACTGTAACACTCCAAAAAATAAGAGTTAATTTTAATCGTTTGGAAAAACAATTTATCTATCTATTTGCGTGATTGGTAACTTTTTGTAAACGCAGACGATTTTTGTTTAAAGTAAAACATGTAGAATATTTTTAAAGATGGAAGCCAAAAGGTTAATGGTTAAACAGCTTTTTGATCGCGAATTTTCTGCAGGTAAAATATTTAAGCAATTAAAATGCCTTGGTTTTAATAAGACGTTTATATATAGGACTATAAATCGATTATTGGATACCAATAGCTGTAAAGATCGACCAAGGTCCGGTCGTCCACGCACTGTTCGTACAAAAGAACGTATCAAAAGAAATCGTGAAAAGATACGAAGAAATGCACAACGTTCTGCAAATAAAATGGCTGCAGAAGAGAACATCAGTCGCAGAACTATGCAACTTATCATAAATGAAGACCTGGGTTTTCGCCCTTATCGCAAAAGAAAAGTTCAAGGTTTGACTACTGCACAAATAGTAAAAAGGATACAAAGATGTAAGAAATTGCTGAACCGGCACGGTAGCAAAAGTGTTGAAAAAATAATTTTCTCTGATGAGAAGCTGTTTTGTACAGAACAAAGTTATAATGCTAAAAATGATGTTGTATATTCAGCAACCTTCGAGGATATACCTGAAAATCTTCGAACTGTTAAACGCTTTCAGAACAAGAATTCTGTTATGGTTTGGGCTGCAGTGTCACACAATGGAAAACTGCCTCTGAAATTCATCGATAAAGGGGTAAAAATCAATGCTGAATATTACAAACAGGAAGTATTGGCTACACGTTTATTACCACATGCTAACAGATTGTATCTAAAAAAGAATTGGATATTTCAGCAAGATTCTGCACCGTCCCACCGATCCAAAACAACACAGGAATGGCTCCATGCCAATTGCCCGAAGTTTATCAAGCAAGAAGATTGGCCACCTTCTTCACCAGATCTAAATCCTTTAGACTATTGCATTTGGGGGATTTTAGAGTCTAAAGTAAATGCTAAGCAGCACAGTAGTTTGGACTCCCTCAAAGCTTCCATACGGAGTGAATGGGACAAATTACCTCATAAAATGATTCGTGCCGCAATAGGACAGTGGCGTAAGAGATTATCTTTAGTAATCAATAAAGATGGCGGTCGATTCGAGTAAAATTATTTCATGGTAAACTTTCATGTATAATGTTCATAATATTGTTGTATTTTCCATTTTCTATTTCATCTGTGTGTAATTAAATGATTCGATATTTGTCACAGTATTTATTAGCCACCCTGTACAACACTCCGATTATAGCCCTAGGTCACTTGTAGGTGCTCTGTCGCTTTGCTGTATAGAATTCACATAATTCCCAATACAGACGAAACGTTTGTTTATATAATCCTACAAAAAGTAATAGACGCACATTCGATTTTTTATGCAACTTATAGCTTTGAAAATATTATATAGAATGATGTCGTGTTGCCACGCAGAGGAACCAAAAAATATGTCATCACTAACTCCGGGGAAAAAAGTTCATAACGTCAAAGGATATTCACTATTAAGTGTCGACAGAGAAAGTTCTTGACATTTTTGAAGCATGATTAGGAATATCTTAGAAATTAAGTTACTTCGTTCAGTTCAGTTCTTCAATGCTGGGTTTCTAGATTCTATAAAACGCATTATATTAGTTAAAAAAATGAAGCCCTTTTAAAGTATTTCATCTAATCAAACAGCGATTTTCAATATTACCCCAAACACAATTTTAAATGTCCTTAGTCTCGGACCACACAGAAATTTCGCTGTGTGAAAATGGCATCATAGTGACATATAATTGTAAAATCTACTAATGAGCATTATAGTCGATTAAGAAAAGATGTCCTGCTGACGGCATTTTCGCATAGGCGAAATTTTCGTACTCCCAGAGACTAAAACTCAAAATCTCTTTATATTTTTTATGAAATTTTCTTCTCAACACTTTTGTGTACTTATCAACATCCTGAACTCTGATATAAGTGCTTTTAGTTTTTTTCAAATTTCTCATGTAATAAGTAAGTTATAAAATATAGAAAAAATTTGTTTGACGTCTGAAACGTTTAGTACACACACACATAGTTAATTTTGACTCTAACTAAAATAATTCAGATACCCAATTAGCTATGCCCTCAAACAGTTATGCGTTCCTTTTAAATTCGAAATAAATTTTTCATTGGACGTTTACCTATACGATTTTCTCTCGCTATGAGAAAGTAAGAATTTCAGTATGGAAAATAGCATTTCCGTTAACTGCCCCAACCACTAAGCACTTTGATCTAGCATGTTTGGAAACGAACATTCAATACAGCTTTACTGAAGAAAATGCCTCCTATCTGCATGCTAAAATGCTTCCAACCTCTTCCAGGCATTTCGATAAACGCTTCCGTATGCAAAATCACCCCATCCATGCAAACGCGGTTTTAAAACAACAACGCGCATTTTATTTAATTCTCGTTTAACCATGTGTGAATTCGATAATGAAAACAGCGTCACCTGCGAACAGAATGTTTATTTAACGGATGTTAAGAACTTTGTAGATGAGTGATTTATAGGCTTTACTTTTTTTTTCTTTCCTGGAACGCAATATCGGCATGAAGACTTACCAGCCTCCGACTTCAACAGCCAGATAGAGATTTGGTGAGACAAGGAGTTTTTTTCTGTGTTGACGTTTACGAATTTTAAGCTGTAGTGTAATATTTTGAACATTACAAAAGGATTAAAGTACGTTATTTTTGTGGGAAGGCCAAAGAACTAAAATCATGGTAAGTTTGTTTTATTACTCTTGAATGCAGTTGAACGGGTAGGCATTAATAACTAGCATCTAACTGGATGATTTTCTAAACTGTTTGTTTATTTTTTAAGACAATTTGAAAATTTATAATGTAGCTAAGCATGTGTGTTTAGGCAATCTAAACAGTGTTTGTATAAACAGTGTTTGGTATTCCATTAAAGGCGCGAAAAATCTAAGTTCAAAGAAACGTACAGTAAAACCTCGTTTATCCGGATCTCCGGATAATCCGGATCAGATTTGTAGACATTATTTTTAATTAATGTTCACATTAGGTAATAATTTTTAAATATGATAGCAAGAACGTAGCAACAAGTACGCCAAATATTCGCTTTTTAGTTTTATTCAATGTACAGTTCCTGCATATCTTCTATGTATATAAAACAGTTCCGAAACTGACTCACTGACATACAACGCACAGACCAAACCGCTCGACCTAAAGGGCTGAAATTTTGCATGGCGATTCTTCTTATAGTGTAGGGGTGCACTAAGGGAGATTTTTGAGAAATTCTTCTTAGATTTTTTAAAATTAAATTTTTAAGCTCTTTTAGTAACTTTTTTAAAGTTTGCATTTAAAATAATAATTCGAGGGTTATAAAATTTATATCATGAGAAAGACCATAAAAATTCCTTTAAAATGAGATCTTTTTTGAATCTTTACCTCCATTTTCTGAGTTTTGGTGAATTTTTAAAGATTAATTTTTAGAATTTAATTTATTAAATGCTGATCACGTGATTTCTTTGTCTGGTAGTTTAAATAAATTTATCGTCACGTGCATAACAACTAAATAGACAAAAAAAAATTTTTTTTTCTTGCTAATGCGGGAGACGATTGGACATTATCCAAAAAAATATTAAAAAAACAGTAAAAGATATATTTCTCAAACTGTACTATATTAACTGTACTAGATTCTTTAGTATTTTATTAGATTTAATTTGAATATTTTCTTCTACATTATTTTGTGTATAAAAATATCCGTTCCGAATTTTTTACAAATATATTTTTTTGTTTTTTTACATCAATTGTATACATTGACCGTTGTATTTAATTTGAATGTACTCCGTAGCGAAATGCGGGTTTTCAGCTAGTATTGTATAATATATTATGGTAATAAAATGCTTTTTGTTGAGTTTAAGAAAACTTTAACTAGATTTACCAGTTTTCTGTTAAGAAATGATGTGAAAAGTTATTTTTATATTTTTTTAATGTCTTGTAAACAATACTATGTAATTTTGTTACAAAACATAGTTTTTCATCGTAATAAACGGTAAGTCTGCTTAGTGAAGGATTTTGTTTTGCTTATTATCCATATTACCCGTATTATCAGGATTTTCGACTGTCTGGATTGCCCATGGTCCCAGTTAGTCCGGATAAACGAGGTTTTTACTGTATAAAATTTCCGATTGACATTTTCCTTCTGTGCATAAATTCATATTAATAAATAGAAGTACACTGTTTTGCAAGTAAATAAATGTATGTAAGAAGTAGAATGGTTAATAATATAAGTTTGTAAAAAAACAAAATCAATATATTGTATTGGTAAAGTTTTATTTAATCACTGTAGCTGCAAAAATGTTTATACATTTGGGAATGTTTTAGAAATTACACAAAAGTTAGTGTATAGGCAATAGTGTAAACAAATGTATAATTGTGTAAATAATTAGGTTAAATTGTTTTGTTATGTTTTAATAGAAAGTCAAGATTAAATATTTAAGTTTGTATCAATTGAAATTTGTATTATTGTACGTATGTGAATGCATTAGAGTAAATTGTTTTTATGTGGGTGTATTTACGTAATTGTTAGGTTAAATTGTATTGTCATGTTGATATGTATGTATATAAATTTCATGTAATTATGAAAAAATAATAATGTGAAATAGTAATAATTGTGTAATGATATTGTAAGCATTATAATGCAATCTGTAAAAGTAAGCAAAAAATAATAGGAAGAAGAAGGAAAAGAAAGAAAAAAAAACAGGGAAAAGTGATCATAGGAATGATGGTTGCCACTATGTGCTAAATTTTAAAAACAATTTTGTTAATGAATTATTAGACGGGATTCGGCTTAAGGGCAGGGGTTGAAGGCCCCGGTGTCCTTGAGCCAGTGTATCCCAGTTGAGCAAGATTGCGCTCGGGACGATTAGTTAACAGTTTTCTCGTATACCTTAACGGTTGGACGGGCATTCAATTGATTAATAAATAGAAGCTGATATACGAATTAACTATTCTTTTCGTTTCTGTTATCTTTCTGTAAGAACGGAAACAGAACGAATGGGGTAAAAATTATTAACGTTAAATTACCAGTATTTTTTTTTTCAGATTTAATATTAATTTATCTTTTGAAAAAATTTCACTCCAAAACGATAAAAATTGTACACTTTTTTCAAAAGAATGTTTTTTTTTTGAGATATACGAGATGTGAATATGAAATTTATATTTATTTACATATATTTACATATATTTACATTTATTTATTTATATATATTTATTTTATCATTATATATATATTAATTACAAAGCTTTCGGATATCTTCATATTATTTATCTAAATGACAATGGATATCGGAATAAAAATACACCATTTTATCCTTTTCCGCGTGACACTAGTGCTACATGTTAACTATAGGTTAACTTTTCATTGAAATGATGCGAAATAACGAAAAATTAAACTTAGAATAAAGCTTCCCCGTAAGCCTGAAAAAAAAACCTCATTTCGCTGATTATATAAAACATTTTCTACGTTTGTTTCGAAAATTTCAAAAACGGGAAGAATTTTGAATAAAATCAAATCTAAAAAATGAAGCTAAAGCGTGCAAAACCGAGGAAATTCAAACACAATTTCAAGGAATAAATTTACTACGTCTGATAATTTTTGAAAAATAGAATATATTTGTGTCACATTACTTATGAAAGTTTTGAAAATAATCTGTAATTTTTATACTTGTAAAACAAAAATAAATGTTCAAAGGTTATCATAAAAAACTGAATGTTTAATCTTTTTAAATTTTAGAAATGGAATAACCTTATAATAAAATTTTGTTAAATCGAAGACAATATAAAGAGAGTGTCTGAATGTTTAATCTTTTTAAATTTAAAAAATGGAATAACCTTATAATAAAATTTTGTTAAATCGAAGACAATATAAAGAGAGTGTCTGAAATTTAATTCTTACCACTTACACTTAGAAATAGATCCTGCAAGTTTGATTGTTGATGTATTTTGTGTATGTTGTATTTCCATTCATTTAGTTACAGAAATCTTCATACAAAAGACAAAAAAAGAAGCAAATAAACAACAACAAAAAACCTCAGTAAAATACTAATATGCCCAGAAAATTTTAGTTTATATAAGTCATAATGCGATACTAAAGGGACCTCAAATAATTTTAAGAGGCATCTTCTACTAATTAAATGAAGAAATTAATTTAATTCATAACTGTTAACATTATGAATATATGCTTTCCTTCTTGACCACATTTAATATGCAATAACTAAATAAATCGTTAAGTAAGACAATAAAACGTATGAAATTGATATCATAATAATATTTACTTTTCTCATCTTCTTATATCATTCATCATTCCTTGTTAAGTTATTTTTGTTTAAGTGTATTGATATTTGACTGGACTCAGTTATTAAAATCATGGAACCTAGTCAATTATGGAATTTCAGCTGTTCATCTTTGCCGTTTGGATACATTGTATTTAGTAGACGAAATTCTTTTCTTTTTATATTCTGATTGATAGATCCTTCAAAACTACTTAAACTAACTAAAGCAAAATTATCTTCGAAATTTTTATTTATTTTACTTTTTATTTAACCTTATAATTTAAATGATAATCAGTTATTTAAAAATACTGCCCCTTCTATATAAACACAGATATATGTATAGAATTTCAACTTAAAAAATCAGTGCCTTTTGGATGTGTAAATTATATATATATATATATATGTATATATATATATATATATATATATATATATATATATATATATATATATATATATATATATATATATATATATATATATATATATATATATATATATATGGGGTGCCTGGTATAAAATGTTTAAGTCAAAAACAGTGATTTGAATATACCAAGTTATTGGCTTTTATACTAATCACGGAATAATAATTTCGACTTGAGTCTTTTGTACAAAGAAATGTACTCTTGTATACAAAATTGATAGACTTAAGCCTTTTATACAAGTCAAAAGATTTTTTTTATCAATAGTAACAAATATCTAAAAAACACTTTTATACCGGGCCCTATATAAATAAATAAATAAATAAATAAATAAATAAATATATATATATAGACAAAAATATATGTTTTTCTAGACATATAGATTCTAATTCAGAAATCGAAATTCTTCAGAGGCATTACTTCTGCAGCATTAAGTTATTATTTAATACTCTCAGAATTCAAACTCTTTGTGTTTGAAAATGAAATCTCCTTTGGAAAAATTCCTGAATTATTTAAAACATTTTTCTCCTGCGACCTCACGTAACCAGCCCAAAACTATTATTAAATAAAGTTTTGAAATTAAGGAAAGAAGAGAAAGAAAAAAAATTGCTCCAACCTTTCGTTTATCACCCCCAGACAGTGAGAAATCAAGAAATTAACGTGGAAAGGGAGTGCATTAATATCGCTTTAGAATGTAACCCATTCCGCAATTTGCATACAAAGCGAAACGATTTCGGTCAAATGAGATTAGCTGACACTTTTGAAATAAATCATGGCGAGCCCTTCTTCGAGTTCAAAATACCGCAAAGAGTACAACCGACAATAGCGTTTTGGCCTTTGGGCTGGTAAACTCTTTTCTTTAAAAAAATGTTTCTAAAACTTTCACGTAGTCAAGATGATAACAGTTATGTCGACTCTAATATTGCGTTTTGAACCCTAAATATGCGAGATAATTCTAGTAATGCACCGAGTAGGATTTGAGATGATAAGTTTATTCTGCAGAGTGCACCCATTCAATGGAAAGTTATTATCTAAAATATTATTTATTATATTCCGTCTTAGTGATTTAGGAAACCTGTAAACAGCTATCTCAGTCAGGCGTTTTTAGGACTATGATTGTGTTCAAAATGTAGGTCTGTGATTCCTTTTCTTTCAGTTTATGTCAGTTTGGGAAATGTTTATTTATTTTAGGAACACCAGAGCATTGAAACAATATGCATTTCATTTTTTATCTACTGATGCTGTCAGATTTTAGATGTAGTTACTTAGTAACATTAAAATAATACAGGAAAAAAATTACCAACCCGGCTGAATTCTAAATTACTTCTCATATTTTTTTCCACCTTTTACCTTTCTTTTCCATCTTTTCTGTTACTGGATAGTGGTGAATTTCTTCAATTCTTCTAATCCTTATTATAGTAAAGGTAAAATGTCTCCCCTCTCTCTCTCTCTCTCTCTCTCTCTCTCTCTATATATATATATATATATATATATATATATATATATATATATATATATATATATACCACCATGTAATACCACCTGATTCATCTTGAAATTGGATTATACAAGTCATGAATAGTGGTTAAGAATATATTATATTATTCTACAGGGAAAAATCATGAAAATTCCTGTAGAGATGCTGTTGGTGGATATCAATACCTGGCTCTATCCGGTTATACAGATCACAGTGGTTGGATGATATATAGTCGGGGGGATTGTACAGGGAAGATAAGGTATTTGACTTCTTGTTCAAGCTCTTCGAACCAATACTTGATAGATTTAGCTGTATGTATAGGGGGGATTATAATCCTGGAGAACGCCATCTCCTGCAAGAAACAATGTTTGCACCATAGGATGGACTAGTGAGCTAAAATTTCGACAGAATCCTTCCCATTCAATATCCCTTTTAGGGTTACAACAGGGCCTGAAGAAAAACGTGAGATGACTTCCCAAACCCTGATAGATCTACCGCCAAGATTGACAGTTGAGATGAGACGGCCAGAATTTTACGCTTGTGTAGGTGTTCTCCACACATACGCACGTCCTGTTGCGAGGAACAATGTGAACAATGAATCGTCGGACCAAATGCCGTTTTTCGTCATATTAATCGACCAGGATTTTCGCTCTTGGCTCCATTGTGGACGATATTTTGTATTGGCATCTATTACAAGTGACTTGGGAATAGCTACTCTTCCGTAAATGCTTTGTATGTGAAGTTCCCTTTTACCTCTAATGGTGGATACCGGAACATGCAGATGTAGATTGAGCTCTTCGGTCATTTTGGTTGGAGTTGTTTTATTTCTTCATGTCACAATCCGCTTCAATACCTCGTCCGTCTCTTTCACTCAGCTCTCCGTTTCGTCCACTATTCTGAATGGCAAAGGATGTTTTTCCGTGCACTCTGTATGCTATCACGAATTTCGATACCATAGTTCGAAAAACAATCATTAGCCTGTGGTTGCAGTAACAGATACTCCAATTTAAACGCGCTCCAACAATTTGCCCTTTTTGCAAGGTCTGCAAGTTTGATATTTTACGCTCTCTCCCCCCCCCCCCCCCAAAGCACGATGTCCTTAGCGTCATTACTGCCACCTGACAGTAGAATAATACATACACTACTTTATATTAAAAAATATCGGTGGCCAGACTCGTTTTTTAAGGAATACGATGCACATTCATAAACACCACTAATATTGATAGGTGTTTCCATTATTTTGATAACCACCTGTACACACACACACACACATATATATATATATATATATGCATGCATACGCACATACATACATACATACATACATGTTACTTTTATTTCCAATCTAGTATTGCCCGTTAATTATGAAATTTGCTACTTTTTTTTATCCAATATTATAATAAGAACAAAATTTCTTCCTTCCTTCTGTCATTTATTTTCAATCCAACTTCACACAGAAATAACGGAATTCCTTACCGTTTTTATTCCTTTTATGTCCGCTGTTACATAGCAATGACGAAGGTTCCGAATTTTTCAACAGTAAACAAATTTGAATTTCAAGTATTTTGTAAAGTCATTTCACATTGTAAGATGCCCCAAGAGTGTACTATGAACTGGGACCGACAAGGAGTTGAACTGTCATCATATCTGAGGTATGGGAACAATAACTTTTGATGCTCTATATCGACAAACTTTCTTCTGAAACGTCATCCAAAGGAGGAATGCCCCTGTTTGATTATAATGTCGTTGACCCTCTAAACGTTGCTGCCGTAATTTAAAGCTGCTGTGTACAAATCCTATTGGATTTGCTCACCTCAGTGTTAACCTATGGAGAAAATTTATCTTCTATTGACAGCTACATAAAGGCTGATAATCCAATAAAATCGGTATTTTCAGATAGTCGGAACTAATCGCATGGGTTGAGGTCTGGGGATCGGGGAGGCCACACATTAGGAAAGTGGCGGCTGATGACACGTTCTTCTGTAGAGAGATTTTTGAGAACGTTCTTAACACGAAGGCTAATGTGTGGAGGAGCTCCATCTTGTATAAAAATTGTGCGTGAAAGGCACTGACGTGATTACAGATCCGGAACAATTTTATTCAGTAACAAGGATGCATATCGCTCCCCGGTGACCGAGCATGTTACTGGACCTCTAGGACTTAATTCCTCGAAGAAATACGGGCCGAAAATAAAAAATACAGAAAATCCACACCACACGGTTACTGTCGGTGAATGCATCGGAACATCTAAGATTAAATGATGATTTTCTGGTTTCCGAATTCGGCAGCTGTGAGTATTCACCGAACCATACAAATAAAAGTGTGCTTCGTCTGTTCAGAGGACATTCCAAGGCACAACTGCATCAACCTCAAAGCGAGCAAGAAACTGAAGTTAGAACAGCTGTCGAGTCTCGAAATCATGTGTTAGCAACCTCTGCACAAAATGAAGCTTGTACGGATAATACCGGAGGATATTCCGCATGACCTTCTGGACAGTTGAACGGGGCAGATCCAATGCTTCTGCCTCACGACGGACTCTGTTACTAGCCTGTTCGTTGGACGCTTTGTCCTCTTCCACCTGAAGCGCAACCTTCTCTACAGCTTCTGCGGAAACAGGTTTCCTTCCTCTTCCAGAAAGAATGTTAAAAGAATCAGTTTCTTGAAATTTGGCCACCATTAATCGAAGACCTTTAACAGTCAATGGACCTTTTCGTATCCCCTTCAAACTCCGAAATTTTCGTAGAGCAACTAGTGCTGAATTATCGTTTTGGTAAAACAACTTTACTAACAAAGCTCGATTTGATAATAGTAACGATGACATTCTGATTAGCAATAGCAAGCACGCTGAAAACAAAATCTCCATGAAAGTTTCTAGGTTTTATAACAGCTTCTGCTCTACGTCGACAAAAATTAATTTACATATTTGTTTCTTCTTCGTTCGTTCAAATCTTTTGTCCGAAAATTTGTTATTGAACAAGTTTCCGATCGACTTTGCAATCCCTTTAAAGATTGTAAAGTTTAATGAGTATGAGTTATTGTGTTAGGGTAACCTATGGATAAAAAGATGAGGAAATCTTAAGTAAAGAACCAGTCGTAAATGTGCAATTCATCAAAAAACGCCCTCTGGTGGTGAAATTTTGAACTGATTTTTTTATTCGCTCAAACAAATTCCCATCCCTTCAATATGTCCTACACAAAATTTCATAACTTTCTGAACAATAGTTTCGACTGTAGACAACTTTAAAGTAGGGAAGTTTAATTATGGACACCCTGTACATTAAATTTTAACTCGGGAACAAACTTAAGCTACACCCTTCTCTTCTTGCACTAGCAAAAAAAATGCAAACTGATACAGTGGAAGATAATTATCAGTTTGCTTTCATAGTGATGAAAATAATTTCACGCTTAAAGCAGTTGGTGAAAAGCAAATATCTATTAACATTCTCAGAGGTATTTTCAAAACATCTATTTCAATTATTTTTCGAACCAAACTATGTCTTTGTTAAGGAGGCTCTTCTTTATAGGTGTTGCTTTCTTTAATCGTAAAACAATGCTTTTGACATTGGATTCACTCCACCCAGAAGGTGTGCTGAGATTGGTATGTTAAAGAGGTGAGAATGCAGAGAGGAGAATGAGCAAATCATCCAATACAATGCGATTCTATTTGACAGATACAAAGAAAATCGTAGTGTGTGAGGGAGGATAACCGATTATCATGTTTCACTCGTTTAAATGATTTTCATGACCTATCAAAGAATGGAACACAGCTAAAGTGTTAAAGACAATTGCTTGACCTTTGTCTCTGAGAACGTTCTTTAGCACCATTTGGTGGCAAAGCATTATACTCACGAGAGTTTCTGTAGTTCATTAATAACTTATTTTTAGAGCGAAGACTTTATTCTAGCTACAGGGAAAAAATACTATGGTTAATTTAGTTAACAAAGCATAATTTATTTACATATATTACAAAGTTACTAATCTTGGTTAATTATTATTCGTATAGATCAGAATGAAAGAGATCATAAGTTCTCATAAGGTTTATTGCAAAGAAGGGAGAGAAAGGTTTACTCTTAAGTTTGGATCCTCGATTGCAAGAGAGGAAAATTCATCAAGGCCAATTCCTCCCACCTCATCGGTCTCCCTCTCAAGGGATACATTTTAACGATCGTTTGATGGAATTTATGCTCGTTACATTTCAAGAAGCCTACGCTCCACTGAGATCCCGCTCCCCCATTTCAACGTTTGTTCAATAAATTTGACGGGAAATTGCAGGTGTTAATGAAACAAATGACATCTATAATTCTAAATGGGTACCCGAGGTGCAAAGGAGTTGCCCAAAGGTTTCTGATACGGTTATGGATAGAGACTGACTGTAAAATTCCTAGATGATGTTGAGTACAGTCGAACCCAGTTATAACGAACTTCAAGAGACCAACGGTTTTGGTCGCTATATCCGGTGGTTCGCTATATCTAAACCATTAAGAAAAATGTTAAGAGTTCACAATTACGCAAAATGTTAAGTCATAAAATGTACAACTCATTAGTTGCTATGTGTGTTCAATAATAATGTATTAAAAAATGATAATATCTATTAAAAATGATCATTAATGAATTAAATTGACTAAAATTGATTACATTAAACTGACACAATACTAATAAAATCAACTGAAAATGAAGAGAAATGGAAATAAATTCATTTTACTTTCAATTGTTGCTCACTGTTTTGATACAGAATTAATTGGCAATCTTCTGCTGACGTGATGCCGATTTCAAAAACATTTTATGAATTTCTTTGTCCAATACATCAAATGACTCCAACACTCTTTCTTCTACTGTTTGTGTAAACAAAAACTTATTAATTACACGCATCACTGCTGTAGCATCTGAGATGGTGGGGATTTCGTCATTTATGTTCTTCTCTTCATCAGCATCACATGGAGAATCTTCGATTTCAGAATGATTCATTGTAATTTCTTCCACAGTGTCTTCATCAGTCGGATTTTCCCATGTATAGACTTCATCATCACATGTTTGGAACACTTGCATGTTACAATCTGAGAATGATGAAATTTTGTGCTTTTCTATCCACATCGCAATAGGTAAATCTTCATCATCTTCTGCTTCAATATTCTTTGTATCTTCAACATTCTGAAAAAGTTAAAAAAAAAAAATCAGAAGTATACTGAAAAAATGGTTCGTTATAGCCGATTCTTAAGATTTCGGAGGTTCGCTATAAAAGGATAAATTAGCATTAAATACAATAGGAAAATGGCGGGGCCAAAATTTTCGTTCGTTATATCCGTGAGTTTGTTATATACCGGGTTCGCTATAACGGGGTTAGACTCTACAGAGATTGAAGTTATCTATAAACTTCTTAAGACGATTCGTTTCGAGATAGGATTTCTGTAAAATTTCGTGGTGAAAATGAGAAAGGACAAGCATGTCTATAAAATTCTCAGCAGGTAATGCTCTTATAGAAGTTGCTCAGGAGATGGTTGGAAACTGAAACAGGCTCGTAAATTTCAAGGATGCAAGGACCAGGACAACTTTAGGACAAGAAATTGTGCCTTATAACTTGCACCTCTAAAAGAAAAGTGCGGTTGAATTGAATGTACTAAATTAACAAACGATGCAAAGACCAAGGCAACTTTAGAACAAGCACTTGGGCCTTATAACTTGCACCTGTAAAAGGAAAGTGTGGTTGAATTGAATGTACTAAATTAACAAACAATGCAAAGACCAGGAGAAATTTTGGACAAGCGCTTGTGCCTTGTAACTTGCACCTGCAAAAGGAAAGCGTGGTTGAATTAAATGTACTAAATTAACAAACGATGTAAAGACCAGGACAACTTTAGGATAAGTACTTGTGCCTTAGAACTTGCATATGTAAAAGGAAAGTGTGGTTGAAATGAATGTACTAAATTAACAAACGATGCCTTAAAATGAGCATAAAAAATTACTGAATCGACAAATTTATTTCAAACTACAAACAACGATGTCACGTTTGAAAGGACATTATATATCTCATGAGAAAAGCACATAGTACAAAATAACTAAAACTTTGCAATCCAAGAATATAAACTAGTTAAAAATATGGATTCATATAATTTATAAACAAACAGAAGATTTGGATTTGGTATCGGAATAACTGATGTAGTCGTTCGACAGATTAAAAAGGATTTGTTGCAATTGTCACGAAGGACAAATCGCAATTGCTTCAAAATATTTAAATCTATCATTTTACAAAGAAAAATATATTTCAGTTCCATTTTAATTACTTTACTTGCTATAATATTCATTACATGTAAAGTTTAAATAGTCTCTGTAAAATTCAATAATGATCTAAAAATTCATAATATCATGATTAGTAACTGTGATTAAATGTGAATAAACTCTAAGTAAATTACCAATAGGAAGCAAATATCCATCCCACTCGACACTAATAAAAGTAGGAGTAAAACTGAAATTTACCGGTATTTACAAGAATTTCTTCCCACGTCTTTTCCTGGAACAACAAATTTTTGCACGTTACACTTAGTTCATCTTCTTCAGATTCTCATGCCACAGTTGTTTCAGAGCTTAAACTGTCACTATTCAAATAAAATGTATTTACAGACATAAGCGGCAACGAATTATAACCAAATACTAATAATTATTGCAGATCATCCTTGACTCCTCACCAACTTAAGAAACACTTTACCAACGAAGTAGAAAATATCTGAAATTATCAAAGTCTTATATCACCGAAAATTGTGAGAAACCGACACAGATTTCTTAAGGTTCCTTTTCCTCTCTCTAGAAATTTAGGATCACGGGGGTGACAAGTTTTCAGCGTTGTAGATTTGTCTTAATTTTGTCGTTGTTAATTGGCAGTACTTTAGGGATGTAAGGAACCGAATAAAAGTTTAAAGATAAAGAAAAAAAATCAGCTCGTCACGTGCACCTTTAAGCATTGTAAATCCCAAGCTCAGACAATTGAAAAACCTGCGGTGATGTAAATGCAGTTACTTGCCCCGAGGTCTTACCGTTGAAGGAGGTAATTTAGTGGCCTATTTACCATGTCAAAAATTTACGGGAAGATATCAGGAAAAATGGGTATTATAAGAAGAGAAAAAAGGTAAATCTGTCAGCTTCAGAGCAGGAGTGGCCAGTCATTATAAGCTTAAGAATTTATCTTTTGCTTAAAGTAAATATGTATTTGCGGTTATACTATAAGATTATGCAAACGGCTTTGAGAGAAAGTATGAAAAATGCATGGTGCGGTCTAAGATTACATTGCAGATTTATTGAATTTAATCACCAGGAATTGAATTTTAATCTAAGTCCGCCAATACGTTTTGTTTTTGTATAACTTAGTTTCATCTAATTTAGTTTCGACGTGGGCGGTTTGTCTAGCCGCTTGAGTTTTAATCGCTCCCTGGAAAGAGGGCAAAACCTACAGAGTGTATATCAGGCATCATAACCTACATAATTAATAAGAAATTCTATGGTTAACGAATTCGAGTCTCTTTAGAGATGTATTGACATATTTCGGTGCTGGAAATGTGACTTTCCAATTTCGTGGTTCCTTTACTCAATCGTTTAGGGAGTTTTAAGTATATACAAAATAAAATACTAGACTTGTTCAAATTCCACTGTTTTAGTTTTTAGGATACCATATTTGCTTCAATTTTAGATGCATTTACAAGATTTTATTATAAAGGTGGAGCATTATATATCTTGAGTTTATGAATTAATATCCCTGTTAATATTAATTAGAAGAATTTTATTGAATTAGTTCTTAAAGTTAATAAAGAACACAAAAGTGCTATATAGTGTGATAAGAACAAACTATCGTCGCCAGGAATCGGTTCCTTCAGTACTCAAAATTGACTCAGATTTATGAAGAGTTCAGTCTAGGCTTTTAAGAGACCCACAGAAAGTGTTTGGTCAGTTATTGCATTATTACATTATTTTGTGAGGCAGGACAATAATTTTGTGATTCTTATGTTAATAACTTATGGAATTTGTAGTATTTACAGACTAAATGACTAAGGCTGGATCGGTCTTTATATATATATATATATATATATATATATATATATATATATATATATATATATATATATATATATATATATATATATATATATATATATAATATATATATATATATATATATATATATATATATATATATATATATATATATATATATATATATATATATATATATATATATATATATATATATATATATATATATATGTCACAGATTTTTAGAGGTTAGAATTTAAAGGGTTAAAAAAGGGATTTTTTCTACGGAAAGCCTGAATTAAAACGGTAAATGTCAGATTATTCACATTTGATAAAGCAACGCGGGAGTGAAAACGGAGTTCAGCGGGTAGAATTACAAGAGAGCTATTTTCAGAGTTTCACGCGAAAATTTATTGCAAGTTAATCAAAAGAACATTGTGGAAGTTTCTATGCAGAGTAAGCAGATCATCCTAGGCGGGCTTGAAACAAAGTAATAACTTCAGAGACGATGTAGACTTTAACGGGGCAGGTCGCCGTTTGACGGCCTAAGAGATTGAATGGAACGGGAGTAAATTGATTTGTACGGAATAGGGATTTTAATTCATAGAAATTAAGTGCTTTATTAGATAATTAGTGGAACGGTTAGTTTTAACTTGAAGTCGACAGTTTTTATGTGAAGTAATAAATGTTTCGAAAAGCTCATAAATGTTCGAAAGACTTTTGTCCCACTCGAGCTACATCAACTAGAATATGATGACTGACTGCACCTTGAAGAATAAGTATTCCGGCCTTCTACTGCTACTTTATGGAGTAATTTGGGGAAATGGATGTTTAAAGAAGGGCGTGAAAACATCACCGACACACACACACACACACACATATATATATATATATGTATATATATAATCTCGATTATCCGTGTGTGAATTATCTGCTTTGCGGATTATCTCTGCAGAAAAAAATCCGAAATCTTTATCCAAAATAATACCTACTTCATTTAAAAACTTCTCGAAAATTTCTTACCATATGTAAAAATGAGATATCTAAAATAATAGTTTTCTATTTGTTGAACAGACTTTTATTTGAAAAAAGATGCGATAATATGCTAAAACAACACTTCTTTAATCGGAAGCATTTCCCGAGAAAAGACGGATGGGAAATGACCGATTTAATTACTTTAAAGGCAAATTTAAAAGGATTTGAGGATGACGATGAAGAAAATCTTCTGGAGTGGTTAGAAAGTGATTTATGTGAATCAGGGTTTGACCATATAAATGAACCTCATATCATAAATGCTGCTAAGATTCAACCTCAGGAAGAAAGTAAAGATGATAAGAATGAAGAAGAGCCAGATGATCAGATCAAACATAGGACAGTGTTACCGTGTGACGACACTTTTTTAAAATATACAAAGGCTGTTCGCACATTTTTAGACGATTTTGGTAAGGGGTACTAAAAAATCCTTTGCTGCAAAAGAAATAATTGCAATTGTACTATGCTTTTAAAAGTCAAAATTATCGTCTGCGGCTTGAAAGTTTTGTTTTTATTCAAAATGGCGTTTTTAACAAAGCAGTGGTTCGAAGGCTACATTTATGCTCTTTCCGAAGAGAAATATGCATAGTCCGTTATCCAAAAACGATGTGAGAGTCATGGTTTTGTGATATCTAAAGCGTCGATAGGTAATATCGTCAACAAGAAAGGAAAAAAACGTCAAATTGGAGCCTCAAGTGGGACAAAAATTCCAAACAAGTATCCAAGGAAAAAACGAACATGTTCGACTATTGCAAAGGTACGTTGTTTAATGTTAAAAGAAAATCCCCCTAGTCAAAGGACAGTTGCAAAATCATTAAAATGCTCGGTGTCCACTGTAAACAAATTGATAAACGTTGATTTAAATCTTAAGAAAGCGAAAAAACGCAATGTGCATCGTCTTCTTCCAAATCATATCGCTGAACGCAGGACACGCTGCAGAATTCTATATGAGAAACACTTATCCAAAGAAAAATGGAAAACAATTGTCACAATAGATGAGTCATGAGTTTATTTAAATGATTGCAACAAAAAAAGAGCCATTTATTATCATAAAAGGGGAGAAAAAAATTTAAGTACATGGTTCAAAGAATCGAAAGAAAGTTTTTCTAAGGGATTCATGATTGTTGCTGGTTTTTCTTATAACGGCAAGTTAAAAATAAAGAGAGTGGAAAAAAATGTCAAGATTAACTCCAAATACTATCAGGAACATATTTTATCGCCAATTTTTCTGAATGAAATACCATCGCTTTACCCACAGTGCCATCAATCTGTGAGACTCCATCAGGACAAAGCTAGCAGTCACACATCAAAATCCACTGTAAATTTCCTAAAAGAAATGGAACAAAAAACTGGTATCAAGGCCATACCCTTGACTGATATCCCTACTAAATCTCCCGATGTATCACCTATGGAATTTTGTGCTTTCGGACTTTTAAAATCTGCATTATCCAAACGTCGTCCCAAAACCCTTACAGGACTCTGGAAAGCTGTTCAGGAGGAATGGGATAGAATACCTCTTCTGACACTTCAAAAGACATTATTATCCTGGAAATTGCGGTGTCGAAAGATAGTTCTGAATAAGGGATGTCAAATAGAATATTTAAAGCACAAGAATTTTATATAATTTAGTTTTGTGAATACAATATACATCGTCTAAAAAATGTGTGAACAGCCTTTGTATATGAATCACTGGAATTATTAATGCATTGATATCATAGCTGTTAGGAAAATTGGTAGTGATATCAAACAATATATCAAAGATTAAGTAAAACAGAAAGCAAAAAATTAAATTACGGAATACATACATTTATTAAATTAAATAAAATGGAAAAGCTAGTGTAGTATTATATTTTGAAAATACAATAAAATTTAACAAAAATTGGACTATACATGTTTTTCGATTATTCGTGCCCTCCCCTCCATTAACTCGGATAGATCAGGAGTACACACACTCTCTCTCTTTATATATATATATATATATATATATATATATATATATATATATATATATATACAGGGTGAATTTATAAAGTGGACAAAACTTTACGGGGTGATAGAATGCAGCTATACGAGCAATATTCGTCACAGAATGTAGGGTCGGAACGCAAGCGGTGGGAAGTTAAAAGGTAGTTTTCCACTGTCACATTTAAAGAATTAACACAAGAATGAGAGGAGATATTTCAGAAAACATTTTATTAACAGGAATGTAATTGATGTGCATGCTTAAAGAAATTGCTCAAAAGAGCTTCCGCCAGCTTTAATGCAGGCTTCACAACTGCGGGATAGGGACTGACGCACATTTGTGAAGACACCAGACATTTCCCGACTATCGCCGGCAACAACGGAGATCCTGGCGACTAGTTCCATATTGGTTTCAATGGGGCACTCGTAGATTAGGCTTTTCATGTGGCCCCACAAGAAAAACTCAAAACACGAGAGATCCGATCTAGGTGGCCAAGCTATGGGACCACCTCGACAAATCTATCTGTGTGCTACTGGCAGTAGCGTAGCGAGAGGGGGGCAAGGGGTTCTATCATGCCCCGGATGTCACTCGCAGAGGAGCGCCAAATGGTCCTTTTAACTAATTTTGTATATTATATTACCATATGTTTTTCGGGGGGAGGGGGCGCCAAAAAGATATCGTGCCTCGGCGCCAATTATGCTCGCTACGTCACTGGCTACTGGAAGAAGGAATGCACACTTATCGTACACAGATGGTACAAGCGTTATCACTGGCGGACTATCAGCCACGTGTCGATTTCACATGTTGGTACCTCCATCAGAATGCAGCGCAGCTGGATTTTGGTGCACATGTTCTGTTTACGGACGAGTGCACTTTCAACCTTGAGGGTGTTTTTAATACCTGCTTCTCACACACGTGGGTATCTACGGACCCGCCGGCCACACGTCCTCATTAGTTCCAGCGGCGGTTTTCCGTAAATGTTTGGGCAGGGATTCTTCATGACCATTTGATTAGTCCGTACCTCTTCCCACACCATCTGGAGGGCGAATCGTATCACACACTCCTATGAGAGGTGCTGCGGGAGATGCTGCGTCAGATTCCAACCCCCATCAGGTTAAGAATCTGGTTCCAGCACGACGGTGCGGCTTTACACTTCAGCTTGGATGTGCGGAACACTTTAGATGCAACGTTCCTAGGGTGATGAATTGGGCGAGGTGGTCCCATAGCTCGGCCACCATGATCGCCGGATCTCTCGTGTTTGGAGTTTTTCCTGTGGGGCCACATGAAAAGCCTAATCTATGACTGCCCCATCGAAACCAATATGGAACTAGTCGCCAGGATCGCCGTTGTTGCCGGCGATATTCGGGACATGCCTGGTGTCTTCGCAAATGTGCGTCAGTCCCTATCCTGCAGGTGTGAAGCCTGCATTACAGCTGGCGGAAGCTCTTTTGAGCAATTTCTTTGAGCATGTACATCAATTGCATTCCTGTTAATAAAATGTTTTCTGAAGTATCTCCTCTCATTCTTGTGTTAATTCTTTAAGTGTGACAGTGGAAAACTACCTTTTAACTGTTCACCGCTTGCGTTCAGACCATACATTATATGACGAATATTGCTCGTATAGCTGCGTTCTATCACCCCGTGAAGTTTTGCCCACTTTTTCAAATTCACCCTGTATATATATAAGTCATGAAAAAATTAACGAAGATAATTAGGACTCAAATCTAATCATCTTTTGCATGATTTCTATCATAGAGGTAGGAACGTCCATCTTCTGGCATACAGTTTTGGACTTGCACGAAATTTTATAAGTGACAAAATAAAGGACCGTACTGTGACAAAACAGAAGGAATTCAACTGTGTTACGTTGTCAGCAAGAGGAGAAAGTTTCTTCATTACTCTACATCTCAGATGTACAAAGAATTCAACCCCCTAACAGAAAATGTTTTTGTCAATTCTTTTGTTGCCTTGTAATTTAGGAACTTGTAACTTTCTATATAACTAGTTTTCTATAACTTCACTTTTCTGTCGTTATTTTCGTGTCGCATTCGTGCGAGTTCTTCGCCAGAATCCCAGCACTACCCTCAACCAGGGACGCGGTAAGACCGACCCGAAACCCTGGTACAGCCTGTCCCAAAGGTGCTCATACTTTTTTTCGACCGCGATACACTTTCTTTAAGGCAGGGTTTCTGAAACTGTGTTCCGCGAAACACTGGTGTTCCACGGAAAGTTGATATTTGTTCCACTAAAAACCTGGTATTGTTTTATATCCTGCAACGGCTACAAGAAATTCAATCATGTTTGAAGGATTAATGCTCTAAAATGTCTAATAAAGTAAGTATTCATGTATAATTACCAAATACTAAATAAATAATTGTTTTTGTCTCATTTAAATTTTTTAAAATTGATTATATGTTATTATGCCCAGTGTGGTCCAACCTTTAGTTACCTGAGGGCCAATCAAACTGTAGTATAGGAATGTGAGGGCCAGAGCCATTCCAGAAAGAAAACGAGTTACATATTGTATTCAAAAACTTTTATTAAAATTTATATTAAAAGAAGTTTAATATACTAGTTTAATATACAGTCGAGAAATCAATGTGATGATTGGCACTGCTTTCCTGATACAAGTTTATCAATGTCCACTGTAAGTTCAGTAAGCCAAAGTCTCAGGCTCGATTCCAATGAAGCACTTTCAATTCGATTTCTCGTTTTTGATTTAATTTGTTTTTAGAGCAGAAAAAGCACTTTCGCACACGTATGAACTGCGAAACAGCGATAATATTTGCAGAGAGAATATGGCCGTTACTTAAATTTATAGTCTTAAAACATAATTTATAGTCTTAAAACATAATATAAGTCAATATAAAACAACATAATATAAAACATAATAGTCTTAAAACATAATTTATAGTCTTAAATTATTAGTCTTAAAAACATAAAGCAGTAAGAAGGGCAAACGATTTTTTCCACATGTTAAATTAAAATATTTTTCCAGTAAGAAGGGCAAGGGCCAACAAAAATGAATTGGTGGGCCGCGGGTTGGACCTCACTAATATAGCCTACAAAATAAACAAGGTGTTCTGTTAAAATTTAAGGATTTACGAAGTGTTTCATCGCAGGAAAAGCTTGGGAAACCCTGCTTTAAATTATTCGACTACGTTTAAAATGTCGATTTTGAGGAAAATTCCGAAATTGATTTTTTCAATCCCTTTTTCTTTAAAGAATGTGAATTTCTGTTTCTAAATCTGCTTTAATTTTTTTTGTGTACGATCGCTAGAAATTAAATTAGAGTGATTTGAAGATCAATTATCAATTCCAATACGGGTGAAAACTTTGTGTTTTCTCAAGAAATTATTTATCCCCAAAAATATATACGACTATCCTGATAACTCAAAATATAATCGTGATATGTCTAGGAAATTGCTTAGGTTTTTTTTCATAATACTGAGAATGTAATGACCTATAGATTAGGCTTTAGGAATATTTATTAAAAAAAACTCATGAGAAATTACTCAAATTTTACATGTAATTGCATATAATGACCCGTGCTTCATTTAGATTTTAAGATATTGACTAGTTTTTAGTTCATTACATTCAGATGGGCTTAAAGTACAGATGACAAAAATAAATTAATGTTATAAGCATATTTTTTTTTGTTTAGAGCTAGAGCCGTTTATGTAAAAATTTGCTAAATTTCGACTAAAAGTCTTCAATTTTGTAAACGTTGCACAGTTTTGGACTATTTTTTCCTCACTTTCCTATTTTAGTGCTATATTCCTTGGAAAAATAGGACAAAAATTATCGAAAGTAAAGATTTTGCAAATAAAAAGAGGCTTCGAACGTAGTTGGATACCTTATAAATAAAAAATCACTCAATCCCAATGAAAATTTTTGATCTTTTTTTTTAATTAGAAAAATGTTATAAAAATAACAATTTTAAAAATCAATGAACTGTAGACTTTGGGTACATATTTACTTTGCAGAATAAAGATTAAAAAATGTCTTGCTTACATTCTACTCTTATTTATGTCAAATCTCATGTGATTAAAACTTTATATTCAAAAATTAATATATATATGTATTTCATTTAAGTAATAATTCTCCAGAAACAAACACTAAAATTTAAAATGATAAAACAACGAAAATTATAAACCTCATTAACTAAAATTAAAATTTAAAAAGAGCAGGATTTCAAAATTATTAGCTTCACATTTAAACAACAAAAATTACAAATTTTATTAACGAACATTAAAATTTAAAAAGAGCAGGATTTCAGGATTATTAACTTCATATTAAAACAACTAAAATTATAAACTTCATTAACGAAAATTTAAATTTAAAATGATCAGGATTTAAAAAATATTAGCTTCACATTTAAACAACGAAAATTATAATTTTCCTTAACTGACATTTAAATTTAAAATGAGCAGGATTTCAAAATTATTAGCTTCATATTAAAAGAACGAAAATTTTAAACTTCATTAAGGAACATTAAAATTTAAAATGATCAGAATTTAAAAAATATTAGCTTCACATTTAAACAGAGAAAATTATGAATTTTATTAATGAAGATTAAAATTTAAAAAGATCAGGATTTAAAAATTATTAACTTTACATTTAAACAATGAAAATTACAAATTTCATTAATGAACATTAAAATTTAAAAAGAGCAGGATTTAAAAATTATTTGCTTCACATTTAAACAACGAAAATTACAAATTTCTTTAATGAACATTAAAATTTAAAAAGAGCAGGATTTCAGGATTATTATCTTCATATTAAAACAACTAAAATTATAAACTTCATTAACGAACATTAAAGTTTAAAATGAGTAGGGTTTCAAAATTATTAGCTTCGCATTTAAACAACGAAAATTATAAATTTCATTAAAGAACATTTAAATTTAAAATGATCAGGATTTAAAAACTACTAGCTTCACATTTAAACAGTGAAAATTATAACTTTCATTGACGAACATTCAAAATTATTAGCTCCATATTAAAAGAACGAAAATTATAAACTTCATTAAGGAACATTAAAATTAAAAAAGAGAAGGATTTCAGGATTATTAGCTTCCTATTAAAAAGACGAAAATTATAAATTTCATTAGCGAACATTAAAATTTAAAATGTGCAGGATTTCAAAATTATTGGCTTCACATTTAAACAAGTAAATTTATAAATTTCATTAACGAATATTTAAATTTAAAATGAGCAGGATTTCAAAATTTTTAGATTCATATTAAAAGGACGAAAATTATAAACTTCTTTAACGAACATTAAAATTTAAAACGTGCAGAATTTCAAAATTATTAGCTTCACATTTAAACAACGAAAATTATAAATTTTATTAATGAACATTAAAATTAATAAAGAGCAAGATTTCAAAATAATTAGCTTCATATTAAAACAAAGAAAATTATGATCTTTATTTATTTGTATGGAACTCAAATAGGAAAAACAAAGAATTAGTAGGGTGAGCGTGTGCGTCAGATAATATTTGTTCAATATTTGAAGAAATATTTGACAATATAAGAAATATTTGAGTGTTACTCTCATATCATATGCTGGGTGATTGTTGTTTGGTTTTTATAGCTACTCAGTTAGGTAAAAACAAATGGAAGTAATATAAGCATAGTCATATAAGATTATTTGGCACCTTATTTAATAATATGATATCATATATTTTTAACATTTAGAGAAAATATAGTTACACCTTTGATGGCGTCAAGCATTTTAAATTCTGGGTACAATTACCTCTGATAATAATGATTTCGACCTTGATATTAAAAACAGACTTTTGATGGCAACTAGGTGCTATTTTGGTTTGAGATATCAACTGAAATCAAAGTTCATTTCTATAAACACAAAAATTAATTTATATAAAAATTCAATAAGACCGATTCTTCTTTATGGCTGTGAATGCTGGCCCCTACATATATCTCATCAGAATAATCTCTTAGTTTTTGAGCGAAAGTTTCTACGTAAAATTTATGGTGTAGTACGCGAAAATAACATCTGGGGAATTCGTTATAACCATTAATTATACCTAAATATAGGCAACCAAATATAATACGGGTTATTAAATTTTATCGTGTCAGATGGCTCTGCCATGTTTATAGATATGAAGACACCGACCCTGCTAAAATACTGACTTTTCATAAAATGGAAGGTACTAGAAGAATCAGAGACTGGGGTGCTGATGCCATTATTCTTAGGACCACCTATATCTCTCTGATCAGACCAATTTCGGAGTATGGCTTTCAAATTTATTTTTGTGCTTCTACCACTAACTTGACAAAATTTAGAGAGAGTACAGACAAGTGCTGTCCGAATTATAACCGGTACGAGAAATTTCTTGTCCTATGGAGCTGGTTCTTTACGAATGTGACCTGCATCCCTTAAGTTTGAGAAGAAGCACAGCTCTCGCACAGTATTTCAATAAACTTTATAGCTTTGGTAAATACAATAGAACATCTATTTTTCTTAGAGATTGGGTAAATAACCAAAGATTGAGGAGAGACAGTCCATTTTCCAGACTACATTCGATGGACTTGTTATATAAAGATGTCGAGGAACACTGTTTAAAGACATTCATTAACCCACTGGAGGGGCTTGCCTAGTATACATTTCCAGACTGTCCTTGGAGCCCAGACTAGTAAACATTACGATTAGCCTACTTACCTCTACCAACTTGCTCTTGAGATCCTTAACCAAATTCCACTTGCGGCTATTCAGGTTTATACTGACGGCAGTACAGATGATCATTGTGCCTGCGGCAGTGCGTTTTCATTCAGTCCCCATATCACACTGATAAAATCAAACAAAGAAACCCTGACTTTTGCTCAGTTTTTAGAGCTGAACCCATTGCTATAAAAGAGACACTTAAGGCTTTGGTGTCTGAAATTTTATCTGCAGACATTTGAATCCTGACTGATAGCTGCAGTGCTATACAACATCTGAGCAACAGGACAAAAGTTGGTGACAGGACATCTGTGTCGATACTTAAAGACCTTAAGGAGCTTTCACGGCAGCACAGGATTTACTTCCAGTGGATTCCTTCACATATAGGTCTCGATGGGAACGAAACCGCTGACAATCTTGCAAAGGATGGTGTTTCTAGTTCATCAACCTCAGGTGTCGGCCTAACCTTTTTCGAAATAAGCTCAAAAATAAAGATATCAAACCAGAAATTATGGTTGACTCCTCCGTCCCACTTCTGTTATTCTGGAAAATCTCCTAGTAGTGTCTTCACAATTGAAGGAGACAGGGCAGTCTAAGTCACCATCGGTAGACTCAAGAGTGGACATATCGGGAGCCTTGCTTTTATCAATGGACAGAAAACTTTTCTAAGTTGCACTAAATGTGCTTCACCGGCATCACCTGCCCACCTATTGAACTGCGTGGGGCTGCTGCATGAGGACCTATTTACGGCGCCTCTTCTCGCGTATGACTTTTTGAGAGTCCATGACCTCTTGGTGGACTCTCAAAATAGTGTGGTGACGGAGAAAGATTTCTCCCTGGCTGTTAGCAAAAAAACTGAGTTATGCTCGAAAGAATAAAAATCGGGTAGACAAAAAGATTTAACGTCTGAGCAAAATTTAGCGTCAGATTAGTGTCATGCGTAGGAAAGTAGCTATCGGAAGGCAGCTCGTCGGAGTAAGTCCTGAATTAGGTTACGTTGGTGGTGAGAGCACCATGAATGATGTAAAATACAATTGTCAGTCAATTTTTCTTTCTCCACACTTTGGCTGTGAGATCAAATACTTAACAGAAATACTTTCTCTGTTTCAGTTATAGTAGTTAAAGTTGTCATGACGAGAACCCGAAGGCTGCTGTGTACTAACCCTATTGGATTTGCTCACCTCAATGTTTACCTATGGGGAAAATTTGTCTACTATTTACAGCTACACAAATGCTGATAATCCAATAAAAATGGTATTTTCAGATAACCTGAACTTTTTTGCACCTTGCAACGGGATTCATTTTATAAATTTTGTCCACCAAAGTAATTTACGAGCGTTTAAAACACATTATACAGGATTTTTTCCCTGAATAATTTAAACTTTAAAATATTATTCGCATTTATTTTTAAAAATGAAAAATGCCTCAAGGTATAAAATTTCTTTTTCTATTACGGAGTACAATTTTTAAAAAACTTTAAAATCAAGTCGGCAGTCCTTGGACACATTTTCTCCATAGGTAAACATTGAGGTGAGCGAATCCAATAGGATTAGTACACAGCAGCCTTAACAGAAGTAAGTTTATAATTTTTTTTATTTTTTACGATAAAATTTTAATTTCTTCTCAGGCTAATTAAATTTTATTCTTGAATTGATCTAAAAATGTTTCAAATTCTAAAAGGGTGTATATTCCCGTGTTTGCTGATTTAAGAGAGTATTTAATTTTTTTTGCGCTTAAGGCTGAGCTTTATATATATATATATATATATATATATATATATATATATATATATAGTATATGCAAAACATGTCTTATTTATTCATATATCGCAGACTGTAGCTACTACAGAAGTAAATGAAACAAAAGCGCAGTGATTCTGAAGCAATATAACAAGAATCATTTTATTATTTTTGGTTTCGTATCTCCTTTGTCTATCAAGCCTCTTATTTTTAACATACACATACATGTATATACATTGCTTTATTCATTTTTAACTTCAAAAGATAGTATTCTTCATGACTTGTCTTATTTTCTTTGTTGAAGGCAATTTATCAGCTATCCACTCTATCCTTCAAGATTTAGGAACCGTCTAGCGAATGACTGATGAAAAATTCCAATGATGAAATATTTTTGAAGGTAGAAGAATTTTTATACACGCTTCATGATTACAAGAATTTTATTAGTATTGAAACCAATAGAATTCTTTTCGCATTGAAGTAATAAACAAGCGAAAAAATGCATTCTGTTGGTCAAAAATAAAGACAAAGTTTGATTCTTCAGAAGCCTTTTTTTAATAATTTGAAAACCTGCTACCTCAGATCCCAAATAAAGTAAACAGGAATAACTCTGAATTGACTGAAGAGCAGAAACTTTATGATAAACAATACCTTTTGGAATGAGGATACACATAACAATAATATTTTTTATATACACGATGTGCAGTCATCAGAAGCATAAAATTATTTTTTCAAGTTTATTTTATAATTTTAAATGTTGCCTTTGAAATAGCTCAAAAGTAACAACAATAAGGCCGTCTGCACACGGGGCATCTCAAAAGAAACTGATAACTGACTCGAATCACAAACCAGTCCGTGTTGAGTCGTAACCTATGTAATTGAATGGAGCCACGCACACGGCGCAACTGGTTACAAACCCGTCGACCGGGTTTGTAACCAGTTGTGCCGTGTGCGTGGCTCCATTCAATTACATAGGTTACGACTCAACACGGACTGGTTTGTGATTCGAGTCAGTTATCAGTTTCTTTTGAGATGCCCCGTGTGCAGACGGCCTTAGTCTACATTGGTACATACTTGGCTATTTTAGCAAATGCAACGAGACCTGCTAAACATGCCAAAAATAAATAAATAAATAAATAGGTATCCAAAAGTTATGACTTATTACGGAACTACCCATTAGAATTTGAAAATATTTATTTAAATCGAAAGAACATCTCACCAAGTTTTAATATCAATCATAGATTTCGATCATAATATCATAGATTTCGGTGTGTGCACTTTTTGTAGCACGACTAGCGTCTAAATGGTAATCCAGTTCTCTCCAAGTGTTTCGTAGCATATCAGGCGTTATTAGACTTTTTTTCTTGGGGATTCATCAAAGCCATTGTCTATAAACAAAAAATTGAAACTGTGGATGAGTTGAAGAAGCGTATCATTCAAACAATTCGTGTAATAACTCCTGATACGCTACGAAACACTTGGAGAGAACTGGATTACCATTTAGACGTTTGTCGTGCTACAAAAGATGCACACGTTGAAATCTAGGATACATTGATCTAAGTCTATGATTTATATTAAAACTTTTTATTTAATAATTTTTTTTAAAATTCTAATTGGTAGTTCCGTAAAAATATGCCATAACTTTTGGACACTTTTAGCCCGGACACCCTGTATAACAGAATATATAAAATGAGACTGAGTGGGGAAGTTTTAGCATCGATGTTTCATAAATTGAAGTTGAAAAAGCAGCAAAGGTATAGCGGGCCATGTATTTTAGCAAGATTGGGAAAGAAGATAAAACTCATATCGCTACGTTGTGAAGAAGGATTTCAAAAGATGTCTTTCTGACGTCCCCAAGGAAGTTTAACTTAATGACGAACTGATGAGCATATCGGACGATTCTTGAGTCAAGACCTGGCTCTAGTCGGTGTGTCCGTTTCAGACGTGTATAGATTTTGAGTTTACTGTACATTTAGACCACAATAACTCATCACAGGGATCAAACCAGTCTATGGCTATTAACTGAATGTGGTAGGGACGCATACCAACCAAACAAAAGGAAGTTATCAAACAATTAATTTATTTTCAGTACTACAGAAGTTTGTTTTAAATTCCTTTACAGTTGGATAAATATATAATCTATATATATAAAACAGTTCCGTAACTGACTGACTGACTGACTGACAACGCACAGACCAAACCGCTGGACATAAAGGGCTGAAATTTTGCATGGCGATTCTTCTTATAGTGTAGGGGTGCTTTAAGAGATATTTTTGAAAAGTCCTTCTTAGATTTTTTAAAATTAAATTTTTAACCTGTTTTTGTAACATTCTTTAAAGTTTGCATTTAAAATAATAATCCGAGGGTTATAAAATTTATATCAAGAGAAAAATCACAAAACCTCCTTTAAAATGAAATCTTTTTCGAATATTTACCTCCATTTTCTGATTTTTGGTGAATTTTTAAAGATTAATTTTTAGAATTTAATTTATTAAATACTGATCACGGGGTATCTTTTCTTTTAATTTTGCGTCACGTGCATAACAACAAAACAGACAAAAAAAAATTTTTCTTGCTAGTGCGGCAGACGATTGGACATTATCCAAAAAAATATTGACATACAGTAAAAGAAATGTTCCTCAAACTGTACTATATTAACTGTAGCATATTATTTAGTATGTCCTATTAGATTTAATTTGAATATTTTCTTCTACATTATTTTGTCTATAAAAATATCCGTTACGATTTTTTTTAAAATATATTTTTTAGTTTTTTTTTCATCAATTGCATACATTGATAGTTGCATTTATTATAAATATATTTATACATATTTTTGGCATTAATTTCATACATTGACCGTTGTATTTAATTTGAATGTACTCCGTAGCGAAGTACGGGCTTTCAGCTAGTATCTTTATAACATTTGATTCTTGGAATTCAATTACTTCCATCCATTTCCAAGGTAACACATTCTTTCAGAGGACTCTGAAAATTTGGTGCTGACAGACAAATCGACCTCACATTTAATTGCTGAATGAAATCAGAATAAACTATGCTACATTCTCTCTTTTCTGAATCAGCGTATTAAAAATAAATAATTAACAGCATCCCAAAATTTGATTTTTAAACAATAATAAAAATATTGGACTGTTTTACCTCCTAGCGAGGTCATATCTCGAAGAAATCATCTCTGCGAGACGGATCAAGTCCGCGACGAGAATTTTTCGATTTCTATCGAAAAATTGTTTAATAAGCACGTAACGAAAAACAAAACATTCCCTGTCCATCGTTAATATAATATCTTTAAGAGGCGAGTCATTTATTTCTGGAGTTGAAACAAACAGAAAACGAGGACAAAAGTGCAGAAAAGAGGACGGCCATTTAGTCGTCGCCAGACTGACATAGGTAATTTACTTCGCTCATATTTTTTTCGAAATATAAAATGAGATGGTCGGAAAAAAAGAAAAATTGGAGTTTTGTTATCAGCGGTAAAACCAAGTGGAGCGCGCATAATTAGATGCTACCGCACTGGACGAGGAGCAGGGAAGATCTGTCTGGGACTTTATGGCTCTTTTTCGAAGCTGGAGCTTCCTGAAGCCACCAGTTTTTAACAGAAACCAGAGATGGAGTCTAGAAATAGATTTGCTACTGACTTTGACGCGTCTTCTTTAAATTTGAACTTTTAACCTATTTCGTACACGAAAAATTAAAATCAGAATTGAAAATTTTTCAGACGATCTTTAAAATGATCAGTCAATCAATCATTAAAATTATCGCCAGGTCTAAGGCAAATGTAATGATATATTAGAAAATAGGTTAAATTTGATTGATAAGAACTTTTTCTTCGAAAACGGAATCCATAAATAAAAACCTTCAAAATTATCTCTAAAAGAAACAGGTTTACAATACGATGGTGATTAAGTCTTTTTAATTTCTTTAAAAAGCTTTTTAGCGAAATAAATTTTGTTTAAAATTTCTACACTTTAGGAAATTTTTATTTTTAATTTTAGGCCATTTCATTTCATTTAACTTAAAATATATTAGTTTTTAATGTTTTCGAAATCACCAAAAATATTTATAGACACAAACCTACATTTTACACAGATTAACCACTGTAACTAGATTAACGGTAAGACGTGGAGTCATCCAATACTTATAATTTATGACGAATCTAATATTATCTCGCTCTAAATGGATTTTAATATTTCACCAAAACGAAGATTTGTTTTGAGAAAATTTAAGTACTTTAACCCTTACGTGCTATTCATTATCCAAGAATCATCTTTAAATATTTGGTTTGAAAACCAATTTGTCAGAGTTAAATCAAGATTGACAACATTTTAAAGTCGATTTTGTCGTCTGTCAAAAGACTGACTAGAACATTCTTCTTTTCTTCTTCTTTTCGCGGCCTAAAGCCATACTACTGAGCGGTTCTGCTCCTTCTTTCGTGTATCGGCGATGTAACGTCATTTCGAAGTTCTTTTAATTTCCTTCGTAGGGAAAATTTATAAAAAGATATAATGCTTGACGCGTCTCTGCGTTGTACTTTCTATGCTTTGAAAGGATGGATAACGCTATGTTACATTTGTACTGATGAAGTCGTTTGATTTCAGCCCTCTTCTCTAATCAATCAATTAATTGTACAAAATGAGACCTAGTTGAAGATGGCCATGCTGGTTATCTATACAAATAATAGAGAATAGACGATATTCGTGGACAGTCGCTAAGTTATCTAGTTCATTTTTTAAGAACCTGCTTTTTCCTTCGATTCATACGTGTGGAAGTTTTACGATTGGTAAATTTTCGTCCGTACAATTGAATATCTTATTAAATAAGGTACCTTGTATGTATAAGTATGTGTATTCTCCACGGTCAGGGACGCAGAAGTTGTCAAATAATTTAGCTAATGGACCACTGCAAAAGTAACGAGCTGTTTCTTGCACGATACATTAGACCAGTAGTACTCATAGGCGTAGCGTCGGGGGGGGGGGGAGGCACGCCCCCCCCCCAACTTAACTTAAGTTGGTTAAGTTTAGTTAAAATACGAAAATTGTAGAAAACTTTTTAAAAAGTTGGTTTTTTCCCGCTTTTTCAAACTGTGAAACTGAAGATTCCGATTATGTCTTTAGCGTTAACATAATTTTTAACAATGATATGATCCATAACAAAAATTCTAATGTATAATTTTTCTCATTTTATTTATATTATATTTATTTTTCTTATAGTATAACTTTTGAATACTACTCAAGCATCAATCTATTGTTATTGAATTTAAAAAAAAAATCATAGTATTTCATATTTTAAGGACCGTCCGGTAGTCAATGCGCTGAGGGAGGGCCCTAACTGAATTCAATTCATGCTCTCCCAAAAGTTAGAAGCACGCTAGAGGGGTACTGAAACCGAAGTCCACCCGATCGTTAGATAATGAAGGTTCAGAGGTCTCTAACCGTGTAGGTGCATTATCCGTGCAATACGGTTCCATTAAATTTGATGCTTATTTACTGGCTGGAAAGAGAAATGTCAGCAAGGGATATAAAAGCCTTCAATTTCTGGATGCTCTGAATGCGTTTTAGATATATAATACACCACTGTAGTGGTCAGGGGTCCAAGTAAGCGAGTGTATCCTTCGACAGAAAATTTAATTTTCATTTGTGGTAAGCTTTAACAGTTCTACATTAATCAGGCAAAAGTACTCGAAAATATAAAACTGAGGAAAGCATCGGTTTAAATTGAACTCACTTTTCGCATTAAAAAATTAATCATATTCGAAAATCTTTCGAAACTACAATTTTGCTTCCTTATCAGGAGATAGAGGATACTCTAGATTTGATAGGTAGAAATCAGACAATGATCTTTCAGATAATGATAAGCCTCAGGAAATTTATATATGCAATGGAAGCAACCGTGAAGAATTAAATAATTAATACCTCATAATACGAATAAATAATTTATGTAACAAAACACCGCTACGTTCTGAGAGTTAAAAGATTAATCAGAGTAAAGAACGTCACTTAATGTCAAAGGGCTTGTTTAGAAGACAGGAATAACTTTATTTCCATCGTGAATAAACAAATTTAATAGCATTACAAGTTAAAACTTTAAAACCGAGGGAAGAGGATGTGAGGCGATATATTTCCCTATCATTGTCTTTCCTCATGTTATATCTGAAATTAATGAGAGTATGAAGTTAAACACATGCTATGAAATTACCTAATTGTGCGAGTAAAAGTTACAATTCTAACAAACATCCTAAATAACTAAATTAAACCCAGAATGAGTAAAAAGAAGTCAATTATAAAATCATACATAGTATACTATCAAGACTTTAAAGAAGTTTCTTTTCCACGTGCATAAAACAAGCTAAGTATTGTACCTTGTCGAAACTCCAAAGCCTAAGGAAAAGAATGGGAGGCATTCATTCTCTTTCCTCCAGTAATAAATCCATTTAATAACAGCTCACTTATTGTGGGAATATAGGGTTCGTTTACCTTGATTAAATCCTATTCTTTTAGTCGGAAACAGAAAAAAAAGACATATAATGTGTATTCTTTGAACTACTTGAGGAAAATCTTCTTCGTAAAGTGATTATTCCTATTACAACGGATCAAAACTGTATATATAGGTCACGAATCAAATACTTTTAAATCGTCCCCAAACTTATCGACAGAGTCACAACTTAAATGATATTATCTAAGTTATGGTTGTAGTTCAAAAGCATAATTACCTTTATTTAAAGATTTTTATTTATGATTAAAAAATTCAGTCCGAGAAATGAATTTTCATTACGTTTTCGTATCAGAGCAAATGTAAGAAGAAGAGTGAATGTTAGGTTGACATTGTTCTAATTCTCATAGGCAAATTTTGCATCTGTATACCCAGATTCAAGTTTCAGCATTGAGTAAAATATGAAATAAAATTAGAATGTGAAAAACTTATTTTTAACTCGAACACTGCCTATAATAAGTCAGTCAAAAGTACAGGGTGTCCGGGCTAAGGGTATCCAAAAGTCATGACTTATTTTTACGGAGCTACCCGTTAGAATTTAAAAAAATTATTTAAATAGAAAGAAAATCTCACCAAGTTTTAATATCAATCATAGACTTCGATCATAGTATCATAGATTTCGATGTGTACACCTTATGTAGCACGACAAACGTCTAAATGGTAAACCAGTTCTCTCCAAGTCTTTCGTAGCATATCAGGAGTTATTAGACTTTTTGCTTGGGGATTCATTAAATCCGTTGTGTATCAAAAAAGTTGAAACTGTAGATGCGTTGAAGAAGCGTATAATTCAAGCAATTCGTGTACTAACTCCTGATATGCTACGAAACACTTGGAGAGAACTGAATTACCATTTAGACGTTTGTCGTGCTACAAAAGGTGCACACATCGAAATCTATGATACTATGATCGAAGTCTATGATTAATATTAAAACTTGGTGAGATGTTCTTTCTATTTAAATAATTTTTTAAAAATTCTAATGGGTAGTTCCGTAAAAATAAGTCATGACTTTTGGATACCTTTAGCTCGGACACCCTGTAAGTATATAAAGTCAGCCAAAAGGACGTTTTATTATTGGCCCATTGAGGCAAACCCGTCTAAGGATATTCACCGGCCCACCACGTGAATTTTGTTGGCCACTTTATTGCCATAGCATTTATACAGATGAACCGACATCACTCCTTACGGAGAAACATCGTAGAAACATACAGGACTGAGCCGGGATTCGAACCTGAGCCAACGTACTGTGGAAGTTCATGGCCCCAACCAGTATACCATTTGGGCGTCGATTCTACATTAGCAGAAATAGCTATATTTTAACTGTTGGTAACTCTAGTGGGATGTTCTTCCGTAACCTTGTTAAAATACTTTTATTAAGCAAATGTTACGAAGGGTACATTTGCTTAATAAAAGTATACAGCTCGGTCGAAGGTTACTTGTATTTTACAAAAGAGAGTCACTATGCGGAAAGAAGGTTGAGAAACATGATATTAATATTAAATTATATAGTATTAACATATGATATTAATATGATATTATAGATATTAATATATGACTTTAATATTAATATCGTTTCGGAGGGAAAACCCCCCGAATAATTTAAGAGGGGAGATCACCTTAAAACCTTTAAAAAGCTCAATTTATTATGATTATATAATTTTGAAGAATGGAATGCAAGGAATCTTTACAAAAATTAAGTCACTACTACAATTAGAACTGATTTTATGGCCAAATGTATAAAGCTAATAGTACAGTAATTTATAGAAACTTTAAACTTTAAATGGCTCTTTCTAATAACTGTTATTTTCAAACTTGTGTACACTATTTCTTCAAAACTAACGGTCACTAATTGCTAAAATTTTGTATACATGTATATCTAGTATGTTTATACAATTTCCATCTAAATTTAGGTAAGTACATATTATTAATTTTTTTACAGCAATTTTTTGTGAAAAAATTTTATGATATTTTTTGTACATTACAATACATTTGCCTGAAAAAATATTTTTATGTGAAATATGGCAATTATATTAGGTGTAGATTAAAGTGAAACATATGGATAGAATATATTCAAATAATTTAATATATATCCCTAATAGTTTTTAAAAAAATCTAAACGCAATGCATTCATTATTAAAAAAACATTTTTATCTTAAATAAAACAATTTTTAATAATCTCCAAACAATTCTGATTTGGTTTTCTAATAGATAAAGCTTTGCACAATTCGCCCTGAAAAATTAGTTTAAATTAATTACAAATTAACTGTTTGGCAACACATTATGCTTGGTAGTAAAATCAGTGCATTTTTGCGAGTGCAGAGGTGATCTTTCCCTTTAAATGTGCTTGAAATATCTAGCCATCACATGGGAAAAGGGCTTTCAGCAAATGACTTAAGTAGATGGCGTGCTGTATTCTCATTTCATGCTTTGAAAATCACGGTAAGCTTGCATAGCCAGTGCACCACAACTGCTGTCACCGAGTACTAACACACAAACACAGGATTCAATCCTTTCGCCCTTGAGAGACTAGGTACTACACAAACCTGGTTTCCAGTCATATTTTTTAAACATCTGCAATGCAAAAAAGTGGGGCAAATAGTACCAACAGTTTAAAGATGATTCCGAATGGCTAAAGACAAATAAGCTAGCCGCAGGATTCAAACCCTCAGACCGTAATATTGAAAGAGAGCTGCGTCTTAGCCGTTTGGCTTACATCCGGCATGAGGGATACAAAGAAAGTAAGCAGTTTTGTCTTCTGTGCATATAAATTGAGTAGTATGAGTGGATCTAATAAGGATAAAAAAGTTTAAAGGGTATAAAATTCCAATATCCTTTAAAATTTAGGAGAGGAAAAAAAATATTGAATAACCAGATTCTCTCACTCTAAAACATGGGTATCCAACCTTTTGGCTTGCCTGGACCGCATTGAGAGAAGAGGAATTGCCGTAGGCCGCATACAAAATATATAATATACAGTAAACTTTTGACTTGCGAAAAATTCCCCTTGTGAAAAGATTTCCTAATTTTTAACAAATTAACCAATGAAGCAAATTTAATGCAAATTTCTGGACTGTTAGATCAAAAAATGACTTGTTGTAACAAAAATAACATATTGATGTAAATTATTTAAATTAATTAGGAAATCATAATTAAATAACCTGTTTTTTCCAATTTTCATAACTACCATGTGTCAAAGCGCGCATGATAACTGATGCTAATTACCATGTTTTTATTGACTCGCTTTCTTGTTTGTGTGTTTGTCTTGTACAAATCTTGCAATCCATTTTTAACTAACTTCCCGACTAGCTAGACATTTGAAATTTTTAGAATAGCTCAAAACAAGATGACAATGCATCATTTTAATACTTTTAGCCATCTTTAAGCATATTTGAATTCATTTTCAGTTAATTTTGTTTTGTAGAATGGTGCAGCCATCTATCGAACTGGACGGGAATGAAAAGTTAAACGCAAGTTAACTTCCAATTCTAGAGCTAAAGGATTGATTACGCATTTAATACCTATTTATTACGCATTTGATCATTTTCTTTCAAGTTGATGGGATAATTCATCAAAAGTTTTTAAAAAATTATTTATTAATACATAGAATTGTCAAGTTTATATGATTCAACAGAAAATTTAAAAACATGGTATATAAAAAGTTCTTTTTATCTTGTAACTATTTTAGTTTATTATTTTTAAACACAATTTAATTTAAAGAAAACATTTGGCTTAATATATTGATGTAGAATCTTTTAATTGCATTCATTTTTAATATTTATAATTAAAAATTAATTAAAAAAATTTCTTTCACAAAAACTTTCTCTTGAAATCTTTTGTAAAATTTTTATTGCCAAGATATCTCTAAGCTTTTGAGTCACTTTATGATGAAGGTTGACATAAACGTGTGTAGAAAATTGCAGTGATTTATCTCAAATAGTTTTTGAAATTTCATGCGAGCAAAGTCAGAAAATGATACTTTCAGATAAATGTATTTAAAGTTAAAATTTTATATAAATATCACTGTTTAGATGTTCGCAATAATTTTAATATCTTATGATGTAACTAGCTGAATACCCGTGCTTCGCTACGGAGTACATTCAAATTAAATTCAACGGTCAATGCATGCAGTTAATGCCAAATAAAAAACAAAGAAATATATTTATAAAAAAATCGCAACGGATATTTTTATAGACAAAATAATGTAGAAGAAAATGTTCAAATTAAATCTAATAGAACATACTAAAGAATATAGTACAGTTAATACAGTACAGTTTGAGTAACATTTCTTTTACTGAATTCTAATGTTTTTTTGGATAATGTCCAATCGTCTGGCGCATTAGAAAGAAAAAAATAATATTTTTTTTGTCAATTTATTTCGTTGTTATGCACGTGACGCAAAATTAATTTAAAGTATCACAAAAAGAAAAGAAACCTCGTGATCAGCATTTAATAAATTAAATTCTAAAAATTGATTTTTAAAAATTTACGAAAAATCAGAAAACGGAGGCGAAGATTCGAAAATGATTTCATTTTAAATGAATTTTTATGATCTTTCTCGTGATATAAATTTTATAACCCTCAGATTATTATTTTAAATGCAAACTTTAAAGAATGTTACAAAAACAGCTTAAAAATTAAATTTAAAAAATCTAAGAAGACTTTTTCAAAACTCTTTTTTAGTGCACCCCTACACTATAAGAAGAATCGCCATGCAAAATTTCAGCCCTTTAGGTCCAGCGGTTTGATCTGTGCGTTATCTGTCAGTCAGTCAGTCAGTTACGGAACTGTTATCTATATACACTGGTGAAATAAATTAAGAGAATTTGCATATTTTATCGAATTTATGAAAAGAACTTAACTGAATGTAAAACCACTGATTCTAGACAAAAATGCAAATCTTGTACGTTAAATACGTAAGCGTACACGTGTATGCAGGCGGAGCCAGTAGAGAAACAGGCTTTATAAGCGCGCAAGACGCATTTCGTTCGCTAGAACACCTCGGCGAATTTCTTGGTGTTATTTTGCAGCAATCGGTTAATTTCAAATTGTAACAGTAAAAATGAGTAACCACCAACGTTTAGATGACGGAATGAGGTGGCGAACTGTGGGGAGGCTAGAAGCAGGCCATTCTCAAATCCAGATTTGTAGAGAGTTCGATTTAACGCCCACCGTTTTGTGTAACTTATGCAAACAGTTCCAGGATACCGGATCCATCGAGAGAAAGCCTGGGCAAGGTCGTCCAACAGCCACGACGGCCAGAGAAGGTCGCCATTTGTCGATTATAGCGAGGCGTAACAGGAGTGCTGCAGCTTCTCAGCTCTCTCGTGACTTGCATGCAGCCACAGGAATCCGTGTATAACGTTCGTGGAATGTTTGGAAACACGCAAGCTTGACTGTTTCCAAAAGACTTCATGAGAGAGGGTCTTTTGCAAGAAGACCTGCTGTTTGCGTTCCGCTCACTTCTACGAACAGGAGAATCCGTTTATCATGGTGCGGAGAGCATAGAGATTGGGCGACCGTTCTCTTCACTGATGAGTCCCGGTTCAGCCTAAACACCGATTCTCGCCGTACGTTCATATGGAGAGAATCAAGGACCCGCTACCTACCTTCCAATGTCCGCGAAATCGACCATTATGGCGGAGGAGGTTTAATGGTCTGGGAAGGCATCATGTTGGATGGCCGCACACCTCTCCATGTCTTTGAAAGAGGCACTGTGACTGGTGTGAGGTATGGGGATGAGGTCTTGGAGCCCTATGTTCGCCTTTTGAGGGGTGCAGTTGGCCCTGAGTTCATTTTAATGGACAATAACGCGAGGCCACATAGAGCTCTTCTGGTCGACGAATTTCTAGAGAGTGAGGATATTCACCGGATGGATTGGCCAGCCAGATCTCCAGACCTTAACCCTATAGATCATGTCTGGGACGCTCTAGGGAGGGCAATTGCAACTCGCAACCCCCCTCCGAGAACCATCCAGGGAATGAAAACAGCGTTGCTGAACGAGTGGAACCAATTGCCACAGGAAATGATAAACTGCCTTATTCCAAGTATGAAATCACGCTGCGAGACCTGTATATCTGTAAGAGGGGACCATACCCCCTATTAACCCATCTATTAACCCATTTTTTTGTCTATTCTGCAACCGCTGTTTCATACCTTACGACTCCAACGAGTGTTACGCACGGTCATGCGTGTGTATTACAATTATTGAATGGTTATTTGTTTTGTATTGTATCAATGTATGTACATATCAAATTTCATTAAAATCGGTACAGTAGTTCTAGAGATAATCGACCAAGTCTGCAAATTCTCTTAATTTCTTACACCAGTGTATATAAAAGAGAACGTTTTTTTGTGTGTCCTTTATGCGTTCCCGAACGGTACATCCGATTCAGATGAAATTTTGTACAGATGTTGTTCTCACTCCCGCGGGAAACACTGGGGGGGGGGTAAGATACCCCTAGCACCCCTAGGGTGGAAGGGGGGGCAGGGGGCACATATAAAAATAATCGAAAACTACTAATATTAGTGTCGAATCCATAGTTTTCGGGATCGCTGAGATTAATAGTGACACTTCCGATGCCGTTTAAATGCAAGTTCAGCCCCCATCAGCACTGGGGAGAGGCGAGGTAGGGGAAAGAAGGGGTGAATATAAAATGTCCAAAATGACCAAGAATAGTGTCGAATCCATAGTTTTCGGGGTCGCTGAGATGAATAAGGACACTCCCGATGCCGATAAAGTGAGAGTTCGCCCCCCCCTTCAGCATTGGGGGGGGGAGGTGGAAAGGAAAGAAAGGGTGAATATAAAATGCCCAAAATGACCGAGAATAGTGTCGAATCCATAGTTTTCGGGGTCGCTGAGAAGAATAGGGACACTTCCGATGCCTTTTAAGTGAGAGTTAAGCTCTCCTCAGCATTGGGGGGGGAGGCAGGGGGAGAAAGGGTGAATATAAAATGTCCAAAATGACCGAGAGTAGTTTCGAATCCATAGTTTCAGAGTCACTGAGGGGAATATAGGAAATTAAAAATGTTGTATATAATCAAGTTTTGAGTTAAATTAATAATAGAGTGAATTTGTAATTTTACTTTATCATTTGCATATTGTATTTACTTTTAAATATCTGTAAATTAAATTACTAAAATTTTACACTATATGTAGAATCCACTCTTTTTCCTTTGTAATAAAAAATTGAGATAAATATATATCCGGGCAACGCCGGGCAAACAGCTAGTATATATATAGATGATTGTCGTATCACAAAAAGAGTGGTACTAAATGGTTCAGAATAAATCCGGGTTTCAATTAATATAAAAAACAAAAAAAATCGATTTTTGACTTTTTTCAAGGTGTACCCTTAATGTATATAAATTATAAAATTTCCTTTAATTTTTAGTTTTTTTAGTTATAACATTAGTAAAAGAAAGCAACATAAACATAAAATTAGTGGGATATTTGACTTTGTTTCCGGGAAATCTAATCCATCAATATCCGGTTCGATGGAAGTGGTAGCAATTCTTGGGGTTTCATATTTGAAAATAGTTGTTCACAAATGTACGTAGGACATGGACGAGAGTAAGGGCCTGTTCACATAGGAGTCCGGTAGCGAAAGCGTTAAAGTATTGAATTTAACCAATGACAAACCTCCAAACGATTAGCAACGAAATTTTTAACGCCTATGATTGGTTTATTTCCGTCTCAGCGCCATCTTTTCTTTCACGCTTCCGCTAACGGACTCCTATGTGAACAGGATGTAATTGAATCGGCAGTTTGAAAAAGGGAACGAATCCAAAAACTGTTTTTGTGGGAAATTAAAAAAAAACTTAAAAATGCTGTCTTATTTATTATTTTTTTTCTTCACTAAACTTTTATATAAGGGTCTTTACATTCACCTGCTATTCCACTGCCTTTTACAGCTTACAAGGAGCGTCTATATGTAAATAACAGTATGGTGTCCCCCCCCCCCCCAAAAAAAAAAAAAAAATCAAATAAATAAAAAAAAAGGATTTCAGTTTTTGGCGCTTGTTCCCTTCTTCAAACTGCAGGTTCAATTGTAAAACGAAAGATATTTTCCTGTGATAAGGCAAGTCTTATAAAATTTGGGAACTTGTGGGCCATATCATTAGCTGTCTTGGGCCGCGGGTTGGACACGCCTGCTCTGAAACAAAGATAAAAATAGCAACAACAAAAAATCCTACCGCTCAGTAAATAATTTATTGATTTTTTTATTATCCTAAATTTTAAACTTAAATAATTTAGAATAATTTAGATTTAGACAATTCAGATGAGCGTGATCCGAATACGAGAATGCCGGGTGCACTATTTAATTTTTTACCTCAAATCTCCAAGTAAAAGAACAAAGTATCTATTCTCAAGGAAAATTTGATACTACTTATATACATAAAATAAAGACGGAGTTCACGCTTTGAATTAAACATTTTTATCTCTAATATTATTTCAAACACACATTAGGAATGTAAGTTTCTATGCAAACTGTCTAAAACAGGCACATCGCCCCAAAGGCAGCCTGAAAGCACAACTTGTTAGCGAAAAGCCAGAGCACACCATTTACAAGATGTTAAAAAACAGCCATTTCTCTCTTTTTATTTAATTTTATCTCGTTCACTTGGTACGGTTTTTTTTTTATCCGTCTGTTGTTCTGATGCATTATTTGCTTTATTTTGTCTTTTCACAAGGATCAGTTACCACCCGATCAAAGCAAATCCCCCTGTTACAATTACTCGCCGAAAAACCCTCTCTTTTCTGAAAAAAAAACATTCCGAAGATGCAACGGCTGATGATTACACGCAAAAAACTAAATAAAAGAGCAAAAAAAAAAAAGGCTCTTCCCGGCGCTCTACTTTCCTCCTCCGTGACAGTGCTGCATGAAGGCCACAGTAACCCTGGAGGGAACAAATGGGCCCATTTGATGTAAAAACGGACATAATTCGCTGCTCAGCGGCATAAGAAATGCAATGTTTTCTCTCTTTTGTTAGAAAACCGTATATCCTATTTTTGGTCGAAATTGCCTAGCCGGGAGGGGGGAAGGAGGAGATCTGGGGCTTATGGGAGATTTCGATGCCCAAATTTTCGTCACAAATTGCGACAGATTGATAGCTTTGACATAAATAGTTTTTTTCTCTTGGAAAAACCGATTTGCCGCTTGCCAGAAATGAAATACACCTTGTTACCCCTGTGTAACTCGAAGGGTTTTTGAGCTCAGAGCTTTGAAGCTTTCTTGAGTTGCAGACAGTTGTTTCATCTCGAGTTTTTTTTGTGAAAAATCTTGTAAAGTAATGGATACGTATAGATATTTCTCTGAGTGTTAAGTGATTATTATCGTCTTTTTGCACCAGCCTGTTTATTTTGCTTAAAGATTGCATTTGGGTATGTAGATTAAAAACTTTCTTTTTCTTTAATAGAGATCATGTTGTAAATCAAATTCCACATTTTGTAGTCGTAATGTAAGATATATTTGATTATGTTTATTACTTTTAATAAATAAGGTTAAAAATTTTTTGAAATGAATTTTTAAATTAAGAAGCTGAAAAATTATTTAGGAGTATATAAAGGATATAGAGCAGAACTGCAAATTCCTGTTTTTTTTAATTTTAAATTTCGATTTTTAAATAACTTTTTTTAAAAGTGATTTTAATTTACAAGTTCTAGTCCAAAAGGAGGAACTAAAAACCTAGTTTTCCCTTGGAGAGTAAAATTGCGTTACATCCGTTTCTGCATAATTTGTTTATGCCTTTACACCTTTTTGACAAAGATTACGGATTTAAGTTTTGAAAACGTGTTACATTATGTCTGTGAATTGAAATGAATGAAATTTTAAAAATCCTCATATCCGAGAAGCCGGTAAACGAGAAAATTTGGTGTTACACATTACCTGAGTATTGTTTACCGTCGGCTAACCGAACAGTTTTTGAATCTCTTTAAGAACGATATGACAAAACTCACCGCACGTGTTTGTGGAAATATTGAACTGCATCACGTGCAATGTTATGTTTATGTACATAACGTTAAGTCTGCTGTGTACTAACCCTATTGGATTCGTTCACCTCAATGTCAACCTATGGGGAAAATGCTCATAATGTTCAAGGATTGCCGACTTGGATTTACAGATTTTCTTTTTAAATTGTACTCCGTAATAGAGAAAGAAATTTGACAACATGGGGCATTTTTCTTTTAAAAAAATGCAAATAGTATTTTTAAATTTCAATTATTCGGGGAAAAATCTGGTATAGTGTGTTTTAAAAACTAATCGATTAATTTGGTGGATGAAATTTATAAAATGAATCCTTTTGCAAGGTGCTGAAAAGTTCAGGCTATCTGAAAATACCCCTTTTTTTATTATCGGTATTTATGTAGCTGTATATAGTAGACAAAGTTTCTCCATAGGTTAACATTGAGGTGTGCTAATCCAATAGGGTTAGTACACAGCAGCCTTAAGGTTAAATTCTCGTCATATGATGTTATTTGATTTAATTACGTGTAGAATAAAATTATCCTAATTTACAATGGAAATGTTGAAAAACTTTTTGTCAACAAAATAAGTTATGTTATGAAAATGATAGATGATGAAAAATTTCAGTACATGGGCAAATGAAGTCTTAAAAACAATTAATTATAATAACAATTAGCTTCCTTAAAATATTAAAATTAACAATTATTGGTAATTAAAATTCAAAAATGCTTTCAAACTGGGCAAGAAGCCTAAAAAGTTATTTAATAATGAGCATAGTTATTCTTAAAGTTATTATTATTGTGCCCTCTGACCGGAATAACTTCCGAATAGGTCCCTACATGGCAGAGGAATGCGGCACCGGTTTACAATGGCACCACAAGGGTCGGAGTCCGATTGACCAGGTGCCACCCCAATTTTCACCGATCACCCCCAGGGGTAATATCCCGGAAACTCGTACCTTATCCCACCCTCTCTGACCTCATAGAATGACTTTCCGGTCTACAGATTTAAAGTGCCTGTATTCCGCCTGGACACAAATTATTAGGACAGAAATAGTATTAGTGTTCATAATAGTATTAATAAAGTAATTTAGAAATTATAATAATAATAGTATAATGTCATTTAATAGTTAAAATAATAATAGTGTAACTTCATGGTTTGCAATCATAGCTAAAAATGTTTCTCTTTAAAAAGACTTAAACTGTGTGACATCGATTTGTATCTATGAGCGTCCTTTTTAAAGTGATATTTTACCCATAAAAAAAGGTGTCAATTTCAAATTTTAGTCTAAAATTACTAATGTATCTACGTTGAAGCCAAAGTTTTAACCCGCCCAGATTCTACCTTAACCTTTATCCTACGGGGCCTATTTTTCCGATTACCTCTTTAGAACGGCCATTAAGGGGGTTATATATATATATATATATATATATATATATATATATATATATATATATATATATATATATATATATATATATATATGTAAATACATATGTATATATATGTACACATATATATATATATATGTGTGTATGTATATATATATATATATATATATATATATATGATATGTACATATATGTACATATATATATATATGTGTGTATATATATATTTTTTTATTTCTTTATTTATTTATATTTATATTCTTGGACCCTTATTCTTGGGATACATGCTATCCCACCCCGTAAGGAAAAGGTTAAGTGAAATTTGTCAGCATTTTGTTTTATGCATGCAAGCACGGTAATAAGAAATTCAGTGTATTTGAATGATAGCGAAATGTGAAATTTCCCCAATGAAGAAGGAATATGTTGTTTTTGTCGCTTGCTGGAAGTTCCAGACCAGGTCCATATAGGCTTTGCAGGATGAGGAGTGTGGCTCCTGTTTACAATATAAACAAAAGGGTTGGAGTCCGTCTTGGCTAGGTGCCACCTCAATTTTGACTGAGCACCCACAGGGGCGACATCTGGGGGATCGTACCCTCACCCACGATTTCTGACTTCGTAGAGGGACTTTCCGGTTCACGAATTTAAGTACCCATATCCGGCTTAGACACGAAGATATTTAATGGCGCTTGTCAGGATTCGAATCGAGCACTCTCGGCCCTGAAAGCCGCCGCATTACAAATAGGCTATATAGGACCGAAGGAATAATCTCTGGTTGATTGTTTAAGATTTCCTCATCATGAAGAGTCTAAAACTCCGCACCAGGTCGAGGACTGCTTTAAGGCAGCGCCTTAGTCTCCGTTGCAGATGTTCAATCCTAATGTTTTACTGTGGGGGGTATCCCCTCCCAGTTTCTTCTCTTATTAGAAATTAGAAAATATATCCTATTATTAGAAATTAGATCTTATTAGAAATTAGAGATTAGAAAATGCATATTTGGCATTCTGTTTTCTGCATATGGAAATAGACATGAATTCCAGGTGCTTGTTTTTCAAAATTATCATTTTTTAAATAAATATTAAAACATATTTAGTTTTCGTAGCGATAGGCACCATTCATTCAACGCCCTGTAGAAATATCCCTATAGAATAGGTTAAAAAAAATCAGGTAATCTCATCTAAGGAAACTATCGCGGGTTATTAACGTAAGATTGCTTATCATTGCTTACCCCTTTTGCATGTATATATATATGCATGTGTTATATATATATATATATATATATATATATATATATATCTGTCAAAATTTTGACGCATTTTGGCATTTTTCTGTTTAACTGTTTACTGCTTGCCCAAGTGATACAGACTGGGTTTGGCGCGCTGCCAAAATTATAACTCTCGACGACGGAAGGTTTTAGCGTCCGAAATTTAGATTTCCGGAGGACCGTTCCAGAGGAACGTTATCATTCATTAAAAAAACTACGCTACTGTCGCAATTTACCCCATTTAAACGTCTTCTTTAAGAAACTAACACATATGAGTAGTTTTACATTTCACAAGAATATCTCAGATTTAATCCGTGAAGGATGTTGTGAAAATTGGGGCCCTCTCAATTGTTTTTCGTTATTCACGATATATTTCTAATTTAAACCTGCTGAAGCGTGAAAAAATATTTTTTTTCATCTACAGAAACAAAAAAATGAACAATTGATTTTGTAAAGAAAACATTCTAATGAGAAATCAGTTCCTGCAAAACGCACTTCCTAGCATATATGTTAACAATCCATTCTGTTATTCCGGAAGAATCTTCCATGAGTTATTATTTTTTTCCATTCCAAGGACTGAACTTCCTTGTTGTTTTGCGGGAAAGGCTATCTCCAATCTTTATATGGAAAAGGAATGCGGGCTCGTTCCAATACGTGATACAGAACGGTACGTACTTCTCTGAAGACCACTCGAACACAAAACTACCAACAGAGGTGTAAAAAGAAGGCTTGATAAAAATATGCAAGCTGTTGCCTCACCTATTTAAACTCACCGTCAAGTGTTTGTTTTTTTCCGAGAGTCAAAATTAATTCCCTTGTCTTTCTCACGGAAAATAGGCCCTCTCCTGTCACCCTCCTTGCATCTGGTTTACCTGGTCATTCTCGGTCAATTAAGAGCAACATTGTCCAGGAGCGCTGTCGTGAATACTTAAGAACAAACGGCCGATCTATTGTTACCCGCAGTAAGAAACGTCGAGAAGTGCGGGGCACATTCATTATTCAAGCGAAAGCTCTCACATGCTTGTGAAATACTTTTAAAAATGTTTAACGGAACGGGCGAGATTTGTTTGCAAATGTAAAATTACGGCTTGGCCTGATTTTTCACCTGGCCATTGCTGATTTTTAAATTTATTTTTTTCTTACGCGTCTTTGCCTCGTGTTTGGCACGCATACTGTAAAGAAAAGCTGTGTATTAGATTTCACAAACGTCACTTTTCATTGTTTACCGCTTTCTCGTTATGGAGAGATTATATCTAGAGTATGTATCATTTAGTAACTCGAGAAATTATGTAAACTTTGTAGAAAATGTGTTGCATGTTATTACGCGTACCTAACATGAAATGAATATAACTTTCCGACAGTCAGATATAATCTCGTTTATATTTATATAAGTTTAATTTATGATGCATTTTTTGAGTGTTTTTGTGAGAGTGATAAATTTATAGGGAAATGAATTCTTATACATATACATATATCTTGCTTAAAGATAAGTAGTAATGATTGAAAGGTAAAAGAAATTGTTTTAAATTGTTAGATTTTGGAGGTATTTGTATTAAATTTCAATTCTGCTTTATATCTTCAGTTTGATTCATAGCTCGATGCATGTACATAGATAGAGAGACGAGAAAAACAAAGGCTTAGAAAGACTAAATTTCATGAACAATACCGGTTGAAAAAAAAATAGTCACTTTTCATTTACAAATCTTTATACTACCATTTTTTAAGGCATACACTCAAAAACAAACGTTTTAGTAATTTAGTACTAAATATACAAACTAGCTGAATACCCGTGCTTTGTTAAGGAGTACATTCAAATTAAATACAACGGTCAATGTATGCAATTAATGCCAAAATATACTATATATATATATATATATATATATATATATATATATATATTTATAAAAAAATCTTAATGGATATTTTTGTAGACAAAATAATGTAGAAGAAAACATTCAAATTAAATCTAATAGAACATACTAAATAATATAGTACAGTTAATATAGTACAGTTTCAGGAACATTTCTTTTACTGTATTTTAATTTTTTTTTGGATAAGGTCCAATCGTCTGCCGCATTAGCAAGAAAAAAATATTTTTTGTCTATTTCATTGTTATGCACGTGACGCAAAATTAGTTTAAAGTATCACAAAAAGAAAAGAAACCCCTTGATCAGCATTTAATAAATTAAATTCTAAAAATTAATCTTTAAAAAGTCACCAAAAATCAGAAAATGACGGTAAAGATTCGAAATAGATTTCATTTTAAAGGAATTTTTTATGATCTTTCTCGTGATATAAATTTTATAACCCTCAGATTATTATTTTAAACGCATACTTAAAAAATGTTAGAAAAAATCTTAAAAATTTAATTTTAAAAAATCTAACAAGAATTTTTCAAAAATCTTTGTTAGTGCACCCCTACCCTATAGGAAAAATCGCTATGCAAAATTTCAGCCCTTTAAGTTCAGCGGTTTGGTGTGTGCGTCATCTGTCAGTCAGTCAGTTACGGAACTGTTTTATATATATATAGATAAAATTACCCTTTATGTCACGGTCTTATGAACTTCACCAAAAACCAAATGAAGAAAAGTTACAGATTTCAAATCTATAAGATTTTACAACATCTATCCTTCTGAAATGTTAAGGCTGCTGGATTCTCTAACCTCAATGTTAACCCATGGAGACAATGTTTCTACTATTTACAGCTACATAAATGCTGATAATCCAACAAATGTGGTATTTTCAGATAGCCTGAATTTTTCTACACCTTGCAACAGGATTCATTTTATAAATTTAGTCCCCAAAAGGAATTTACGAGAGTATAAAACATACCATACCTAATTTTGTCCCCGAATGATTTCAATTTAAAAATATTATTTGCATTTTTTTTAACGAAAAATGCCTTAAGGTGCAAAATTTCTTTCTCTATTACGGAGTACAGTTTTTTTTTATAAGAATCTTTACATCCAAGTCGGCATTGTTCCTCCAACAATGCCGACAAATTGAGCAAATTGCCGACAAAATTGAATCCTCGGACAAATTTTCTCCATAGGTTAACATTGAGGTGAGCAAATCCAATAGGGTTAGTACAGAGCAGACTTAAGGCTGCTACGTACTAACCCCATTGGATTCGCTCACCTCAATGTTAACCTATGTATTTTGTCCACGGATTGCCGACTTGGATTCAAAGATTTTTTTAAAAAATTGCACTCCGTCACAGAGAAAGAAATTTTACATTTGTGTACATTTTTCATTTTTTTTAAATGCAATTAATATTTTAAAATTTAAATTATTCGTGGAAAAATCTGGTATAGTGTGTTTTAAACGGTCGTAAATTTCTCTTTGGATGAAATTTATAAAATGAATCCTGTAGCGCTTTGCAGAAAAGTTCAGGCTATCTGACAATACCAATTTTATTTGATTATCAGCATTTATGTATCTGTAAATAGTTGACAAAATATATTTTAAATAAAAAATTTGGGGCCAGCGCTTAACCCCCCCCCCTATAGAGAGAGAGCCATTACAATCCCTCAAAATGTCAATCCTAAGGGGGTTGGAATTCTCGAACTGTCAACTGGACTTCTCCCACCTTAAGAGTCTGCAAGAAGAGGGAAAGGGAAATACGATTTTTTTTCTTGATACATAGCAGTCTTAATATCCTTTAAGAAGTTTGCATATCTGAATGGTAATATTTAACTTTCTAGGTAGCAAACAGCTCCTTAGTTATTTGACCAATTTCAACATCTTTGACATCGGTTACGGTTTTAAAATTGAGCCTGCCCTAGTTCATTGTGAAAGAAAATTTATGAATAAACTAGCTGAATACCCGTGCTTCGCTACGGAGTATATTTTAGGATAATTACGATGAAAAAATAATGAAATTGCTTTTTAGATAATTAAATTCTTAAAAAAACTTCCATCTCAAATAGTCTAGTGGTTAAATTTTATCTTTTACTGTATTTTAATATTTTTTTTCGTCAATGTATTTCGTTGTTATGCAAGTGACACAAAATTAATTTAAAGTATCAAAAAAAGAAAAGAAACCACGTGATCGGCATTTAATAAATTAATTTCCAACAGTTAATCTTTAAAAATTCACCAAAAATCAGAAAAGGGAGGTAAAGATTCGAAAAAGATTTTATTTTAAAGGAATTTTTATGATCTTACTCGTGATATGAATTTTATAACCCTCAGATTATTATTTTAAATGTAAACTTAAAAAAAGTTACAAAATAGCTAAAAAATGTTATTTAAAAAAATCTAAACAGAATTTTTCCAAAAATCTTTGTTAGTGCACCCTTACACTATGAGAAGAATCGCCATGCAAATTTTCAGCCCTATAGTGCAGCGGTTGGGTCTGTGCTTTATCTGTCTGTCAGTCAGTCAGTCACGGATCTGTTTTATTTATATGTACTATTGAGTTCTAAAATACTAGATTCACCGAAACAAGCATTCAGGTCAAGTGAAAATTAAAAAAGCAGGCGTAAGTTTTAGCTGACGATTATCGGATAAACTATATAGTAGCAGTTAAATTTATTTCACTGTTTCCTTTGACATTAGTTTAGATACTAAAGTCATTTTCATGAGAATGGCAAGAATATTGTTGTTGGAAATTTAGAGAGGATTTACTTTTTATTTTAGTAAGCACAATAAGGGTACTTTTTGCTGAGAAAGCAAGCGTTAGTTTTAGCTAACTATTGTTGGATAAATTGTAGAGAGTAGCAGTTAAATTTATTTCACTGTTTCTTTTGCCCTTAGTTAAGGTACAAAAGTCATATTAAGTTATATTGTTGTTGGATATTTTTTAAAAATTCCCAAAATTTTCTTCTTATGGAAATGAAAAAGATTTATTTGCTTTTTTTATTTTTAAGTAGAGGGTAACGAATGATCGAAACTTTGTAAATACCAAAAAAATTACTTTGCCATCCAAAGATTTTGTATTTTTCAGCAATGCGCAAAAGAATCATAAGTTCAAATTTCAAAAACAGACCAAATATTTCGTCTTTATATTCATTCCTTGTATAAATAAATTTGTAAAGTATTTTATAATTATACGAATCCTTTTCAAGACAATTAAAAACAAAGTAGTTACATTGCATGAAATAATTTTTATTTTTAGTGGGGAATCTGAATAAAATATTCCTACGTGTTTCAAAAGAAGGTCATTATATGCATTACTAGCTGAATACCCGTGCTTTGCTACGGAGTACATTCAAATTAAATACAACGGTCAACGTATGCAATTTATGCCAAAATATAAATATATATATCTATTTAAATATATATATATCTAGTGTATATATATTTATAATAAATACAACGATCAATGTATGAAATTGATGTAAAAAACATCTCTCTATTCTAAAAAAAAAGTAACTGGCGCTGCTGCTGCCGCCGCCGCTGTCAAAAGTTTGTCACGCTATGTCCTCCGAAACCGCTGGGGGTATGGGGTCGAGACCGATACCAATCGATGCAGAACAATGTGGGGAAGAAAGTAAGACATGTCTCATATTCGTCGGACTTTAAGTTATTTTTTTTTTTATGTTTTGTGGGAAAATATTGACTTTTTCATGTTCAGATTACGATAACTCGCCAAAAAAGGATCGTAGAATTTTTTTTTTTACAATCTAAGACTACAGACATTTCTCCTTCAAATAAGACCTCATTTGTTTAAAAATAATTTAAAACAGACTGATATTTTTATTAAAATTGAAAACCTACTTTTTGGAAAAATTTATGCGTTTCGAGATATATAAATTCGATGCTCTCAGACTTATTATGTTACAAAGAAAATATTTATATCAACTGAAACATGAAAGCTTTCTCATTCATATAAACTTCATTTCAAGTCTCTATCTTAAAATTTCGATTTTTAATTGAATTTTAAAGAAATACTTCAAAAAAATCTTATTCGCTTCCTTTGCAGAAGGACAATTTTTCACCCATAGGCGGGCTTCATCCATTTCGCCGGGAGGGGGGGGGGGAGCTTCAACTGTAAACAATTGAATGACTCAATCGCTGTAAACAACTATTGAGTCATTCATTCACTTGATTCACCAGAGGAGCGAGTGTAGCGAGGCTAGGGGCGAAGCCCCTAGTATATTTATAAAAAAAGTCGTAACGGATATTTTTATAGACAATATAATGTAGTAGAAAATATTGAAATTAAATCTAATAGAACATACTAAAGAATATAGTACAGGTTGAGGAACATTTCTGTTACTGTATTTTAATTTCTTTTTGGATAATGTCCAATCGTCTGCCGCATTAGCAAGAAATTTTTTTTGTCTATTTCATTGTTATGCACGTGACGCAAAATTAGTTTACAGTATCACAAAAGAAAAGAAACCAAGTGATCAGCATTTAATAAATTTAATTCAAAAAATTAATATTTAAATATTCACCAAAAATCAGAAAACGGAGGTAAATAATCGAAAAAGATTTAATTTTAAAGGAATTTTTATGATCTTTCTCTTGATATAAATTTTATAAAGCTCAGATTTTTATTTTAGATGCAAACTTTAAAAAAAGATGCAAACTTTACAAAAACAGCTTAAAAATTTAATTTAAAAAAATCTAAGAAGATTTTTTCAAAATATTTCTTATTGCATCCCTACACTATAAGAGGAATCGCCATGCAAAATTTCAGCCCTTTAGGTCCAGTGGTTTGGTCTGTGAGTTATATGTCAGTCAGTCAGTTACGGAACTATTGAGTTCTAAATTATATATTTATATACTAACTCATCTATTTTATATGTATAGATGAGTTGTAGTAAAGTAAATTGAAGTAAAGTAATAAATCAAAAGAGGTATGATAGACTTTAATAGGCCTTGGCTTAATTTGTAATTGCAATGATAATGAGATTTGAAACTTGGAAAAAAAACTGGATGCTTTGTTATTCCTTCTAACTTTTTATATTTATGTAATTATTGAAAAACTATTCTGACTGTATCAACGGTCATTTTGCGGGATGTTTTGATCCATAAATCAAAATCCAAAACAACATTCGTTATCAATTTAAAAGGAAAACACATAATTTCAATTCAAATTCCCAATACTGCAAAATTATGATTTATTTCTTCCCCTCTCCCTTTTTTTTCTATTTTCGATACGAATGTTATGAAAATAATTTGTCATCTATTTTTTTTGCCGTTTTATCTTTAGTTTCTAATTACTGTATAAAGTAGGCTATCCGTTATTTGGAGCTTCCGATAATGAGCACTTTGTTTCGTTTTAATGTGAAAAAGTCCGGCGCTCTGTTATTAACTTAGCTCCGAACACAAGAAAAAAATCTCAGGTTTAATTAGAGAGAAAAAACATATTCAATTATCTCCTTGCATCGGAGTCGATTTTTCCAGCCTTTATTGTGGCAGACAAACCATGACAATTTCGCGGATTAGTTCAGATTATGAACTTTTTTTAAATTTTACACTGCTAATGAGGAAACAAAGAATTTCAGAATATTATTTTGCACAGAAGCATACTGTTTTACTGATAAGAGATATTATTAGACTATTCTTAAAAACAGGGAGTAATGAAAAAAGATTGTAATGGCAGAGTAAGTTAGATGCGTAAAATTCATTAGAGATGGAGACAGACAGATGTGCTGAGATAAATGAAGATTCTGTTTAAAATAGACATTGTGATAATTGTTGTTGTTTATGCTCCCTGGCCGGTATGTATGTCAGACCAGGTCCATATAGGCTTGCGGGCTGAGGAGTGCTGCTTCGGTTTATAATGGCTGGCACCACAAGGGTCGGAGTCTTACTTTGCCAGGTGCCACCTCGATTTTGACCGAGCACTCCCACGCGGTGACATCTGGGGGGATCGTAACTTCTCCCACCCTCTCTGACTTCATAGACGAACTTTCCAGTCTAGAGATTTAACATGACCGTATCAGGACTGGATACAAATTATTATGACAGTTATAGTATTACTATTCATAACAGTACTAGCTGAATACCCGAGCTTCGCTACGGAGTACATTCAAATTAAATACAACGATCAACGTATGCAATAAATGCCAAAAAAAATATTTATAAAAAAATCGTAACGAATATATTTATAGACAAAATAATGTAGAAGAAAATATTGAAATTAAATCTAGTAGAATATTAGAATATACTAAATAATATAGTACAGTTAATATAGTACAGTTTGAGGAACATTTCTTTTACTGTATTTTAATATTTTTTTTTGATAATGTCCAATCGTCTGCCGCATTAGAAAGAAAATAAATTTTTTTTGTCTATTTCGTTGTTATGCACGTGACGCAAAATTAGTTTAAAGTATCACAAAAAGAAAAGAAACCACGTGATCAGCAATTAATAAATTAAATACTAAAAATTAATCTTTAAAAATTCAGCAAAAATCAGAAAATGGAGGCAAAGATTCGAAAAAGATTTCATTTTAAATAAATTTTTATGATCTTTGTCGTGATATAAACTTTTAAACTCTCAGATTATTATTTTAAATGCAAACTTTAAAAAAGTTACAAGAACAGCTTAAAAATTTTAAAAAATCTAAGAAGAATTTTTCAAAAATCTTTCTTAGTGCACCCCTACACTATAAGAAGAATTGCCATGCAAAATTTTCATCCCTTTAGGTCCAGCGATTTGGTCCGTGCGTCATCTGTCAGTAAGTCAGTCAGTCAGTTACGGAACTGTTTTATATATATAGATTAGTAAAGTCATCTAGTAATTATAATAATAATAGTATAAATTCATTTAATAATTAAAATAATAATAGTCTTACTTCAAGGTTTGCAATCATAGCTAAAAATGTTACTTTTTTAAAAGACAAACTGTGTGAGATTGTCAGTGGATGGGAACACCCACTGACCTCAAAGGACTTTCCGGTCTACGGATTTGACGTGTCCATATCTGGCCTAGGCACGCTAATGATTGGTATTTAATGGCACTTGTCGGGATTCGAACAGAGCACCCTCCGCATGATTGGTATTTAAGGCTCAAAGGACTTTCCGGTCTACGGATTTGACGTGTCCATATCTGGCCTAGGCACGCTGATGATTGGTATTTAATAGCACTTGTCGGGATTCGAACAGAGCACCCTCTGCATGATTGGTATTTAAGGCTCAAAGGACTTTCCGGTCTACGGATTTGACGTGTCCATATCTGGCCTAGGCACGCTGATGATTGGTATTTAATAGCACTTGTCGGGATTCGAACAGAGCACCCTCTGCACAGAAAGCCAACACGCTATCACTGGGCTACCTCTGGCCCACATTGTGATAGGAAATATGGCGCAAAAACTATAAAAAAGTAGGGATTCAAAACATAGTCGCGTATTCACTGTAAATGACTGTAACGAAAGCTCTCTTGTTACAGTTTTTTTAGTGATAATTTTAAGGTTTTTCCTAATCCCCGGGTATAGTGAATTTCATGAAGAGAAATTGTAGTTCACTTTTAATTAATGATAAAAAATAAGAGCAAAACTTACAAGATCATTAGTGAAGGTCTTGTGGGGTAATGGGGTAGTACACCTATCCGGTAAGCTGCAAGTCCGTGTTCGCCCAGTTGTTTCTATAATGAAGGAAAACAAGAACCTGAGGTAGAGTTTGAGCCGTTATAGAACTCCCTCTCCCAATAAATAAACAAAGCTACAAAAAGTAAGCAAATGAAGCTACAATTTAGTTCTTATTTTCCGGTATCTTTCAGTGGAGGAAGAACGTGATGTTTGTTGAAGGATTATAGCTTCACCCATAGTTTAAAGGTCAACACCCATCTGTCTGGTAAAAATAAGGTTTTCTTTCAAGTCCTATGTGAGACTTGTGGATATTTTATTTGAAAGAAAACATGAAAGAATGAATGTAAGATAGATTTTATCAGACCAGTCGAAACCCATTTGACCATCTAGTAATCATAGATAATGATGAATTCTAGCTCATTTAAATTTTTGCCCCGAAATAATGAGTCTGTTGATAATTTTTTTATTATTCACTATTTCAATTCATTGAATCCCAATACTGAAGAATGAAGAATTGGTATGGTTTGGTTTGGAAAGCTACGGTCAACTTTTTGCTTCACGAGGGCTAATTAGACAGGAACCTACGGTTTGAAGCCGATTCGGAACGGCTATAAACATATATGCCAACAGTGGGACTCGAACACACAGGATCTCAACCGAATGCCAGCAAAAAAAGATTTGAATTGGTATGAATTATTACTAATGATAATAAGAAGTTACTTCTAAGTGCAGAATGCTTTTGAAGATAAAATTTTCGGTTGGTTTGTATTTTTCAAACATGTTTGAACATTTTTCTAGTTTCTTTGGATAGCCACATAACCAAATTATTGTTCTTTTCCTAAAATTAAGCACTTTTACCGTAAACAAAAACCTTTTTACTGAAGATAGATGATATTAGAAAAAGATGAATTGAGCTGTCATTTTCCTCTAAAATTAATGATGAGTAGCAAAGAAAATACAGTAGGTGTGCCATACCCATGAATCGGTATGGCCAACTCGATTTTAACGAAACTTGTTTTATTCTGTTTCTAATCATTTCTGGGGATCAATCAAACCATTCCCAAATAAATGTTCTACAGATAGAAGTACTGCAGGGTACTCAAGCAGTGAAGCTTTAAAATGTAGTATTTGGCAATTTAATCATCGTAGAATCTCAAAGTTGGATATCATTTGACTCTAAAAGCTCAACAGTATGTTTTAGAGTAAAATAAAAGTAAGCTTTTTATTGAGAATTTTGTGTCGCAGACCCCCCTAAAGTCAAGTTATAGTTCCCCGGGACCTTGCTAAAAGGATTTCCTAGTTTTGGTAATCAAAATCCTCTTGTGATGTCATGACCCAGGTTTCGGTTCCATTGGCTTTGCTAGAATCACCCGGGCATTCACAGATTGTTCGAAGTTTTATGTGTTATCCGTCACGAAATTTTGTTACTTTGTGAAGGATTTTATGGGGAAGTTTCTGATCAAACTTCCTGTAATACTTATAAAGTAACGAAAATCAAACAAAAAAACATAACCAAATATGACTACATCTACTTGTGTTTTTGGATTAGCCCCAAAAACTTATATTCAGGAAGTGTAGGTGGTAAGGTGTTGTTACGTTTTCCCTTTAGATCAGGGGTACACAAACTACGGCCCACCAAGATTTTATGTGTGTAAATTTATCAACATAATTTTGTGATATGTGGGCCTTAAAAATACAAAATGTGCCCCCGGCTGCTCACGTTGTTCGAATCAACGTAATCTTTGTGAACCATCCTGTTCCAAAATGAAATATGCAGAAAACGTGTATAGAAATCGGCTTACTGATCCTTACCTTGATGACGAATTCAGAGTAGCATATAGTAGCAAATATAAAGCTGATTTGTTAAAGCTGACTACTTTATAAACAAACGCTTGAATACATTTAGGTTCTGAGTTTTAATTTTTAAGTTATTATAGTTTGCTACGCTGTGTTGCGGCCAGCGTTAAGTAGCAAACGTATGCATGCGGCCCCTAGATAAAAAAAGGTTGCGTACTGCAGCTTTTGATTCGCTAGGATTGCGATGGAGAAAATGGCTTTAATGAGTTCAGAACTAGTGTTCAATGAACGAATGCTAAATGAGCTCAGATTTAAGGCTGTTGTGTGCTAACCCTATTGGATTCGCTCACCTCAATTCTAACCTATGTAGAAAATTTTTTCTACTACTGAAAGTTACTTAAATGCTGATAATCCAATAAAAATGGTATTTTCAGATAGCCTAAACTTTTCTGCGCCTTGCAACAGGATCCATTTTATAAATTTCGTCCACCAAAGGAATTTATGAACTTTTAAAACACACTATACCAGATTTTTTCCCCGAAATAATTTAAAATTTAAAATATTATTTGCATTTTTTTTAAACTAAAAATGTCCCAAGGTGTAAAATTTCTTTCTGTATTACGGAGTGCAATTTAAAAACAAATCTCTAAATCCAAGTCGGTAATCCTTGGACACATTTTCTCCATAGTTTAACATTGAGGTAAGCGAATCCAATAAGGTTAGTAAACAGCATCCTTAGATGTTCATGACAAATTTAATAGCAGATTTCTCAGGATAATACAACTTTTATAGTACAGTCTAACCCCTTTATAACGAACTTCAAGGGATCAGAGGTTTTGTTCGCTTTATCCGGTGGTTCGCTATATCCGAACCGTTAAGAAAAATGCTAGAGTTTACAAAATGTATAATTCATTAGTTACAATGTGTATTCAATAATGATTATTAAAAAAAATGATAAAATCTATTAAAAATGATGATCAATGAATTGAATCGACTAAAATCGATTACATTAAACTGACACACTACTAATTAAATTACGTACAATACGGAAACGGCGGGACTAAAATTTTCGTTCGTTATATCCGTGAGTTCGCTATATCGAGGTTCGACTGTACGAAAAAGAAAAACATACTTGTTATATTTTAAATTTCCGGGCATTGATGCTTTTTTTTTTGGGGGGGGGGGGCTATTGTCCCTGGGGTCTGACGACATTATACCCCAGTCCGGTGTACATATGGATACAAGGAAATAGAAACACAAATCACACAAGAACTTTATTAACAAACGATGACACCGGCGATGGACGGTGGGTTGCAGCTCCCCTTTCTAGACGTTTCTTTTGTAGGTGGAAGACTGACCGATTCCCCAGAATACGACCATGTCTTATGCGTGAATCGAACCCGCGACCCCGGTGTGGCAGGCTGACGCCTTAACCACTTAGCCACTGGGCGACTTGATGTTTTGTGTGGATAATAAAGATTTTTATAGAAACGTCCTGTTTAATTTATCATTTACAGTATAGGGATGACCGAATTTAATAAAAATAAACAGCTTAATGGCAAATTACCCGAATTGACAGCACATCTCCCTGCTAAGAGAATAATAATAGAAGACAGCAATGTAAAACTCCCCTTTTGTGAGGCCGTGAACTGAACACATTTATTATTTCTTCCAGACGCAGTTAAGTATATCTTATTACAAACGGCCACTCCATCACTCTTGTGTCACATCAGCGATAAAACGGATAACGCTCCAAACAAATTTTCAAGCTATTTTTCTTTTAAAAAATATGCCACATATTAACGAGAAGAACAAAAATCTTAAAAATCTAAATTTACAACGAGAAGAGCAATTTGTCACGCTAGGTCTGTCGCGAAGTAAATTGAAAGAACGTTTCAGAAACAAGACGAAGAAACAAATGATGATATCGTTTTTTCACTGTCCCCGAAAAACAGAGGGTTATTGACGGTATCTAACTCCTTTTTTTTTTACTCTCTGTCTTCGCATCTAAGCAAAATTGTAGTTAAGGTTCCCAAAAAAAGAGCCAGCCCTCTTGAAGGTGTTATCGAGGGCAATAATTTAGATAAAAGAAAACAGAGTCCTCTCAGTGTTCCGTTTTATGTTTGATTTCACGCATCCTTAAGTTTTGGATATTTGAATGTTCACCTGATTCTTTGTTTGAATCATGCCAGGCTGTTGTAAAAAAAAAATTAAACAGTTGTGTATATGCAAAGAAGAATAAGACATTCCACCGTAATCAATTTCTTTTTACAAAAATATCTTGTTTAGATGGATTTAACTTTAGTTTTACATTTTTGTTAGGGTGTTAAACTCTAATATAAATGCATGAATCAGAGGACGGTGTTCCCTGATAGGTAAATCCTTGACTATCAGAGAGGCTATATGGTATCGTTGACAAGCATATATAGTCACTTATCAAATTTCCTTCAAAAGGAAGTGTTCTAAATAAAAATTGCATTAAATATGCCATGTAAAGGAAACATCTTAAAGGATTAAACAGAATTTTTAGTGAAATGAATATAGCTACTCTAATTTTAAACACACACGCACGCACACATATATATGTAAATAGATAAATAAATATTATATATATATATATATATATATATATAACAGTTCCGTAACTAACTCATTCACTGACTGACATACAACGCACAGACCAAACCGCTGGACCTAAAGGGCTGAAATTTTGCATGGCGATTCTTCTTATAGTGTAGGGGTGCACAAAGAAAATTTTTTAAAAAATTCTTAGATTTTTTAAATTAAATTTTTAAGCTGTTTTTTAACTTTTTTTTATGTTTGCATTTAAAATAATACTTTGAGGGTTATAAAATTTATATCACGAGAAAGATCATAAAAATTCCTTTAAAACGAAATTTTTTTTGAATCTTTACCTCCATTTCCTGATTTTTGGTGAATTTTTAAAGATTAATTTTTAGAATTTAATTTATTAAATGCTGATCACGTGATTTCTTTTTCTGGTACTTTAAATAAATTTATAGTCACGTGCATATCAACTAAATAAACAAAACAAATTTTTTTCCCTTGCTAATGCGGCAGACGATTGGACATTATCACAAAAAATATTAAAATACAGTAAAAGAAATGTTCTACAAACTGTACTATATTAACTGTACTATATTCTTTAGTATTCTTTATATTAGATTAAATTTGAATATTTTCTTCTACATTATTTTGCCTATAAAATTATCGTTTACGATTTTCTTACAAATATATATATATATATATATATATTTTACATCAATTGTATACATTGATCGTCGTATTTATCATATAATATATATATAGTATATTTGGCATGAATTGCATACATTGACCGTTGTATTTAATTTGAATGTACTCCGTAGCGAAGTACGGGTTTTCAGCTAGTTTATATATATATATATCTCCCTTTGTGTTAAAAATTATTGCCATTTAAATAATATGTTCCAAGTAACAATAATCAGGAATTATTGGGTTATATTTGGATATAGACTGCACAAAACTTTGCTATATATCAGATATAGAAATATTTTTTATTCGTTTTACTCTTAGAAAGGTTAGACGGTATTAAAAATATGTAATATTTGAATTGTATAAAAGGTTTAGCATTATAATTTGGATTGAAAGTTAAATATATGAATAATTCCCATAATACTTTTTAACGAATTCACTATACTTTCACCACTGCATTTCCCAACAGGCTGTTGGATTAGGATTAATATTGTTTAATACGCATTTATGTAAATGATCCATTACTTAATACTTTACTTAATTTAATATTAAAGTATCTATGGCAGGAGAAAAGACCAATGGTAGGAGAAAACTTTTAGTGTTTATCATAGTGATAGAGTAAAAAAAAATCTCATAAATTTATCGAAAAGTGTTTACAAATATTCAAGGCGTGTTGCATAGCTTGAGATGAAAAATAACAATGAATAATTACATTTTTCGCAAAACTTTACATAATCTTACAGGAAATCTCGGAATGGAAACAACAGATTAACATCAAGTAGTCTCCAGTAATCAAATATTTTTTTTAACGAATACATGCTTTCAAACATCCGTGGTTGTAATTGATGATCACTGGTATAAGCTAGTAGCCTACAACTCTCTTGATATTAGGAAACTCATCTATTTCAAGGAAAATCAAATTACCCATTTTCCGCCTCAAATCAAAACTATTCAAACTAGCAGTTAGTAAACAACCAATTTTTAACTTTGTCAGTCACTCATTTAGAGAACACGAATGTGAAGTAGCAAATTGTGCAATTCAAAGTTGAAATACTTTTTTTTATTTTAGCAATTCCTTCCACGACAAAAACAGTTGTTTGCTGCAAATATTGGGTTTTACTCTATGTTATGAAGTGAATATTTCAGAAAACTTGTTATAGATATCAACTTTTTCTTTAGTACTTTATATATATCGACTTATTTCTCCATCATTTCGGGAATGATTCTTTGTTCGTGTATTCGTGCAAAGTAAATTCGACAAACTTCCGGCTCCTTCCGCTTTCGCGTATAAGCCCTGAATTTGGGCAACCCGGGGCAAAAGTTATCTATTTACAAAAATTCTCAATCTTTCGGCTCCCAGTGCCACTTTGAGAGAACAGAAATTGTACAATTTTTTTTTAAAGCTCGCAAAAGTATACATTAAAAAACTTAAAAATAAATTTTAACTACTATTGTAAAACAAACGTCTCATACGAGACGTTGGCCTAATTGGATTTAAAAATCTCTTTTAGCGTTCACCCCCAGATTTTCTTTAGTTCTTGAATATGTTTGACGTTCATTTATTTATCACAAATGCCAGGCTTTAACAATTAAGTCATTAACCATCTGGCTTCCCAATATTTCTGAACAGTATATTTAAAACTATTAAGTCCAGGGCATGTGTCAATGTGGCAACTGTCCATAGAGCGTCCAGAATTACAGAGACAGCAGGCCGGGGAGTCCTTTAGTCCAATTTTAAAAAGACGGGAATTGAGACAACCGTGTCCTGTTAAAAGACGGAAGGTGGCAACAGCAGAACTACGTGGAAGGTTCGGTATCAGCATTTCACTATTACAGAGACGTTCCGAGGCCTTTCCCCTAGCCAATGAGGATATGTCTAATTTAAATATATGTTGGATGTAATGTCATCGATTTTTTTAACAAATTTTAAACTCAAGTCTGAAGTTCCTGTCTTCTCTTCTCATAGAACTTTTAAAGGCAAAGTCATACGTGAAAACCTCAAGATTGAAATTTTACATGAATACCAAAAATAGGAATCAAATTTTGTCGTTCGATGGGGAACAAAAAATTTCGACCACTGGATATTCCAATGTGCAAAAACATCCTACCAAGAAATATAAAATAATCCTATTTTAGATATGGTTAGAAAAATCCTGTCATATCCCTGTTCCACACTCTTTAAAAAAATCCTCCTATGTTTAATTTGCATACTTTGTACCCTTCTCTGTCATAACACTTACCCCTTGTTTTTCAAACTATCGAGAAAAGATCTTAGCGTGGTAATTCATCCGACTCCGCCGTTCATTCCTCAGCGTGGCACCCGTTAAAAAAGCTGGGATCTGTAAATTGACCACTATTTCCCTGCGTTCCATATACAAATTGAGAAAGATGGATCTCTTTTCCTCAAATGCCTCTTTCGCAGAATTGGCTTCTTTTTTCTTATACGCATTGTGTTTTTATTTCATCTTTATTGTCTTCCTCGTTTTAACCGCAAATGGTTGGAATAAATTGATTCATTGGAAATTAGAAACGCGATAAAAGGAACAAAATATTACTCTACTCGATTTCTTTCATTAAAGATATAATGTGCTGTGCAATTTCCTCAACATCATCATAAAAACGCGCTTTTTCTTTAGCGGAATAGGTGGGAGTTTTTTTAAACAGGTGGGAAGGATTGGTGATAATGCCCATCATTACTGTTATTGTGATGAGCGTATTGATTTTTGAATTTTTCCCCCTTTTATCGAACTGAAAATATGCATGAAACTCTCACATTTAATTGGTACTGTTTGTGCCACATAAGGATTCAAATTCCAGATACAAATGCTATAATTATTCTCAAATATTTTATTGCCATACATGGTTTCGTTTCAACTCTTTCTTACTATTTCTTCGCAATTCGTAAGGATAGTAAAAGAAATTCTGTTAATGGAATGTAAATTGAATTCATTGAAAGTAGACGATTATACTTGATTAAGTGCATTACTTTATACGCAAATTGTCTCTGCACCCCATTATATAAAGATAAATAATATGTCTAAGATATCAAAGGAAGTCCTTTTCATTTGGCGATTTATTCTGGCATGCTTTTGTCAATGTTTTTTATGTATCGATATCTCAATAATACATTAAACATAAGCCGTAAACACATGATTTTCTATAGCGGAATTAGGTGGGAGTTTATTAAACAGGTGGGAAGGATTGGTAATAATGCTCATCATTACTATTATTGTGATGGGTGTATTGATTTTTGAAAATGTTTTCTTTTTATCGAACTGAAAATACTCATGCAACTCTCAGATTTAATTGGTACTGTTTGTACCACGTAAGGATTAAAATTCCAGATATAAATGCTATAATCCTTCGCAAATATTTTATTACCCTACATGGTTTCGTTTGAACTTGCTCTTACTATTTCTTCGCAATTCTTAACAACAGTAAAGAGAAATTCTGTTAATGAAGTGTAAGTGGAATTCATTGAAATTAGACGATTATAGTTGATTAAGCGCATTACTTTATACGCAAATTGTGTCGGCAACCCATTATATAAAGATAAATATGTATAAGATATCAATGTAAGCCCTTTTCATATGGCGATTTATTCTGGCATGCTTTTGTCAATGTTTTTGATGTATCAATACCTCAACAATACATTAAACGTAGGCCATAAGCCCACGCTTTTCTGTAGCGGAATAGGTGGGAGTTTTTTAAACAATTGGGAAGGATTGGTAAAATGCCCATCATTACTGTTATTGTGATGAGCGTATTGATTTTAAAAAAAAATTTCCTTTTATCAAACTGAAAATACGCCCGCAACTCTCAAATTTAATGGGCACGGTATGAGCCACACAAGGATTCAAATTCCAGATACAAATGCTATAATCGTTCGCAAATATTTTATTGCCTTACATGGTTTCGTTTGAACTTGCTCTTACTATATCTTCGCAATTCGTAAGAATAGTAAAATTCTGCTAATGGGGTGTAAATGGAATTAATTTAATTAGACGATCATTCTTGATAAATCACATTACTTTATGCGCATATTATCTCTCAAACTCATTATATAAAGATAAATAATATGTCTAAAAAATTAAATGAAGCCCTTTTCATTTGGTGATTTATTATGGGATGCTTTTGGCAATGTTTTTGATGTATCAATAACTCGATAATACATTAAATGTAGGCCCTAAACACACGCTTTTCTTCAGAAAAATAGGTGGTAGTTTTTTTAAATAGGTGGGAAGGATTGGTAATAATGCCCATCATTACTATTATTGTCATGAGCGTATTGACTTTTGAAAAAAATTTCCTTTTATCGAACTGAAAATGCACTTGCAACTTTCAGATTTAATTGGTACTGTTTGTGCCACGTAAGGATTCAAATTCCAGATACAAATGCTATAACAATTCGCAAATATTTTAATGCCCTGCATGGTTTAGTTTTATCTTGCTCTCATTATTTCTTCGCAATTCGTATGAATAGTAAAGAGAAATTCTGTTAAGGGAGTGTAAATGGAATTCATTGAAATTAGACGATCATACTTGATTAAACTCATTACTTTATACGGAAATTGTCTCTGAACCCCATTATATAAGAATTAATAATAATATGTCTTAGAAATCAAAGGAAGTCCTTTATATTTGGCGATTTATTCTGGCATGCTTTTTTCAATGTTTTTGACGTATCAGTATCTCAATAATACATTAAACGTAGGCCATAAACACACGCTTTTCAATATCTTAATAGGTAGAAGTTTTTTAAACATGTTGGAAGGATTGGAAATAATACCCATCATTATTGTTATTGTGATGAGCGTATTAATTTTTAAAAACATTTTCCTGTTATCAAACTGAAAATGCGCATGCAACTCTCAAATTTAATGGGTGCTGTATGTGCCACACAAGGATTTAAATTCCAGATACAAATGCTATAATCAATCGCAAATATTATATTGCTATACATGGTTTTGTTTGAATTTGCTCGTACTAGTATTTCTTCGCAGTTCGTAAGAATAGTAAAGAGAAATTCTAAGTTACAAAAAAATTAAAGGAAAATTAAAGGTTCTAAAAAATTAAAGGAAGCCCTTTTCATTTGGCGATTTATTCTGGGATGCTTTTGGCAATGTTTTTGATATATCAATAACTCGATAATACATTAAATGTAGGCTATTAACACACGCTTTTCTTCAGAGAAATAGGTGAGAGTTTTTTAAATAGGTGGGAAGGATTGGTAATAATGCCCATCCTTACTGTTATTGTGATGAGCGTATTGATTTTTAAAAAACATTTTCCTGAAAATACGCATGCAACTCTCAAATTTAATGGGTACTGTGTGTGCCACATAAAGATTCAAATTCCAGATACAAATGCTGTAATCATTCGCAAATATTATATCTTGAATTATTTTATCCCATGGGGCTTAGCAACAACAACAACTATTTTCAACAGTGTTTTAGCTGTGAAAGAAAATATTGTTAAGAATTTCACATCCTGGGAATATATTTGAGAAGGCATTGGGTGGGAAGTCGGCTTCCCCCAGCCCCCGAAAGGGGAAATGAAATATTTTTACATTTATTTAAGATAAGTTGGGGTAACTGGGCCATAGAGTTCCGACTTTTTTATATACTATACTTTTAACAGATTAAAATTATACCAACATGTATAATTTTCAAAAATTTTTGTATTACATGCATTTTAGTAAGTCTTAGGGAGTCTGGTTAAGCTATGATATTGATTTTTATTATATATAAATATTATATATAAATATTGTATATATTATTAAATACAGGTGGGCCCAGTTCCCCTGATAAAAGGAGTAAGGGGACCACCCAGGTCTATTTCTCATAAGAAACAACAGAATCTGTGACTGGGTAACTGGGTCGAATACTTGTATATCTAGAAAAAGAAAAAAACCTCTACCCCCATTTACAAAAAATTTTTCAAAGCAATTACCAATGTTGTAAGATAGATTGTTGCGAACACCGGAAAGAAGATAAAACACAGAGTGGTATTCCCACCTAATATGTAAAGAAAAAATCTGGGAGGGGATGGCCCAGTTATCCCATGGGCCCAGTTACACCAATTTATCATATACATTAGCATTCTCTAATGCTCCATGTGCGAAGCAGTAGATATACACGCGTTTTTCTTATAAAGTGTTATTTCGTAAAAAAACCCCAGAAATAAACGAGAATTTCGATTATTGACGATAGATAATTGTCCCTCACGCAGAGCAATCACCATGTTTACTTTGACTAAACAAAACATGTTGCTCAGTCGAGATCTTGGTGAACTCCTTTTGTTTGCTGAGGGCAAAATTTTTTGCTTTTATTTGCGCTCTAATACTGATATACATGCCACTGTACTTACATACATAAACTAGATATAAACAGTTTTTCATTCATGAAATATCATTTTATAAAAAGAAAAGAAAAACTCTCAAGAGATAACTAATTAGCAATTTTTCTTTCACTGAACAGAACTTCACGAAAAAATATTGTTGCTCTTGTCAAAGATTTTGATTAACAATTTAAACTTTCCTTGGCAGTGCAGTTACAGTGTTTGTGTCTGAGAAAGCAAAAGTACAACAGAATAAAAATTACAACAGAATTGAGATCAAAGAGGAGGTCTCGTGACACGGCGCCATTTCGCCAACGTATCAGCCGTTTACGGAAATGATGGAGGAGGTCAATTCTGCCAGCTAACTCTTCATCGCGTGCGTGTGGGAAGGATTAACGGGAATAAGTTCGTGATGGAAGAGGATGGATTTGATTACACCTCAAAATCTGGAGATTGATCTAGAGATAAGGAAAGCGAGTAAAGGCATTTCGAATTACTTTGTTATTTAAATTATTACTGTGTTATATCGTGCTCAGCCTGCCACACGCTGGCTAAATGAATGTAGGGTTAACTTAATGATTATTACTTTTCACTCATTTCACTTGGAAAAAAAAATAATACTTCATTATCGCTATATCGGACAATGGAGGTATTTAGACAACAGAAGCAACTTTCGATGTGTTTCAAAATATGGACGATCCAGTGCGGCAGTAGTGGGAATTTCTGTAATATTTCAATATAACGAGCCACGATTTCATCCACTGAACGAAATTGAACGAAACGCAAAACGAATTTCGGACAGAATGTGTGCACATTAGTTATGATAAATAAATTATGAAACTAAATTCCATATATGTCGTTGTTGTTTCTAATGCCCTCTGGCCAGAAGTTGCAGACCAGGTCCATATAAGCTTCGAGCAGATGCGTGCTGCTCTGGTTTATATATAGCCCCAACGGGGTCAGAGACAGTCTTAACAAGTTGCCACCTCAATTGTGACCGGGTACCCCTCCATGCCCTCCCCCAGCGGTGATACCTGGGGGATCGAACCCTTACCTACCCTCTCTGACCTCATAGAGGGACTTTCCATTACAGATTTAAAGTGCCCATACCCGGCCTAGACACGGCAAATTCCATATATAGCACCTCTGTTAGAAGAGTGTTAGATCTCAAAATAGCCATATTTTCAGGAAGAGCTAAAGAAGAATATGTTGAAATTTCACTTCTTGTTTTATGAATGCCTATGATAATTTTGGGAAAACTTATTGTTTGAATCCCTTCAGAAGGCAAAACTATATACTGTCAAATTTTTCAATTTTTAAAGTATGATTTTGAATTTCAATTACAAAATATAACCTTATTCTAGTAATTTCATTTTGTCAACATGGACTGAAAAGCTTGAGGGATTACTGTCATATCTCTATGCTACATAATTGATGCACAATCTATCTAAACTTTTCAGAATACAAAGAAAAAACCTTGATGTCATGAACAGCCCGTTAGAAAAAAAACACAAATTTATTTTTAAAATAAAAACATTTATTTTCCAAATAAAATTTAATGAAAATTTTCATTACAGGAACATTTTAATACAACAACATTAGGCACTGGCAAAAATCTTATTTTCATTCTTCGCGCATGAGCAAGTTCCCCCTCCTAGTTCTGGAAGAGGGTAATAAGCGCCATCTAGGAGGTTAAGTTGGTACTAGGTTTGCAACATTATTCGAGAATGAGAAGCACTTCTTATAGAGCATTGTGGTGCAATTATCTGAAAATCGAAAATTTTGGAGATGTAACACTATTCTAGCAGAGGTGCGATACAAGATGCAGGACTTTTTGAATTTATTACATTTAATATAGTCCACCAATAAAACGGATTTCTGAATTTAAGAAGTTTTGTTTTAACCCCTCCCCCTCCCCCCCCCAAAAAAAACAACAACACAGAGTTATGCATATTTCAAATTTTATCTACTATGAAAATGTTTTGATAGTCTCTATGTACTAGGTCAATCTAGATAAAATCCTCAGAGTATCATGCTAAATAATCTTCAGTAACGATAATCAAGCGCTGGTAAGTTTAATTTAACGACATTAGCGTTATTTCTCATGAAATCTAATTTTCATTACCATATTAATTCAGAAGACTATATGACTACCTGGGAAATGCAAAACACTTTGAAATTTCTCATAACAGATTATAGACTCAAAGTCTGATTAAATCGATAAACCGATTATAAAAACCACTGTCAGAGGTTAATGACTTGTTAGGCCGCTGGAAGTAATTCTCACGGCGTTCCAAAGATGATGTTTTCAAAGCGTGTGAAAAAGATTATTAACTATGATGTGAAGTGCAGGATTTGAAACTAAGGTATCTAAGCAGTTTCCCTTAAAAACCCTATTTACAATAAAAATTCTGAGTCATGTAGTCAGTTAAATAAAAAACAAACATGAGCTGTGTGTGTTTTACTAGTTTTCTTTAACGGGTAAACTAGAGGAAGAAATGTAAATTTAAAAATTGAAGGTCAGTAAACTATATAATCTGGAATAGGGTAGTATCTTCCAAAATGGTAATTATTATTTTAAGAAAATGACTCAATTCTAGTTTAAAAATGCTTTTGCTAGCCCTTAGGCATTAGGCTAATTCATTATTCACTGTATTTTTTTTCATATGTATGTTAATTCATGTGCCGCATTTACAACACATGTGGTCATGTATTAGTGTGTAAACCTCGGTACTTTGAGAAAGAATGCTTTTAACATTGTTATAAAAAGAGCAAATAATTAACAAATTGATTACAGTTTACTTTGAGGAATTTTTGTTTTTGCTTTTTATGACCTTGTAACGACACTTTAATGACCTCATTAAAAATAGTATGGCATACCTATTTTCAAAGTCACTCTTTTTCTGTGTCAATCAGATAGATAACTGGGCGAGATATTTAAAAAAATGAAATAACTACATCAAGCATAGAATTTTTACTTTCGAATTACATTAATGCTTGAATTACTCTTCCTCATTAACGGACAATGAGTACGACAGAACCGTTTATTTCATTCATTCACTCACACGACTGGAATCGATTTTAATCCGCCGCGCAAATCGGTCAATACAATTCGTCAATCGAATACTACTTTTAGTCGTCTGCCAAGTCTTGTGAAAAAGCCCTTTACAACGGGATTTATTTCATCAAAGTCAGTGGAGCGATCCAAAGTGATAAAAATAAACCGTTTTTCTGTTTTACGGTTGCGCATGATTGGCTTTCATATCTTCGGAATTTTGGAAAAAACGAGATAAGGAACTGCTTTGAGCGTATGTTCTTTTTTATCTTCTTTGTTACAAGAAATGGGAGAATGAGAAATGTGTTTTGTATGTCCCTTAACACAGAGATCATTACACTAATTAGCTGTATGCGTTCGCAAACATTTTCAAAGCAAGGAAAAAACATATTGAAACCAGTCATGTCTTCAACCTCGGACAACACATCCGAGAATCAACTGTATAAAGTTGAAACAGTCTATTCTCGGCGATCTGTTAAGCGCGATCTGTCAGCCTAATTCAACTGAGAACACGTTTACTGCTCTTTGGGATGCTTTGAGAAATTGTACGTTTTAATGATTCAACTGAACGTAATTGATAAATTCTGAATCATGAGTTACACTCAACTGCTCTTAAAGTAAATTGTTTTACAGACTAATAAGTATTCGAAGTAAAGCATAGTTTTCACCCCTTAGCTGTAATGTAAACAATTTGAGCATTTCAATTACTTAGGTGCATTCTAACAATTTTTAATTTAATGCTTAAAGGAAATGATGTTGTTCCCAAGAATTACATCGTAAGACAGCATTGATAATTTTTTCAAACTTAAAGCCAAAAAATTGTTATTTTAAACCATGTTAAAACTATTTTATGATTTTTACTAACGTGAGTTATTTATTGTAATATTTGCAATCATATTCTCTTTGTGAAAATTCTTTTACACACTTATAAGTATTCGAAGTAAAGTATAGTATTCACTGCCTAGCCGTGATGGAAACAATTTGCACATTTCATTTACTTACGTGCATTCTGACAAATTTTACTTTAATGCTTAAAGAAAATTATGTTGTTCCCAAGAATTAGATCGTAAGACAGTATTGATAATTTTTTCAAACTTAAAGCCAAAAAAATTGTCATTTTAAACCATGTTAAATATATTTTATGATTTTTGCTAACGTGAGATATTTATTGTAATATTTGTAATCAGATTATCTTTATGAAAATTCTTTTACACACTTATAAGTATTCGAAGTAAAGCACAATTTTCACCGCTTAGCCGTGATGGAAACAATTTGTGCATTTCATTTACTTACGTGCATTCTAACAATTTTTAATTTAATGCTTAAAGAAAATGATGTTGTTCCCAAGAGTTAGATCGTAAGACAGTATTGATAATTTTTTCAAACTTAAAGCCAAAAAATTGTCATTATAAACCATGTTAATTATATTTTAGGATTTTTACTAACTCAAGTTATTCATTAATGAGATTCTATTAGTAAATATTTTCAATTCCCCTTAAAAACTATCAAATTCAATGTCAAATAGTTTAAAGAAAAAAAGGATTTTCCAGTTTTTATTTATAATTAACTTTAAAAATTCAACTTATTGATTGGAAATCTAATTATTGAAAATATTTATATTTTAAATATTTAGATGGTAACAATTTTAATTGCTTTAATAAGAAGAATTCTAATGAATTTTTAGGCGAAATTCGAAAGCAAAAAATTATAATATCCTTTGCTGCTGGAAGATAGAGGGCATTTAAATTTAGCTGCGCTGAAGACCTTTAGGATGCATAAACCGTCATAAGTAATTACTATCGTTCAATGATGCTTCAATGTTTGATTACTCTAATAAATTAGCAGATTTTACTTCATGATACAAGTTCTCAGTTTAGTGATGCTAAGGATATTAAAGTTTATCAGATTTCAGAATTAAGTTTGAGCCTTAGCCCGTCTGCACACGGAGCAACTCAAAAGAAACTGATAACTGACTCAAATCACAAACCAGACCGTCATGAGTCGCAACCTATGTAATTGAATGGAGCCACGCACACGACGCAACTGGTTACAAACCCGTCGGACGGGTTTGTAACCAGTTGCGTCGTGTACGTGGCTCCATTCAATTACATAGGTTGCGACTCATGACGGTCTGGTTTGTGATTTGAGTCAGTTATCAGTTTCTTTTGAGTTGCTCCGTGTGCAGACGGCCTTACTGCATAGAAGAGACGATTAATTTCCCTTGGGAATGTCTCTTGGATAGAATTTCCTGCTACTGAATCCAAATTTTAACAATTAGCACTAATTTTCGGAGAGATCAATCGACTATTGCAGCTATATAAAGTGAAATTTTAGAGACGGATAATTAAAACTGGAGAAAGTTTCCAACGTCACTGCAGAAATTTCGCAAAGATCCGATAATTTCGGGAGCTAATTTTTTGACGCAGTTGAGACTATCAATAATTCTTTTTACGTTCATTAAAATTTGCAAAATGCCGACTCGTATACATAAGTGTGTTAAATAGGACTATAAAAATACCAGCTACCTGTTGTGTTTAATTAATGTTGGGCGTTGAGATATGTTTTATAGGAGAAGATAAACTCACAGATGTTTCCAATAGGAACAGTGGTGAAAGCGTGAGACAGAGCTAAGCACGAGTTACCCGTCATTTAAAGTTTCGTCACCCACATGCAATGTGAGTGGGTTAAATTTTGAATTTACGTAAGTGATAAAGGTTCCTAGACATTACTAGAGGTACGTAAATTTCGCATCAAAAATATCAAATTTCGCAAAAAAATTACAATATTTAAAATTTCGCATTTATTCCCATATATATATATATATATATATATACTAGCGGACCCGACAGACGTTGTCCTGTTTAAATTTAAATTTAAATTTCAAAAAATAAAATTAAATTAAAAATTAAAAAAATAATAAATAAAAGCTGAAATAAAAAAGCCTTAAAAAATGCTGAAATAACAGGTCTAGCAAAATTTACTCTACTCTGCGTTCGAACCCGGGTCGATAGCATGGTACTTGCGCGACCTACCGAATGCGTCTCGATAACACGGTGTTTTACTGAGTAAAGATAAACTTATTCGTCATTCGAAAGTTGTTGTGGGCTGGTGATTATAAATTGCAGAGGAGTTTTAAGTCAGAAATAAGTTAGCAGGATAGAAGCTTAGTCTTTAGCTCTTCAATAGACACAATTATATAGGCGAGGGAGATTGCAGTAGCGATTAAAAAAGATCTCGTGTCACTTAGCGTGGTTGATTAGAATTTTCCATCGCGTGTCGAGAGTATGAATATGCCGTTGGATCTGATGTATTTTAGAGTATAAAATCTGACTTGAAACATTATTATTTTCATTTATTATTCTGGTTTAATATATGACTTGAAACTTTTTGATTTTATTTATTTTTATCTTTTCGCTCGCTGTTTGCTAACTAAACCTAACGTGGACGGCATTATCCAGAGGGCCGATCCCACAAACTGTAACAGCTTCCATTTACCGGATGCACCCCCTTATAAATTGTTGGTTTTTTATTAATTAATTTAAAATATAAAAACATTTTCTATCGGATCAAATTGTGAATCTAAACCATTCTCGATTCAACTTAATCGAACACACAAAATTTCATAAAAATCAGTCCAGTCGTTTAGGAGGAGTTCAGTTACATACACACGGACAGAAGAAATATATATATAAGATATATATATATATAAACTAAAAAATTTCGCATTTATTAAAGAAAATCACTATTTTACTTACTTCTATAGTTAAGTATCGAAATTCTTAGTTAAAAGCTAACATTGTAGTAGTCTCCCTATTCTCTCCCTTAAGTCTTTAGCAATAAGTAATAAGCAAATTGCGAGAGTGAGATCTCATTTAAAGACCGTGGATGGTCGTAGTTAAGTAATTATGTCAATAAATTATTACTATTATTAGCTAATTTCGCTTCAAAAGCTGTTTATCACAGTTTTCACCGAAAAGTAGTAAAAAAAAAATTTTCGCATTTATCCGCTCATATAGACCAATTTCACATTTATTCGCATCTATTTCGTAAATACGAAAATTACGTATCCCTAGACATTACTTGTAGAAAATGACCCGTCTGCCTAGATACTCTGAGTGTATGAGAAAGGAACTGATAGATTAAAGCTGCTGTGCATTAAATCTATTGGATTCACTTCCCTCAATGTTAACCTATGGAGAAAATTTGTCAGAGGATTGCTGACTTGGATTTAAAAAAAAAAAATTGTACGACGTAATACAGAAAGAAATTTTACACCTTGGGGCATTTTTAAAAAATGCAAATAGTATTTTAAAATTTAAATTATTCGCTAAAAAAATCTGGTACAGTGTGTTTTAAACGCTCATCAATTCCTTTGATTGTAAAAATATATAAAATGAATCCTATTGCAAGGTGCAGAAATGTTCAGACTATCTGAAAATACCATTTTTATTGGACTATCAGCATTTATGTCTCTGTAAGTAGACACATTTTCTCCATAGGTTAACACTGAGGTGAGCGAATCCAATAGGGTTAGTACACAGCAGCTTTAACAGCACGGATGCTTTCCATTCGTTCTCATATTTGACTTCAAGAAGTGAAACGGGGAGTAAAATCAAATAGGGCGCAAAGATAGAAGTTAAAGTGTCTACTCGCAGAATTCCCGCTGTTACCGTCTGTAGGGATCACCGTCGAAAGTAAAAGTGTTCCCAAAGCATCTCCATTTACCCGAGGAACTCTAAGCTTTAATCTGGCAACATGAGTGGCTGATTATGTGGGTTAAAAAGTTACTCGAATATCCCCATTTTCTCGAAATATGTGGAAAGATACGACACTGAGCTGGAGGATATATTGCGCGGTATTATTCCCTCACAAAAGTGACGTTTAGAGAGGCGTCGCTTTTTTTGTTTCGAATGCTTGATTAGTCGTAAGAATTAGAGATATTCCTTTTTCACACATGTCGCCATACTTTCCCTGCTATAATATATATATATATAAAACAGTTCCGTAACTGACTAACTGACTTACTGACTGACATATAACGCACAGACCAAACCGCTGGACATAAAGGGCTTAAATTTTGCAAGGCGATTCTTCTTATAGTGTAGGGGTGCACTAAGAGAGATTTTTGAAAAATTCTTATTAGATTTTTTTAAATTAAATTTTTAAGCTGTTTTTACAACATTCTTTAAAATTTGCATTTTAAATAATAATCCGAGAGTTATAAAATTTATATCACGAGAAAGATCATAAAAATTCCTTTAAAATGAAATCATTTTCAAATCTTTACCTTCATTTTTTTATTTTTGGTGAACTTTTAAAGATTAGTTTTTAGAATTTAATTTATTATATGCTGATCACGTGGTTTCTTCTTTTAATTTTGCTTCACGTGCATAACAACGAAATAGACAAAAAAATTTCTTGCTAATGCGGCAGACGATTGGACATTATCCAAAAAATATTAACATACAGTAAAAGAAATGTTCCTCAAACTGTACTATATTCTTTAGTATGTTCTATTAGATTTAATTTGAATATTTTCTTCTACATTATTTTGTCTATAAAAATACCTGTTACGATTTTTTTAAAATATATTCTTTCGTTTTTTTTACATCAATTGCATACATTGATCGTTGTATATATTATAAATAAATAAATAAATAAATATATATATATATATATATATATATATACATATTTTTGGTATCAATTGCATACATTGACCGTTGTATTTAATTTGAAAGTACTCCGTAGCTAAGTACGGGTTTTCAGCTAGTGAGCGACGAAATTGAAGAAATACTTGTAAAGGTAAATAAGTACAGATAAGGGGTATAAAACCCTCGAATGTTCTTATTACGGGAACGAACGTAAACTGTTGTTGTTGTTGTTTTTAATCCCTCCTGGTCTAGCAACACTACACCGGCTGATACATAAGTCCATATATCCTCAGTAGGTCCATTAATAGGCGAGAATTGGTATTCAAGTCCTCCTTAGATAAATTTAAGCAAGTTAGGATGTCACCTTAAAATGGCCACTTGCAAACCTAGAGATTGCAGTCTGCTCAGCTCCATCATCCTTGAAGACGTAAACTTATGGTCCCCATTATAGTACCCAAAGTGTGTTTTCTTTCAATCCATAACTAAAAAAAGTCAGGAGTAAAATTATGAACTTTTACATAAAATATTTTCCAATTATCCTCAATAACCTTTCCTCAAATGTTTATGATTAGGGGTACGTAAATTTCGCATAAAAAAATCGAAATTTCGCAACAACAAGAAATAAAATATTTAAAATTTCGCATTAATTTGCAAAAAAATTTATAAATTAAAAAATTTCGTATTCATTAAAAAGATCACAATTTTACTTACTTGGATAGGTTGGTATCAAAATTCTTAGTTAAAAGCTAACATTGTAGTTGTCTCCACATTCTTTTCTTTAAGTCTTTGCCTTCTGTCATTAATTATTATGTTGTACAGGTAACCCTCCTGTAACACGGTAGATAGGTTCCTAGAAAATGCCGTGTTGTGTGAAATCGTGATATATGAGACCCAGAGACAGTTAAAAAAAGGAGGGTTACGTTCTGAAAACTTATTAAAAACAACCTTTTTAAAAAAAAATTCCTTATAAGCAACTTAATTTTTATTAAAAGTATAAGTGTATGTATAACACAAAACGAAAAGAAACAAAAAAATATTTTCATTTAATGCGACCTTAATTTAATAAATTTCTTCCTCATCGCTGCTCAGTACAATCAAACAAGAACGTTTTTTCGATTGACCAATATCACCTTCACTTCCAGAACCTTTTTCTTCATTTAGATATTTTGCACCTTCTATCCTCTTTAAATAATCTGTAATTTTGGTTTATTTGTTGGTTTTTTCAAGGTCATTGTAGATTCACGATATGGAGATAGACAATTTTGCAGCTCGCTTTTGAATTTTCGGCTTATTTCAGCGGAATGGTCTGCATTCGAGAAAAATGATTCAAGATTTTCAGCTAAGCTTAGGCCTTCTTGTAATTTTATAGAGTTATAAATGAATAAATCATAATTTGTTTATACATTTTCATGTAAAGCCATTATAGTTCATTATTCCTTCCTGTCATTATTTTAAGGTAATTTAGTTTTTAAATGTTTTAAACAAAAATCATGTCATCTAGTGCTATAGAAGTACAGTGTTGTACAAAGGTTTACTCAATTTTTTTTATCTTGTTAGAGCGAAACCATGTTACAGGTTGCAGTGTTATACGAGGGTTCCCGCAATTTATCTTATCGTGTTAGAGTGAAACCGTGTTGTAAGATGCCGTGCTGCAGGAGAGCTACCTGTACATACTAAAATATCTCTCAGCATCTACGCTATTAACGGGACTACAGAGGCTTTTTATAGCTGCCTTTGCAATGTAAAGGTAGCAGCATTTCGTTGCAATTAAAATCTGTTTAACATCAACAGGAGTCTCTTTGCACTGTAGGAGCTTGGTTGTATCCATTGATGACTCTGGTACGGACAAACTATCCGGTTGAAATCCGGAGCAAATCCGAAGCAGCGGGAGATATCTCAGTTAAAGACCATGGATGGTCTTAGTTAAGCAATTATGTTAATAAATTATTGCTATTATTACCTAATTTCGCTTAAAGAGCCGTTTATCACCGAGTTTTTTGCCGAAAAATAGTAAAAACATAATTTTTGCATTTATTCGCTCATATCGGCAAATTTCGAATTTATTCACGTGTATTTCGTAAATACGAAAATTAGGTATCCATATTTATGATACAATGGTTGTACATCTACGTCTAAATCTGAAACCTTTTTGATAAGACGAGTCCGAATTTGCTGTGCATCTGTATATTTCCATACATAGTTACTCTGGAAAATTCTGAGATTGAATCAATTGATTGCGACACCATTATTCGTTGAACCACGAAGTTCCTATAAATATTGAATTAGAACCTATTCAATTATTAAAATATTTATGAAATAAAAATATTTCAAGATAAATCGCACAAGATATAATTTACTCTGAGATAAAGTAACGCCTCATTAAAGCTTAACACTCGAGTGATATTTCATTGTTTCCTTTTATCCATCTGATAATTATAAAATAATTTGCCATGAAGATTCAACGATAACTGTTCTTGTCGAGGTAAAGGAGCATTACATATTATCACTAATGCATGAACTTCATTGCCAAATCTATCAAATTAAATAAAAAGACTCCCAAACAAACACACACACACATCTAAGTTCATTAATTAAAAGTCCGTTATGCTCCTTCTGCGTTAATTCCTTTTACTTTATATAATGTTTTGAAAAGTCCATTTAACGCAGGCATTGCAGACATGTAAATGTTTGGTTTTGGAGCACATTGTAGAAATTAAATCATTTTAGGATTATGTTATATTTTGATTTCTTTCTCTGGATAGTGACGATATGTATTGTTGTCGTTGTTGTAGTTGCTGTTCCTAATCGGCCCTGGCCGGAAATTCCATACCAGGTCCATATAGGCTTTGCGAGCTGAGTAATGCGGCTCCTGTTTGTAACAGCACCACAAGGGTCGGAGTCCGACTTGGCTAGGTGCCACCACAATTTTGACCGTACAACACCAGGGGTGACATCTGGGAGAATCGTTTCCCCTCCCACCCGCTCTGACCTCATAGAGAAATTTTCCGGTCTACTGATTTAGCGTGCCCATATCTGGCCTAGCCATGGTGGTATTTAATGGCACTCGTCGGTATTATGTATATATATATATATATATATATATATATATATATATATATATGTGTGTGTGTGTGTGTGTGTGTGTGTGGCATTATGCAGACTTTGATATGTCATTTTTTCAAGTTTTCGGCAAATTCAAAAAGTAACTTTTGTTGTGAAATATAAAATTGCTCAATCAAGTTTTTAAATCCTAATATTCTTTAGTTAATACTCATATTCATGCTCAAGCATATGGTTGGTCTTCAATGAAAATTTTCAATTAGGGATTAAAATATTCAATTAGGGACATAGTATTACCTCTTTTATACATAACAGCATTTGGCAGTACGAACAACTTAGTAGTATTTCATAATTACACTATCAGCTTTTCCCACATTAAAGTGTGACATATTAACTTAAAACATAAAATTAAATTTTTCGGACGTATCAACATCTGCCATAACGCCACACACACACACACACACATATATATATATATATATATATATATATATATATATATATATATATATATATATATATATATATATATATATATATGTGTGTGTGTGTGTGTGTGTAATATAAAAATAATTTTTATATTAATAATCAGACTTCTCCGTGTTCTGTTAAACATAATTTATTCGATTTCTAAAGATGATGCAATTCTCATAAAGATTGCAGTACTTAATCCCTTAGTTCCCCTGTAGACAGAGAAAGATCCTCATAGACTTAGGACAACCTCTGTCTAGGGAGACTGAGCCGATAAGAATCATTAGACACGCCATTAGACACGCCGATAAGAATCATTAGTCCATGAAGTAACATAACGTCATAGGGACCTTTGTCATAACGTTGACATAACGTCATAACAACCTTTACATCACCTTTATGTCAAAAACTTGTTAACGTCTTTTACATAACGTTATAATAACCTTTGCATCACCTCTTCTGCATTTTCCCGGTATAAAAATGAGAACACGGCAGAAAGCCATGCCTTTTTTCTGATATTGTTTGCTACATTTCATATGTCACTCGGTCTAGCTCCCTCCCTATGGGGAACTGCATATGAACGACAATAAAACTATATTAGAAAATTTACTGCGTCCCAATAACGAACTCTTTTCCAGCTTCTTCTATAAGACATGATATGTCGTATATATATATATATATATAAATATATATATATATATATATATATATATATATATATATATATATATATATATATATATATATATAGAGAGAGAGAGAGAGAGAGAGAGAAAGAGAGAGAGAGATAGATAGATATATTTATATATATATATATATCCATACCTTTTCACTTTTTTTTTAAACAATATTTTCCCAACGTTCTTTAATTTTAACTGCATCCTCCTGTCCTGTTTAATGGTCAATTTCCGTAACGTCTCTTTCCTTCAGCATTTCACGTATGTCACTGGATTAATGTCTGGTCTTAGTCAATCTCGCCGTTATTTCACCATTACTTCATTATAAAAATTTCTCCCCGAACTTCCTATTCATAGAAACACTCACAAACAAATAACATTTAAAAGAATCTAACTTCCTTGGAAACGGGAGCGATAGACTCTGGAATCCCACGAATGTAGAGGGAAGTTGACAGACTGGGAGATTTATTTGGGGATTTGAAACGTGCTTAAACAGTTCAAAATTTGACCAGCACTGACATACTTCTAACGTGTGTGTAACTTATATCATTTTAAGTTAATAAATACATTTTAATGAAGGTTCTCTCTATACCTAAGATGCTCCCTTTTTCAAGACAAGTACTCATTCATTGTTACAAAATTATATCTCGGATTCGAGGTAACCTAGTGGCAGCGCGCCGGCTTTTGGTGCTGAGGGTGCTCGGATCGAATACCGACAAGCGCTGTTAAATACCTCCGTGTCTAGGCCGGATATATGGGCATGTTAAATCAATAGACCGTAAAGTCCCTCTATGAGTTCAGAGAGGGGGGAAGAGGATGCGATCCCTCAGATGTCGCATCTGGGGGACTTTGTCAAAACTGCGGTGGCACCTGTCTCAATCGGACTCGACCCCTGTGGTGGCATTATAAACTGGACCCGCACCTCTCAGTCCGCTATCTTATATAGACCTGATCTGTAATAAATTTTGGCCAGGGAGCATTAGAAATAACAACAACAAAAGTATATCTTAGATATTATTTTGAGCAAGTCAAAAATAATATCCAAAAAATAATGTCCAAAATAATATCTTAGATATTACTTTGGTCATTTTTATAAGTGCCCAATATAAAAATGACCATGTTATCGGATATTATTGCATGGTTTCCTTTAGTGTCGTCTCATCAAAGAACTATTTTGTTCGCTTGAAGAGAAATAAAGAAAAGAAAGGTCCTCTGATATACAGTAAAAAAAAAATTTCAATTCGAGAGATAATTATTCATGAAAGGAAATAGGAAAATTCCCAAAATTTTATGGTAAGCGCCATAAGCACTCACAACAATGCACTAAAAGAAAACACAAAAATAAATATGCTGGTCTCATTGCTTATCAGGAAGGAGTAATATTGATGTCAAGTCCATGGTGTTTTTTCCCTATGTTTGAAAGGTTTGTTTTATTTTCTGTGGCAACAACGATTTTGTATTCTTTAAGAAAATAAATTTAAATTGAGACACGGCATTTACAGTCCATTATATGCTGCTAGCATAATTATTCCCTCTCTCTTAAAATTAATGTGATAATTATTACAAAGACATAAAAATAACGGAGACACATATAGCGAAAGAAATGCGAAAATATGCAAGAACCATAAACTATAAGTAAAAGAAATCCGAAATTTAAACGATACTAAAATTTTGCAGATCAGTTATATTTCTAATGTCATTTGTGCTCGAAATCACTACACACATCTGCAGAAAATTTAATACTTTGATAGCAATGTGCGTGTGGGTGAGTAGGTCAAAAATTTAACTGCGTACCCGCACATAAAAGCTTCCTCTAATTCTTCAACAAATAAGCAACAAATAAGGAATTCTCGCCATGTCTACCTACCTTTAACTCTACGTATTTACGATAGACTATTCATTTCTTATTTTGACTCTAAAACTTCAGGCTTCCGAAAACTTTACGACCCATCGTAACTTCACTGTTAAGCTATAGAGCTGAAAATTCCCAGTGTCGTATAAATCTGATTTCCCAAAAAAACAACTCCCTAGAAAAGTTTCATTCCCGCGGTTGAATGTCCTCCAATTTTCCCAGCTGGATCCGAAAAACCGTATATCCTTCAATAGCTTTCAGGAAACGCTGAAAATGATTCGCATTCAAATTTTTCGCCTAAATAACAGAGTTTGACATTTCTGGCCCTCTTTGCTACCTCCCCATAACGAATTGCCCGTAAAAGTGTGAGAGATTGCAGTCCGATTTAGAAGGTCCGAGGGAGTCAGATTCTTATCAGGCTTCAGTGGCAACAGCCATTGTGATGTTTTTGCTGGCAAAATTAGGCTGATGTACGATAACGATTGCGATCAGAGAGCAGCTTCCGAAACGAGCCGAGCTTTGTACGGGAAGGATAATTGAAATTAATTGCTGGCGGGATGAAAGCGTGTGTTGGACGTTTAATCCTCTAAAACACACTTTTATTTAGTAAACAGATATAAAGGGATTTGCTTATTACCTCACATGAAACATGACAGGGAAATACAAGTTGTTTTGATGCTTGGGTAGCTATTCCCCAGAGCTTTAGAAATAGATACTTATAAAGAGTTTGCCTTCCCCATTCAAGGGAATTATGTTAAAGCGCAATACCTTCGCAAAAGCCAGAAAATAGAGAATATCTCGAGGCCCTCAGACTTAATAATGTTGATGATAAATACACAAAGACAGTTAAGGCTGCTGTGTACTAACCCTATTAGATTAGCTCATATCCATGTTAACCTATGGACAAAATTTGTCCAAGGATTGCTGACTTAAGATTTAAAAAAAAATTATGCTTCGTAATAAAGAAAGAAATTTTACACCTTGGGGCATTTTCCGTTTTTTAAAAAAATGTAAATATTTTAAAATTTAAATTATTTGAGGAAAAATCTGGTATAGTGTGTTTTAACGCTCATCAATTCCTTTGGTGGGCGAAATTTATAAAGTGAATCCTGCTGCAAGGTGCATAAAAAGTTCAGGCTATCTAAAAATACCATTTTTATTTAATAATCAGTGTTTATGTAGCTGTAAGCAGTAGACAAATATGGAGTAATATGGAGGTAAGTGAATCCAATAGAGTTAGTAAACAACAGCCTTAAACAGTACACTTCATTACAACATTGTGTTTAGTGAAATTGAATCTAATCATCCAAATATAACATCGAAAATGCAGGAAAACACATTATGTACAGTATGACGCTCCAGTACACGAACAGTATTTAGATAGCGGTGAAACTATTAAAGTTTATAGAAAGAGTTATATATGCAATTCAGGACTGGACTTTTAAAACTTAATTTTAGGGAAACCTAAACAGCGAGAAGGTACTTCTTGTAGCCGTACATGATGCATCGTGTACTAGTAACATCACGTCATGATGAACTAACATTAGTAGTTCATCATGACGTGGAATAACTCATTAGTAGTTCATCATGAATGAAGTAACTCATTGGTTCCCACCAATATAAAGAGCTTCCCGATCTCAAACGGAGTTCTACAGTTGCCTAAGGCCGTCTGCACACGGGGCAACTCAAAAGAAACTGATAACTGACTCAAATTCGTGGCTCCATTCAATTACATAGGTTGCGACTCATCACGGACTGGTTTGTGATTTGAGTCAGTTATCAGTTTCTTTTGAGTTGCTCCGTGTGCAGATGGCCTTAGCTTTCGTTTTGGGGTTTCTTCTTATTTCCCTGTTTACACGTGTCGCTGTTTACCCGTTTCCCGCCTCTTAACTCTTTAGAAAATCCTTATTTTCTTACTCATGGCAATCTCACAAACAATGAAATCCGCGACAGTTAAACTCTCCGAGGTCGTTGTTTGCCTGTGTAAATGAGAATTTCTGAGAGATTATTAAAGTGCTTGCTCTTTAACATTTCAAGGTCAGATGTTGGCGTTAATTTTGAATGAGGTAATTAACAAAAGAGATTTCTAGAGTATGGTTCTTTATTTCTAGCTATCTTTATAAAATTCGTAACCGCCTTTATATTTGTCTAACCCCCCATGATATGATTTTTATGGCGTTGTTAGCTCTGAGTCCTTGGGCAAATTGGTAAGAATACGGAACGCATAGCAAAAAATTCCCAAGTTAATTCCCACAGTTCTTTAAAATCCTTAAAATACCGAGAATTTGTTTTGGTTTTGTCAAGTCCTTAATTTTTAACCCAAATGGAAAATAAACCTAAGAAACTTTTGAACTTCCAACGCATATTTAAAATATCTTCATTTTTGGCTCATTTCAGAACACTTAAGAAATACGATTTTGGTTTCAATTCGAATCAGTTATGATAGGTACGGAGGAGGTTGCTATATTCCCTTTTGCTTTGTTTAAGGCTGATGTGTACTAACCCTATTGGATTCGCTTACCTCAATGTTAACCTATCGAGAAAATGTTCTACTATTTACTGCTACATAAATACTGATAATCCAATAAAAATTATATTTATAGATAATCTGAACTTTTCTGCACCTTGCAACAGGATTCATTTTATAAATTTCGTACACCAAAGGAATTTAGGAGAGTTTAAAACACACTATACCAAATTTTTTCCCGAATAATTTAAATTATAAAATATTATTTGCCTTATTTTTTAAAAATGAAAAATGCCCCAAGGTGTAAAATTTCTTTCTCTATTACGGAGTACATTTTTTAAAAAAGAATCTTTCAATTCAAGTCAGCAGTCCTTGGACACATTTTCTCCATAGGTTAACATGGAGGTGAGCGAATCCAATAGGGTTAGTACACAGCAGCCTTAGGTTCGTTCCTGTTGCAATCAGAATTTGGATACGGTAGGGCAAGTGAAAAAAATTAGAAAATGCAATGCTTGTTGTTAATTGAAAATGTCGATTAATTTAAATGAAGTTTGATCATTTTGCTAAGAAAACCATTATTAACTATACAGTTTGTTATAGCTGAAATTTTATAATTTTAAATATTTTAATAAGATTTTCTATCACAAGGTAATTTTATATGTAGGTTTTACTGAAATATCAGGTGTTCTTTAATGACGTTTGCGTTATAGGGTCACTTATCCATAATTTCAATACGATTGTCAAAAGGGGATTAATTTTCTACAACAGTTAGGCTTCTTCAGTGTTTCAGTTTAAACCCGAAAAACTTGTGAATACCAACTAGCTTTCTTGTAATGTAAAAAAACTCCCCAGAACTAACAACTCTTTCTTACAAAGCAACTTTTTATCACTTTATGGTTTGAAAAAACTTAGGGTAGAGAAACTTTTGCTAACGATTATTTTGACCCTGAAATTGCTCAATGTCTGTTTAACAATGTTCAGTTTGCTATATATACAGCGTGATTCTTAGTTTAAATATTAGCTGCTAATAAAACTGCTCGTAAATGCCATACCTGACATGCGGCACCGTCCAACGTATGGGGGGAGGGGAGCTAATCGTTCGAGGCAATGACCTGTACCACGCCCCTTCATCTCCCAATCGACACCCCCAGTTTTTAAAAGCTGAATGTGTAATAATAACCCTGAATTTACGTCAAAGGGACTTCTTCCTTTCCCTTTCATCATGCAGCTATGCCTGTGTGCGATTCAAAAATGGCCGCTCATTCATGTCGCGAAAATTTTTAGTCATCCCCAACAATGAAACGTGCAGCGGCGTTATACAAGAGGCGTCGGCGCCATTCGGATATTTTGTGACGCTCTCAGCTAAAAAGAAAGGATGCAAGTGTACGATTGTTATATAGTACCGGAAAATGTAAACTATTCGTGATTTCCTGCCTGTGTGTTTTTCCGCTTATGATTTCACAGATCTGAAACTTTAGAGGTGTACTTTTGGGTTTCCCATGAATAAAAAGTGTCGAAATGACTAAAATGTTTCTTCATATCTCCCTGGGAAACACTGTATTCTCTAAGGTGACAAGGGATCTTCAATCTCGAATTTTTCAATTTTCAATTTTCAACTTTATATCCAAAGAGATAATAATTTGTATCCTTTTTAATTATATTGAAGTCCCTTGGAATTCAAAATAAGGATTTTTTGTCCGAATAATGACTGGTTTTCAAAAATAATTTCAAAATTTCTAACATTTTTCAAAATTATCTATGTGCATTCCAAATCAATTAAAAACCCTAATTTTTTTAATATAAGTTTACCGAACATATATAAACATAACTGTGCAATTTTTCTTTTTTTGTATAACTCAAAAATAATTATTTTTAAATCTGCCTTTTGTTTTCTTTATTTTTTCCCATGTTTTCGCTTTATTTCATGGTCTATAAATTTCATAAATATTTGTGATTTCAAATAATGATGCACAGGTTCGTGAAAAACACTTCAATTAACAATCCTGGGAAATTTGGAAGAAAACAGAAATAAAGTAATGCGCATGGAGCATTTTGAAAAATTCTAGCATTTTTGAAGAATTTTTTGATAAACAAGTCTTATTCTTCCACAAAATATTCATTTGTGAATTCTAATTACCTTCAACGTAGTAGGAAAGAATATTAATTATTATTTTGTATATAACAGTAAAATATTGAAAAATTAAAAAAAACGAGGTTAAAGGCCCTTTGTACCCTTAATGATGACATGTGAACATGACGAGGAGTTATGTAACTGATAATTTTCAGTTGGTATATTCTATATAAATATTCCCTATGTATATATGATTGAATATATAAACGTTCTCATAAAAAAACAAAAAAATTCATAAAAATTAACAAAATGCTTCGATAATACTGCATAGTTGCAACATTTTCTGTATAAGAAGATAATTCGACCCGAGCTAAGTCAAAATGAAGGTATAGGTAATGAGAGGTTTAAAGCAAAGTAATGTAAGTCTTTTCGTCTTTAGTAATGCGACCACTGTTATTAAATAAAGTATTTTTCTGAAACGCGTGCTCTGTGATATTCCTTGTTTAAGGCTGTTGTGTACTAGCCCTATTGGATTCGCTCACCTCATTGTTAACCGATAGAGTAAATGTGTCTACTCTTTACAGCTACATAAATGCTGATAATCCAATAAAAATGGTATTTTCAGATAGCCTGTGCTTTTCTGCACCTTGCAACAGGATTAATTTTTAAAATTTTTTTATTTCGTCCACCAAAGGAATTTAGGAGCGTTTAAAACACACTATACCAGAGTTTTTCCCCCTAATAAATTTTAAAATAATATTTGCATTTTTTAAAATGCGCCAAGGTGTAAAATTTCTTTCTCTATTACGAAATAGAATTTAGCAAAAATCTTTAAATGCAAGTTGGCAATCCTTGGATAAATTTTCTCCGTAGGTTAACATTGCGGTGATCGAATCCAGTAGGGTTAGTACACAGCATCCTTAATGTAAATGTCGACGATACTTCAGATTTCCTCTTCCCCTTGCTATCAGAATTAGCTTTACTTATTCGGTATTCAATTTAATTTTTGATCAGGGAATACATAGGGACATATTTTTACCATGTTTTTATTAACTTGCTTTCTTGTTTGTTTGTTTGTGTGTGTGTGTGTTTGTCAAGTACAAATCTTGCAATCGATTTTTAACTAACTTCCCCACTAGCTAGACATTTGAAACTTTTAGAATAGCTCAGAACACGATGACAATGCATTCTTTTAATACTTTTAGCCGAAAAAATCCGCAAGGTGGCGCTACGATCGAATTCAATGTTTGCACTTTTGCGTACCGGCGTTTGACGATTTTGAAAACAGAATACATGTGAATTTAGTTTGTTTACAAAAATATTGTGCGAAAAGTTAAAAAAAATTATAAAAAATAAAGTTTATAAAGTCTGTGGATAGTGGAAACGACTGAAAAGTGATTAAAATTAAATAAAAGAAAGTGAAAAAGAATAATTAACTGAAGGTTTGTGCAATTAAGAGAGAATTGTCAAGTTTATATGATTAAACAGAAAATTTAAAAACGTGGTATATAAAAAGTTCTTTATATCTTGTAATTATTAAATATTTTACTTTCGTTTAAAACAATTATTGCACGTTGTCTTTATTACCCTAATGTAAGTATTTGATCAAAACTTTATCCTAAGAAATGACAATGTAAGATAAATTTTAAATTATAATACGTGAGTTAGAATGAAAATATTTCAACTGAAAATCGAAAGTTATGAGGAAATATTCTCTATATAATCCTTTCCAAGACATAGATTGCATTAATACTGTAAACAATCAGAGCTAATGCTGATATAAATGAAATACCAGAACGCCGATACTGACATGATGTCAAATGTTGATTCTAGATTTCGTTAATGCATACTGAACAAGAACGTATCCACCTAACTCTTTATCTATTATTTTTAATACATTTCTGCTTTACATTACCGTATTTTTTGGACCGTAAGACGCCCCTTTTTGCATAAAAGAATTGACTTAAAGTGGGGTACATTTAATGGTCCGAATGTAACATTAAAATAAAATGAATATTTTATTATATATATTATTTATTATATTTATTATATATATATATATATATATATATATATATATATATATATATATATCTTAATTACGTAAGAAATTGAAAATATCTTTATAACATCTACAAGAAAGTTTTAATTTTAGAAATTATACCAGTGTTCTCTCTCCTTAAAACTTTTCCTTTCATTTGCAACTATAATTTATAATAGAGTTAACATACTTCTTCTACGTTGCGTGAACGCGCACATTCCTAAAAAATTGCAGATATATGAAAATTTTTTTTTTTCATTATTCAAATAATTTTTAATGCCATTTTCCCAATAAACACAGAACCAGTTAAAATTTTCCCATACACATCTGTAAGCAAAAACAGTGACAGAAAAAAATGTATATTCCCATACTCAGGCAAAGTGAGACATATAAACAGACAGATAAATACTTACGTAGAAGATTAATGAAGAGTGATAAAAAATATTTATTTAGAAATTACCGCCATCTTCCCTCTTCTAGACAGTATAGAACATATATCATAAATTAACATTAACAATCAATAAATTAAATTTTCCACGCTATCTAGAAGAGCACAGGTGGTATCAATCGTACATAATTTTTTTTAAATCACTCTCCTACGTATGTAATTATCTGTCTGGTTATATGATATATCTGTGTCTATGTTTGTCAGTACGCCCATCCCTCGATTTACGCAATAGATACGTTCCGTGTTAAAACGAAACCGCGTAAATTGAATCTAAGGAAATCATATAAAACTGGGAAATAGGTTACGAACCCCCCAAAAGCGCGTACAAGAGTGCATAGGATATGTAAATTCCTTCAAAAAATTCCTTCAAAATGAAATTTTTTTCGAATTTTTACCTCCATTTCCTGATTTTTGGTGAATTTTTAAAGATTAATTTTTAGAATTTAATTTATTAAATGCTGATCACGTGATTTCTTTTTCTTTTATCTTTTTCTTTTTATCGCCACGCGCGTAACAACTAAATAGACAAAAAAATATTTTTTTTTTCTTTCTAATGCAGCAGACGATTGGATATCATCCAAAAAAAATAAATATACCTTTCGATTTTTTTTTATAAATATATATATATATATACCTGTATATATATATATATTTTTTTTACATCAATTGTATACATTGATCGTCGCATTTATTATAAATATATATATTTATTTTTTCTGGCATTAATTGCATACATTGACCGTTGTATTTAATTTGAATGTACTACGTAGCGATGCGCGGGTTTTTAGCTAGTACTAATATATAAAAAGAGAGAGAGTAATGTGGCGAATTTTGTATGTGGAGGGTAATCTCTGGAACCACTGCACCTATTTGAAATATTCTTTCACTATTTGAAAGGTACATTATTCCAGATGGACATAGGCTATATATTATGTATATCTGATCAGCAGAAAGAAAGTCAGGGGCCTAAATGTTGAGCTGATGCTTCACTTTTACAACTTTTCCTTTGTCAACCATAGTCAAGTAACCATAGCAACACATCAAACGATATTTTCATTTATTATCAGTAAAAATTTAACGTTTGAATTTTCTTTGTCAACCATAGTCAAGTAACCATAGTAACACATCAAACTACATTTTCGTTTATTATCAGTAAAACATTTAACATTTCAAAGATTCAAGTGGAGGAGGTATTGATAAATACAAAACGGATTTTTGAAATTGGCAACGTTTAAGGGTTTATTGAAGAAAATCACATTTGAAACTACGCTTTTTATTGGATTTTATTTAAGGTTTTTGTTTTAAGCTATGTTTGTTCCTTTATAAGTGAAGAAGTATTGCTTCAATTGACCTGAAATAGTTCATAGTTCAGATTAAAACATAGGAATATTATTTTTTGAAAATCGGGCCCGGAGTTTTTTAATTAATGTTTTAATGTTTTTGCCCCTAAAAGTTGCTTATTTCGACAGCTTCCGAGGCTGTCCTCGCTGACAGAGAGACTATGGGGTCGAATCGTACCAAAATCGGCACGCGGGTGTCCCCGGACTCGATTCAGTGCCTGACGTAGCCGGATTTTTAAATTTTTAATCTGAAAAAAAAATTAAATTTTTTGTGCCATTTTTGGTGCTTTTTTCATATTTTTTTTTGTGTGTGGACTCTGTAGTGGATAGGCTATTGGGCCGAATCGTATCAAAATCGGCATGCGGGTGGCCCCCCCGGACACAATTCAGTGCCTGACGTTACAGTTTCCAATAAAAATTTCCTTTGCCATCACCATCAACAAATCCCAAGGTCAAACATACAAATATATTGGACTTGACTTACGGGAAGATTGCTTTACTCATGGACAATTATATATTGGTCTCTCTATGTCAGGAAATGCGGAGAATCAATTTATTTTAAAACCTCAGAAAAACGAAAAATGTGGTATACCACGAAGTTTTAATATAAATTATACCTACCTAATATCTACTTAAGATAGATAATTGTTCAAGCCGGACAAAGTCGGGACGGGCCGCTAGTCATTAATAAATGAATATTATAATTACAATTTATTTAAACAAATCATGGGGAAAACAGATTTCCGAGGGAGATAAAATTATCCCACACCTACCGATAAATTTATGTATTTATTATTGTAAAGTAGTGCTAACGGAAAATTCCCGTGTGAAAAAAAATAAATAAGCCACGTAAATCGAATATCCAATTAATCGAGAGATGGGTGTATATGAATATTTCTTTATGGCTTCATTTTTCTTTATGTATGTTCGTGTGCGTAAGAAATGAATTACAGTTTGCGTTCACAGATTTTTCAGTTGTATATTAACACTAATTTCTGAGAAGAGTTGAGGCACTTTGTCTGCGTAAGGTCTTGGCGTCTTCTCTAGGGGGCTATTTTATTGGGCATGAGATTTTTGTAAATTCTACAGTCCTAAAACTAACCTTTAAGCTCGTAGGGTTAAAATAAAGAGCAGTTAAGTGGTTAAAAAGCTTAAACAAAAAATTAAACTACCGTTACCTGTTACAAACATAAATTCCAAACACTTAATTAAAAATTAATCCTCTTAGTGAAACAGGATACAGTTAGCTCTTTTAAATAAACATTTATGAGGAATCAGTTAATAATTTCCTTGTTAATGAATGTTCCATCTAGTTACAGTATCAAGAACTACACCTTAGCCTCGGGGCATGAGCCTGCGCAGCTGTATGTAACAGCGGTTATGGAATAAGGTGAAGGACATCAGACCAGTCTGTCGTCGCGAGATACGGGGGCTGACCGTTAGCGCATACAATTTCCCCCTTTGCTTACATTTTCTTTCTAATTAAGTAAATTGTACTGAAGTTTCGAAATCGACTTCATCGGTCGATTCGGGAACTAGATGAACGTTTTTACTTCCTTGTGGCTGAATACCAGATAAAATTGCTCTCTCATAATGACATTTGCGGAATATCGTTACTTGTGAATACATATTCCTTGAAGTACATTTTTTTCACATTTCTTTAATTATAACGGCATCGTTAGAGTAGAATTTTTTTTCTCTTAATTTTTTTACGTATTCACGAGGAAGACGTAATAACTGTTTATGGATTCTAATCCTGAGATATAGAAAAAGAAAGCTATTTCGTTTTTGAAGAAAAATTTTAAGCGGTTAACATTAATTACTCAAGAAAAGATATCTCATTCACACGCATTTATGGGCGCGAATGAACTCTCTCAAGTTAAGGCTGCTGTGTATTAACCCTATTGGATTCGCTCACCTCAATGTTGGCGCATGGAAAAAATTTATCTACTATTTACAGCTACATAAATGCTGGTAATCCAATAAAAATGGCATTTTCAGATAGCCTGAACTTTTCTACACATTGTAAAAGGATTCCTTTTATAAATCTCGTCCACCAAAGGAATAGATGATCGTTTGAAACACACTATACTAACTTTTTTCCCCAAATAAAGGAAATTTTAAAATACTTGCAATTTTTTTTAAACAAAAAATGCCCCAAGGTGTAAAATTTCTTTCTCTATTACGAAGTACAATTTTAAAAAAAATCTTTCAATCCAAGTCTTCAATCTTCGGACACGTTTTCTCCATAGGTTAACACTGACGTGAGCGAAGCCAATAGGGTTAGCAAACAGCAACCTTAATAAAGGCGCTTGACAATAAACTGTCCTCATATAGTCATGGCATCCCCACCCACGTGATATAGTGGGCAGCGTCGTGAGCTTCCGCGCTGTAGGTTTGGGTTCAAATCCCGAATAAGGCTTGGTCGTTTCCGTTTTGTCCCCTCATTAGGAGCAATTCTGGCTCATCCAAATGGTGCTCCCATAATAAAGTAATCAGCAAAGATTTCGAGGTGAATAACTAAAGGCAAATGTCTCACGACAAGGGCGACAAGTGCATTCTTGCTCATGCGCGAAGAATGAAAATAAGGTTTTGTCAGTGTCTAATGTTGTTGTATTAAAATACTTCTAGTAAAAATGTTCATTAAATCTTATTTGGAAAATAAATTTGTATTTTTTTCTAACCTGCTGTTCATGTTATCGAGGTTTTTTCTTTGTATTGGAAAAGTTTAGATAGATTGTGCATTAGCGTAGAGATATGACAGTATTCCCTCAAGCTTTTCAGTCCATGTTCAAAAAATGAGGTTACTAGAAGAGGGTTATATCTTGTAATTAAAATTCAAAATCATGCTGAACTTTTTCTTGTGAATACACAGAAAATATCGGAAGGTATCGGAAAGCTGCAATTACCAACACAAACAAACAAAAACACCCCACCCAAAATATTTCAATAATGCATGTTTGAGTGCAAGCAATGTCTTTATTTAGCGACGGTATGTTACACTAAGACAGAAACAAATAAGCGAAAAGAAAAAAACAACAATCGCGAGTCTTGTTCTTAAATTACCTCCCTCGAAATAAATCCCATAAATCAGTTGTTGAGACAAGTGCCTCAATTTTCCCATCATCTCTGATTCCCGAAGAGGATATCGCTTCCTATGGCGCCCATTACTCGACGGCTTGTGCTACAAGAGCAAAAAGAAATGTCGCTCCAATTGTGTAAAAAAGACGCGTCTTTTTTTCCTCGCACGTCCGACGAACCGTGAAACGGTAACCTACTGAAATGTGGATCTGAATTCCCGAATTTGCATGATATGCGGGGCAAGGGGGGAGACAAGACCCTGCTACACCGCGGAATCCATCTTCTCCGAATCGCAGGTAATTGCAGTGTTATTGTGCCGCATCTGGCTCCGAGGTCCACGCCGGTTTCATCATCACCCTGATAACTCGGGTTTTGGATACTATGTGTCTTACAGTAATGTTTCTAGAATCTGCCGAATCTTGAATCCATTTAACAAGGTAGCATCTCAGGAATATGACTTACAAATGTTATATTCCTTAAGGCAGCTGTGTACAAACCCTATAGGATTCGCTCACCTCAATGTTAACCTATGGAGAAAATTTGTTCAAGGATTGCCGACTTGGATTGAAAGATTTTTGTAAAAATTGTACTCAGTAACAGAGAAAGAAATTTTACACCTTGGGACATTTTTCGTTTTATTTTAATCCAAATAAAATTTTAAAATTTAAATTATTCAGGGAAAAAATCTGGTATAGTGTGTTTTAAACGCTCCTAAATTCCTTTGGTGGACGAAATTTATAAAATGAATTCTATAGCAAGGTGCAGAAAAGTTCAGGCTATCTGAAAATGCCATTTTTATTGGATTATCGGCATTTATGTAGCTGCAAATAGTAGACAAATTTTCTCCATACATAAACACTGAGGTGAGAGGATCCAAAAGAGTTAGTACACAGTAGCCTTTGATTGCGAAACTATAGCACCGGTGCCAGAGATAGCACGCAAAACAATTTTTCTGGCGATGGTTCGGGCGATTTTTAACAGAGTTGAAACTGGGGGTACTTGAAGAGCAATTAATAAGTTCAATGGCTCAGCTTGTCCCTCAAAGGACCTTGCGCGATAAAACCTAACTCATCCAATCCAATTTGGTTCAAAATTTAAAAAAAAAATCTTGTCGATTTTTTAAGAGATTCGGAAATTGTTGAAAAGGAGTGCTTATAAGACACGAATAACAAAAATGCTGAAATTGAAACAGCGACTAATCAGAATTCGAAACCAGAAAATTTCATTTACTTTAAAAAAAAATATCTCTGGATTGATAGTTTTTTACTTAGTTATTTACAAAAATTTCCGTTGATAAATAATTGGTATTAATTTTCTATTGTGTGTTTTCACCGACTTTGTGAAACACAAGGCAATACCATGTACAACCTTGTGTACGGATGAATATTTCTAATTTCCAGTCTACCATATTTAAGAGTTTATTTAATTAACGGGCGGAAATCCACCAGTAGAACGATTTGAGAGATATTTCTTTTTCTCTTTCGTGGAAGAATACGAAAACAAATTTAAGTATCAACCCATGTAACATTCTCCGAAAACCAGAGGAAAACCTAAGTGGTAAAGCCCTTGAAAATTGAAAATTGAGTGAGTCAGATTTACAACTCGTGCAGTGACAATTGCATAATTTTCGGCGAACTACTTGGCACCTTTACGCTCCTTGAATGAAACGTCTCAGTATGTGGTCTAATGATATGGTTTGCTTACAAGTTTATGCCACCAACGATCCAGTAGAATTAAAAGCGCAGAACGATCATTTGCTAATTACATATGTGTTGATTATCTTGTTCACGCCTCTTTCAAAAGACCTCTGAGAGGGCACATTAAAAGCATGCGATTTGAAAACGGGTTCAGAGTTTATCCATCTGGTTCAAGCTTTGCTTTGCTTACGATTCATTCTCATACCCTGGACTGCATTTATTCTTTATCGGATTTGCCCTACGTATATCAGATGGAGGCGATTTTTAATCTATTCCAGCGAAAAGGTCATTTAGACTTGGTCTTGTATTTCTTACAACATGAGGCTCTGCAACTCCATCACCACCATCAGTTTACCACCTGCTTTCAATCTTGACAAGAAACGTAAAAAGTAATTTAATAATTAAGAGAGTGATTTTTAAAATTATTATTATTACAGGGTGCAGTGGCCCAGTTGTCAAGGGCAGCGGGCAAGTGATCTGAAAGTCACTGGTTCGATGCTCGTCGCTGACAAAATCCACTGCCTTGTACACTAATGTCAGCAGGTGCACGTAAAATCTGTCGTGGTTGTAATGGCCTCCAAGTTCTCAAAATTACCTCTGGAGGTGTGGGGACAAGTGTTCTGGTTTTGTCACTTGACTCGGTTCAAAATTACGGGACTGGTCCTTTGGCCAAGTCGGACTCCAATCCTTGTGGTGCCAGTCAAAACAGGAGACGCACCTTCATGGTGCCACCTCAATTTTGACAGAGCATCCCCAGAGGTGACATCTGGGGGGGGGGATCGTATCTTCCCCACCAACTGACCTCAAAGAAAGCCTTTCCGGTTTACGGATTTAACTTTCCCCTACTCGGCCTAGACACGAAGGTATTTAATGGCGCTTGTCGGGATTCAATCTGAGCCTCAATACCGAAAGCCAACAAGGTACCACTAGGCTACCTCTGATCCTATTTTTTTTATAATAAAAAGTATATAGCTTGAATAGAAGCCTTACATTATATACAATATGAAGAAGGAATATGTTTAAAAAATTTTCGTTATCGTACAAGTGCTGTACACCTCCTGATATACTGGTTATTACTGTATACCTCCTGATATAAGTCTTGATACATTAGTTTTTTTTAACATAATGTAAAATTAAATTAAGAATTTGAAGTAAACACATAAAATATTGTAGGTTATTTTTACACATTTAAATATATTAAATCAACACATTGGAAGTCCTATTCGGTTCAGCTTTCAGCCTGACAGGTTTTCGTATAACAACGAACTGAATTTTGACACCTCATCAGCTAGACGGATATGCTAACATGTCCTCTTCACAATCAATCATTGCCAGTTCATGTACTTCAAATTTACATCTTTGAAAACATTTGTATGCAACATAATTTCCAATTTACCAGCTTATATTTTACGCTTGATTTATTTATTTTTGTTTTGTTTTGGTACGCAAGTACAACGTGATGAGATAACCAAACTTATAAGCGAATCAAAGTTAAAACTAAGATGATTTCGCTGATTAAAAAAGAATATCTTTTCATAAGCCTATCGCATTTTAGGGCAATCCTGCATTCATTTTTATACAAATGTATGTCGAGTTTGGGTTCATGTTGAGGTGATTTTTTCAGGACGGATGTATATGTCTCTGCTTTGGATTCATAATTACGTATGGAATTAGGCACCGTAAGGAAAGCCTGGAAACAGAGTTAATCGGTTGTTTCATACATTAATGCATATAAACTTATGTATATGAAATACTTTCGAACCAACTGGCATACATATATCCACACTTTCTTCCCCATATAACTTGCTTCTGAACCAATCAGCTCCAAATACAAATTCGAAAATACTGATTCGAAATGGGAACAAAATCTGACGTCTTGCTTATTTACGAACCTAGACTGAGGGAAAAGTAACATGCGATTAAACAAGCGAAAATATGCCATCATCATAATAAAGTGATGCATTCAAAGCAAAGTCCACTTTAAAAGAACTTTTTAAAAACTTTATCACTCTTCATGTGCTCTTATTGAACTCAGCCGTTCTACAAACAAACAGGAGTGAAAGTGATTGACATACGAAGTTTTTTTTCACTCTATGGCACAGAAATCTGTGAGTTTGTAATTGTTATTCTGATTGTTTCGAAGTAAAAGACGATTTATATGCTTGAAGAAAGTTGAAACCACTTAGATCAACGAATCTCAAACCTTTTTTTAAGATTGCAACCCTTGTTAATTAATGACTGAAAGCCTAATGTGCCACTACCACAAAATTTCCCCAAATTATAGTTCTTAAACATTTTTTCTATGATTGCTTGGTTCATTATGAAGACAGTTTCTAACATTATGAAAAGTGTATCTTTAATAAGAATATTTCAAGCAGTAAATAAGAATATCACAAGCAGTAAACAGTTAAACAGAAAAATATCAAAATGTGGCAAAATTTTGACATACACACACACACACACATATATATATATATATATATATATATGTACATACGTACATATATATAGATACATATATACATAACACATGCATACATATATACATACAAAAGAGGTAAGCAACGATAAGTAATCCTACGTTAATAACCCCTGGGTAGTTTCGTTAGAAGAGACTACCTGAATTTTTTTATTTCTTGTTCACTTCCCTTTATTAAATTTTTAATTATATTTTCATTTTTAAATTACTTTTTACTGACAAGAACCTTATTTAATTCTTTTTGATTTGCTGAGCATTATTTGTTCAAAACTGTCACTTAATTACTGGAGATAAAGTCTATGACTATGGAATTTCAAAAACTTTAAATTCCTTTTTCCTTAATTCCCTTCTTTTATCTTTTAGAAATAGAAAGCGATCCCATGTACTCACTCAAACTTTTGTGGCTAATTTGTTTACTTGGGAGAAAAGAAACTTTTCAATACACTTTTATTTTATTTTATAGCTACATTCGGTTCAAGAGAGAACAAGTCTTGGTAAAATAAAAATAAAAAATATATGTTAACTAAGTGCTTGAAAGGAAAAGTTTTTCTGGTAATCAAGCAAAAAGTCTCCCCGCCGCGTTTGGTTCTCATTGCCTGATTCCATTTTCCCCTGAGATCTACTTACGTATCTCCCTAAATTCATAGGTGCGCCTACTATAGTTTAAAATCCGCTGACGAAGACTAATTAAAGAAACTTAGAAGGAGATGGCCAATCATATTTCAGGTTTTTTTTGATAGAGTAAGACAGTGGGACTTTTTAGTAAAATCATGACCTTACTTCAAAGGCACAGGGGTCGTCTGTTAGGAAAACAAAAGGTTCTGGGTTCGATACCTGGGTTAGACAGTTCTTTTTGTTGTTAAAAAAATTTATTAATGTATAAAAGGGAAGTAGAGAGACGTTGCATTGGACCTCTGGATGTTTGAGCTTTCTTCAAACAAGGTAGTGTTTTCTTGAGAAGCAGAATAACGCGGCGGGATTTCGTCACCACACCCTGAATCCAGTTCAGAATGTAATATGGAGACGGGAGTGTTGCAGTCCTCTCCCATATTTAGTCAACATACCGTCACCTGAGTGCAAGAACTAGGTAAATCTATTCTTCAAGTTCTTGAAGATCTCAAGATGTCTACTTCTTGCAGTGAGAAAATACTCGACGTTCTGTTTGTCTAATTATTACACTATCCAGCAGATGGCATTAGGTTAGTAGCAAAGAGAGTTGTCTAGTTATTGCATTCAACTCTAGTCTTTGCATTCAATGAAATTTAGCTATAAATAGCCAGATATCTCAAAAATAATTTTTTTGGACCTATTTCTTGCACTCAAATGACAACATGATATAGCTTTGTTAAAGGTGCTTTTTCTCTTTCCGTTATCTATATATATATAAAACATATCCGTAACTGACTGACTGACTGACAGAACAACGCACAGACCAAACCGCTGGACCTAAAGGACCGCTATTTGAAATTTTACACGGTGATTCTTCTTATAGTGTAGGGGTGTACTAAGAAAGATTTTTGAAGAATTCACCTTAGATTTTTTAAATTAAATTTGTAAGCTGTTTTTGTAACATTCTTTAAAGTTTGCATTTAAAATAATAATCTGAGGGTTATAGAATTTATATCACGAAAAAGATCATAGAAATTTCTTTAAAATGAAATCTTTACCTCCATTTTCTGGTTTTTAGTGAATTTTTAAAGATTAATTTTAGAATTTAATTTATTAAGTGCTGATTACGTGATTTCTTTTTCTGGTACTTTAAATTGATTTATTGTCACGTGCATAACAACGAAATAAACCAAAAAAAATATTTTTTTTTTTTGCTAATGCGACAGACGATTGGAAATTATCAAAAAAAAATATTTAAATACAGTAAAAGATATGTTCCCCAAACTGTACTATATTAACTGTACTATATTCTTTATTATGTCCTATTAGATTTAATTTGAATATTTTCTTCTATATTATTTTGTCGATAAAAATATCCGTTACGATTCTTTTATGTTTTTTTTACACCAATTGCATACATTGATCGTTGTATTTAATTTGAATGTATTCCGTAGCGAAGTACGGGTATTTAGCTAGTTTTATATATGTTTGTGGGTTTAATTCGCTAGTATAAATTTCTCCTGTGTGGTTTTCGTTCGGGTCAGCATTTTTGTAAATAACTTTAAACTTCATCAATCATCAAATATTTAGTTTAAAGATATATTGACTGTATTTATCTCTCTCAATTTTCTTTTCAACGATATTTGATTGCTTATGTAGCATCTCGCCAGCTTATGAGACTTTACTAATGTAGTTGATCTTCCATTTTGTAAAACTAAAATTTATTTGAAAAATAACTTACGTGAATACCACTTTGTAAAAGTTAGAACTTGGATTAAACGGAACTCTAATAGTAATCGGAACTCTGCTATACATATAGTAAAAATACTGCATAAAATCAACTTCTTATGAGAGTAAAAATTATTATTTATGGACGTTACGGAGGTTTTCTGAAAACCCTGTTGAATTAGCATCGTTTACTTTACTGACTGACCACACTAGTTATTTCAAGTGAAATTCAAACTGATTTAAGAACGAATCTAAGAAATGCAAAACTTAATTATTCGAGAAGCTGCTGTAACCATAATTAAGGTAAAATATAACTATTAATTTCACTGAGAAAGTATTGTGCATTTGGATGGTATTAAAGTACTTTTATTTTGCATTGATAGGAAAGGTCTATCAAGACAAATTTTCTTCAAATATTATATACAGTAAAACCTCGTTTATACGGACTTTATCCGGACTAACTGGGACCATAGACACTCCGGATAATCCAGGTAATATGGGTAATAAGCAAGACAAAATCTTTAACTAAGCAGACTTACCATTTATTACGATAAAAAAAAAATTGTTTTGTAGCAAAATTACATAGTATTGTTTAAAAGACATTAAAAAATATAAAAATAACTTTCCACATCATTTCTTAACAAAGAATTGGTAAGTCTAGTAAAGATGTCTTAAACTCAACAAAAAAGCATTTTATTAACATAATTTATTGTATAATCTTTGGAGGAACTGTACATTGAATCAACCTAAAAAGCGAATATTTGGCATGCTTGAAGTTGCGTTTTTGCTGTCATAGTTAAAAAGTATTATCTAATGTGAACATTAAATAAAAATAATGTCTACAAATCTGATCCGGATTATCCGGAGATCCTGATAAACGAGAGCCGGATAAACGACGTTTTACTGTATTAACTAATAATATTTTTTACTGTCCTTTGAGGTACCAATTGCTAGGTATACACAATCACAAGAAAGTGTTTTTCTTTTTGATCCAAAAGTATCATATATTGTTTCGTTGATATAATATCGTTCTCATTGTAAGGGTAAAAGAGAGTTTTCAACATTAAAAAAAATTAACTATGTTTTACGAGAGTATTAGCAAAATATCACTAAAATATTTTATTTTGTAAAACATAAATTATTTTCCGTCTATTCTCAAAATAACTTGCTGTATTTACCCAGTGAAATAAGTTAATTATTCTCCCAGCAAAGGATTTGATGAAACATTAAAAACAACATTTCTAAAATAAAAACAGTAGTTGGAAACAAAGTAAATACATGCTCGTATATTATGCATATATTTATATTTATGTATAAACATCACTCATGGTGAATAAAAGATTTTAATTAAAAATGTTACCGGCGGGGAAAAAAACTCAATCACGTTTACCCTAAACTCTCTGTTTGCATTTTAATACCGCTAGATTTAATGAAATAAAAACAAGGAATAAAAGACCACACTCGACCTGCTTTCGTTTTTTCAATTTCGGATCATGTTTCCGTTTAGGTGTTGTTTTAATCAAAAGTTGTTACAATCACGTACAGTGTTAACAAGAGTACCATTACATAACATAACTTGAACTCACTTTATAACAGATAGGTTAATTAAAACACTGTAAAAGTTCCCGAAGAAACAAAAAAGTTTTATAATCATATAAAGCTGAAAGCAATATCTTTAATTACTTTCTCGAACGAACGGTTGCACTTTTGATATTAGCGTCTAGCTGTATTTTTTAGTGAGGGAAATAATTCTTTCAACGCATGTACTAATCAATAGTTTTAATCTAAGTTCTATTTAGCGGAATTTATTACAAATTCTTTCAAAAATATGAGTTACAGGTATTTTTTTTAACCAATGCGGAAGCACTTGTCGGGAAGACATTCGCCTATAACACACCGCAGTTTTGCTGGTCATTTTATTATGGGGGCATCATATACGGGGGCCAGTCATGATGCCCCCATATAGAGCCATATAGGGGTTACAGGTATACGAAATATAAAAATTCACAAATAGGAAAACATAATGATTTTTTTTCGTATTTTCAGTGAATAATGGATCTCGATATTTATGTTTAAAAATATAGCAAACTCCGAAATTACAAGTTTAAAAAAAAAATTATTTTGAACGCTTTGTTGTCCAAATACCGTATTTTTTTGGGTGATAAGACGCAAAATAATATATATATAATGAATATAATAAATTATATATATATATATATATATATATATATATATACAGGGTGGTCACAAAAAAACTTTGCCGATATATAGACCTTTAGCGGCTGTTCCGTCAACCGATCAAGATGAGATTTCAGATATAATTATTCAGAGGTATGAGCTCGGGATTCTGTGAATGGCAACAAAGTGGCGCTCATGGTTGCGGTTATAGGTATAGAAACTCGAAATTTTCGAATGGCAACACCCACTGTTTCCCGTCTCAAAATGCTCAGCTCATAGGAAAACCATAAAGAGCGTTGGAACGGTACGTGTATCACAAAAAACGGAAGCGTTATGCACTCACAAAAAAGAGCTGTGCGAACGGCCAACAAAAACACGATGATGGCACCCATGTGGAAATGAGTAATCCAGATAAAATTTTTCTTTTGTCCGATCTGTGTTGTCATCAGTGATTGGTGTCTTGCCTCTGTCATATGTAAATTTCCTCCGTGCACCCCGATCGTGTTTTTTGTTGGCCGTTTGCAGAGCTGTTTTTTCTACGTGCATAACGCGTCCGTTTTTTGTGATATACGTACCGTTCCAACGCTATTTAGAGTTTTCGCATGCGCTGAGGATTTTGCGGCGGGAAAAAGTGGGCGTTGTCATTCGAAAATTTCGAGTTTCTGTGCCTATAACCGTAACCGTGAGAGCCACTTTGTTGTCGTTCACAAAATCTCGAGCTCATACCTCTGAATAACTATATCTGAAATCTCATCTCGATCGGTTCAACGGAACGGCAGCTAGAGGTCCATATATCGGCAAAGTTTTTTTAAGACTACCCTGTGTATATATATATATATATATATATATATATATGGTGCCCGGTATAAAGGTCTTAAGTCAAAAACAGTGATTTAAATATACCAAGTTATTGGCTTTTATACCAAACGCGAACAATAATTTCGACTTGAGACTTTTGTACAAAGAAATGTACTTTTGTATGCAAAATTGATAGATTAAAGCCTTATACCGGGCACCATAGATATAACATATATAATAAAATATTCATTTTATTTTAATGTTACCTTCGGACTTTAAGACGTACCGAACTTTTAAGTCGATTTTCTGAAGTAAAATTGAGCGTCTTATGGTCCGAAAAATACGGTAAATACTGAGCAGTATTTCAAGTTAAGACTTTAGCAACGAAAGTAGTTAAAACAATTTCTTATCCTGTTTTCTCATTTTTTAAAAATCTGATATCACATTCTTTCTATGACGGGAAATTTTTAGGGATTTACTTTCTATGACGGGGATTTCGCTAGCTCAACTATCTCGGTTTGCCTCTTAATGCTATTTACCAACTGCCTCAGATCCCTTCTAATTGCTTTCCTTTATAGCCAGACAATCGTTGTTTGTTTTATGTGTCACAAATACCTTAAATGCTTTAGTTTGAAACTAAATTATCATTCTTCGTTTCGTAGGACTCAAAACATTTTGAAAAAAGCAACCATAATTCGAAAAATGGCAATTGTCAAGAAGCGGGTACCCTTTGGCGCAGTTTGGCGAAATTTACATAGACTAAGAACAAAACTTCGACAAAGAATCGGAAACTGCATCATTAAATATATAATGTAATAATGGGTTTATGATTCTTCGTATTTCTCAAAATAGACTTTTACTATAAGCCATTTCATTCACTTATAATCGAGTACTTTCAGTTACAATATCGCATTTTAATAAAGAAGGATGTCGCCAAATAAATTATACTTATGAATTCTTAGGATTTACGTTTGTGTTATGTGTCCACTTGGCGCATTTATCGACCGCATCAAAAGGGTTACCCACTTCTTCACAAGAACCCCAAAAAATAAATCATCTTAGGTTCAGTTTACAATATAAGAAAGAAAACTGCACAGTCAAAAATTAATTATTTCATCGCATAAAAAAGAAAAATTTTAATGACATCGAGCTAACGACTTCGGTTGTTAAATGCAAAAAATAATAATATTAAAATTTGTGAAATGAATTAACGGCTGGATTTATAGAAAGTGGTTAATCTTACTCTGAAATAGCAGTTAAATCCATGATGCTAAACTCATTGAAAAAATGAGGTATGGCATACACTAAATATTTTAGATAAATTTCAAATACGTATTACACATTTTGTAATCATATGTTACTTGCATATCTATAAATTTGTATGATTAAGGATAAATTTGATAAATTTCGATTAACTGATAAATTTTGCTGATTACCACTTAAAATTATTTAACGGGAAAAGATTTTATGTCAACTGGTCCACCCCCAAACCCCAAAAAAATTCCAGGTATTTTAGGTATTGCAGAAATAATATGAGATCATATGACGTGTTTGTCGTAGATATAGAAACCATTTGCAAATGCTATTGCAGGTATACAAGCATAAATATCACTGACATAAATATCATGTCGGTGTGTAGAATGTTCAAAACATTCAAATGACTTATAAGGCTTCTCACGACTCAGATGTAAAAAAAAAATTTAGCAGAGTTTTTACTAAAAAATATGGCTTTAAAATATACTAACATTTAATATCTCGAAGTCAAGATTAATTTTTAAGGGTAATTTGTAATTACAAAAGCAATTACTTTTGAGGTCAGTCTTGAAAGGTAAATAGTGGGTAATATTAACACAATGTAACTTTTTATCAACGCAGGTGAACGTATTTGGAGATCTTCAGCATCACGTCAAATAGTAATTGCTTTAGATATCTTATATTGCCTTTGTATATGCAATGTACATGTTTTGTATATGCAATGCCTTTGTATATGCAATGCCTTTGTATATGAAAGAACTTGACTCCATGACCACAAAATAAAGAGTATTAACTCCAAACATTTTACTATTCTATTTTCAAATTGATGAAAAACGTAGGTAGACAAAGGCATAGAAATTATTCATTACATAGCTATAATCATGGACGTTGCCGAGAGGAAATTTAGGCCATTTATGTGTTACTGATTTCTATAAACCAGAGATTCCATGTGGACTCCTTGGAGGGGTCGATGGAAGTTTAAAAAGGGTCTATAGTATTCCAGGGGTCTATTAGGGGTCTATGGTAAATTTTTGTTTTAAAATTTAATTTTTTAGGAATGTAATTATTAAATAATAATATTCGTTTTAATATGTATAAATACAGATTCGCATAAGGCGAAGTGATCCGCGCATCTAAAGTCGAATGTCATGAAGCTTTTGTATATGCCTCGAATGCCGCTGTTGGCTTTTATTTGTGTACCGACACTAGGCAGAACTGGGGAAATCCACTGGACCTTTAAATAGCACCTGAGTCTAACCGATGCAACCAATCAGAAGCAGTTTCGTTTTTCTCTTGGCGATGTTGTGCAATTACAATCTGTGTTTCTGAAATCTTGTTTATATTTGTGGAATTAAAAATAAAAATAGTGCAAAAATAATAAAACATAAACCTAATGAACCATTTTTCTAAATTTTTTGTTCATATTCTTAGTCAATTTGTTATCTTTAAGTGTTTTATGTGCAATTATTAGTATTATAATTATGCTGTATACTGTATATTATAGAGAAAAACGTGAGGGGTCGATGAAGAAAATCATTCTTTTAAAATGGGTCGATGTAGGAAAAAAGTTGGGAACCCCCTGCTATAAACCATATCGACCTTAACTATATTTTCTAGCGAAACGAGAAGTCAGGATGTTTTCAGAAGGTTATGAGAAAGTTCTCCCTTAACCAGGGACCGCTTTGAGATAAGCTACGTCACTTAATATACAGTACATCAAGATGATTGAAAGGAGGTGAAGAATAGACAATTGGAACGAAAGCAGTTTTAGTTGTCTATGACATTGAAACCTGCATGCTGTAACTAAAACAGTGGACTAAAAAGGTCTTATTCACATTGTTTCCGGACACTCAGAGTCATTTGCATCAAAATATATTTAAAGTCGCAGACCTCCAAACCATTAGCCAAGAAATTGTTAAGGTCTGAGATTGGTTGAATATATTTCTAGGAGAGTAACGGCATCCAGAGCGTTACCGTACATCAGAGTTAAAAATGTTAACTAATTATAAAGCTCGATTCATTGACCACGTGATGTGCCAAACCAATCACAGGTCATGCCAACAATCTCGGCGCCAACGTAGTAACGCAAGCTTTCGGATGCAAAGTGAACATGCCTTAACTCAGACACTCTGCTTCAAAGGCAGTGGACAAGGCCAAAGAATATACATTACTTATCCTGATGTGCTTCTATGTCAGGAGCTATTGGCTCTAAAGTATCCTACCCGCTTATTCAGTTACCGTGCCTTGAGTAATAACATAATTTCCTACAGATTACATTAACACTGCTGACTTCCAAGCATTACACTAACTTGCTAAGGACCTGTTCACAGAGAATCCGTCAGCGTTAAAGATTCCGTTGGTGCTGATTGGTTAAAAATTTCTACGCTGGCGCTGACGGATTCTATGTCACCAGGCCCTTAATGTTCATTTCGTTCCTTGGATGGACATCGTCTATAAAGTTGATTTTCGGTATAAAAGTCCGAGTATGAGTATGATATGGGTATTTGTAGCCAATCAGAATTGATTTTAAACTGTATGTCTATTTAGTCCTCACATGAACTGCATGTCTATTTAGTCCTGTAACACTCCAAAAATCATCCAATAATTGACAACTCTGAGCAGTGATTAAGACAAACTACCTTTTTTCTAATGTATATCCTACAATATTTCGAAAACTCCCATGTAACTGATTTATCAATCAATACAGTTCCCACGGACTACGAAAGAAGGTTAAAATAAAAAGATTTCCGCTACACACCACCCAATCCAAACATCATCTATAGTGGGAAACAACACATTGTATTTATAACCCGCCTTAATGACAGTAATTAGAAGGTGAAAGCAATATCGATAACACGCCCGTCGATATGCGATACCTATCGGCAAAATCTGCTTAATCCCGTGAGAGGTGCCTCGGGCAGCAAGTGCCGTTAATCGGTCAAGAAACTGTGAAAAATAAATTCAAGAAAAATGCCCAAAAATATCTGCCGTCGCACTTGGCTTGCTTCGCGGCGCATGGCAGTGCTTTCGGAGCAGCAAGAAGAGAGAGAGCCTGGAGCTCGAGTTCATTGATGTGCTGTTGCAGTTAGAATCGGATTCTTTTCGGCGAAGGTGTTGTGCCTTTTGTTTTGTTGATTGATGTTCTGTTGTGGTATCGCTTGCAGTCGTTTTTAGGAAGTGCCGCGTGCATGGGTTACTGCCTCAGGAGACTCTGTCGCACCTTCTGCTTGCCCAGACTGGGGACTGGACGCTCTGTGAAGGCTATCAGGTGAGTTTACCTAAGCGGATTAAGAGGGACGTGACAAGTTTTTTAAAAATTTGTTATAGGTTAAGTTGGTGAGGGGGGACTCTGATACTGTAAGCTGTGATAGATTCTATGTCGTTATAAAGAGGTTAATTTTGCCCTTCTCAATGCCTTTCATGAGATGCCCACCTATTTATATATTTTCAATGTTTGTATTTTTTGACTACTGATATTTTAAAATAATTTTTACTCCCATTGAAATGATATTATAAGTATATATAAATATATATATATATATATATATATATATATATATATATAATGTAGAATATCAACAGTGTTGAAATTCCCTATGTTTTTAATTAATTGGTATTTAAGATCTGTCTAAATCTTTAGATTATATATATATATATATATATATATATATATATATATATATCGGGATTTTTCAGGAGAGTGATTTTAAGGTTTATAAGTACATTAAAATGCATTGAAAATAAATATTAATTCTGCTCTCTAGCGGCTAAATATTGAGCGGTGAGATAAGGCGATTTTGCAGAGATATACTGCTATTTCAGGGCATTCTGAAAACAAGCAGAACTAAAATCACCGATTTTTGAGATATGTTGTTGTTGAAAGGTGTGAGCGATATATATATATATATATATATATATATATAAATGAAATTATTTTTAAACAACTTTCAGTTACGTATGTTTGTTCATTATGTTTCTTTTTCATCTGATCATTGTGTATTGGGACTCGAACAAAACAATAGGCTAATGAAACTATCTATTAGTAGCTACGCTATTCTTGTCACAAGAAAAATTTTGCACCGTGAAAATTTTTCTTATTCAATTATACAAATACAGGAAACAAGCCTATTTTATTGTGCATCATGAAGCCTTTAATATTTTGTGCTAGATGAATCCCAGACGTAAACACATCCTTTCTCCTACATGCTTTCTCTGAGAAAGATAGCTTCCAGCAATCATGCATAGTCGTTATGTTATTATGTTACAGTGCCGGGGGAAAACTTCTAGTTTTTCCACGTGTATGCATCTTCATATTTAAGTGTCAGTGAATCGTTAACAATAAATGCATGAACATAGTGGCTAAATAAAAACAAATATATTAACACAATGTTGATAAACTTACATCCTTATTAATGTTTTTAGTGTCTTATTTGCTGTTTAACTTTATATAAGTATATTTGTTTCTCCGTTAATGATTTATTTCAGGTTAATGGTTTAATAATTTTTTTTTTATCATGTATAAAGGAATGTCTTATAATTCATGTCTGCTTTGGAGATGATATATTTACAAAGATGGAATTTCTTTCATTTCGATTTAACACCAGAATGTGGCTGCTGAAAAGATTGAATTGGTCGGATTTCAACTTATTGACAGCTAATTTATTAACTTTAGTAACAAGAATTAGCGATACATTAATAAAACGTAGCAACTAATTTAAAACAAACAGCAAAAATATGTCATGGGCGCTGATTTCATCATCGATTAAATGTTGATATGGGCTGTGACAGGTTGATCTGTGTTGGACCTTTTATCCTTGCAATCATGTCGTTGCTAGCGGACGAAAAGGAAATTAAATATACATTGTTGCTTTTATGCTAAATTATGCAATCAAATTGAATAGTAAAAATATAATTCAAACTGACAATTCGGGCTCCACAAGAATATAATTTTTCAAATTTACGGGTAATGTTTTGGAACGATACTTCCTACAACAAAAATTCATTTTTAACCCTTCAGCGGGCGCGCCAATTTTTGGAACACCAGCAGGCGAACTTGGCACAAAGTGCAACGTCTCTTTCAATCTTGATTATTACTTTTGTTTTTAAATAATAATTCTGCGTTTTATGACAAGATATAAAATATTTAATTATAAATATATCTCAATATTATAAAGGCGAAAGAATGCAGTACAATCGCCTTATTTCAAAACTGTCCGGTTTATTGGATCGAAGGACAACTTGCGAATGGATTCCTATTATGTCCAAAAATCGTAAAAACGATGAGATTGTCCATCTTTGTGATATGCAGGATACTGTGTAATAGCTGCACATTTGATCGAATACATCAACTCCTGCTTTTGTCGTATAGTAATCCAGCGGTTAAATCACGACTACCAATGAATGGAAAGGAATAGAAGGGTCAGAAAATCATACCTGCATTAGAAAGGGTGTAGCTATAAATAGAAACTTCTTAGAACATTCAAACCTTACATGTAAAAACAAACCATTCAAAATTACGAAAATGTTGCACTCTGTACACGGGCGTATTAATGTTATGCAGTTCAGTGAGTAAGTTCTGACGTTTTAAGGAGCAACCATTCCACTCAACACAAACTTCCGAAATCGAGTTCTGCCTGGAATTCCGAAAGTATAATAAGCGTGTAATAAAACTGGCCTAATTCTTTACACTTGTGCCCGCGCATAATTTGCAAATGCAACCTGAGGTCTGGGATCCCTTTGTCTCTTTCAAGCGGGTAAGAATGGGAAGATGAGTGAAACCTACCTATCTAGTCGTACTAGTCGAAGGTCAGGAAGGAGTTCGTGTTCTAGGTCAAGAGAGGTCTTCAAGAAAGGACAGAAGCAGTTTAAATTTTGCGATAGATGTGGTGTTATGCTTTGCTCAAGGATATGCAAAGTAATTCACAATCATTATAAGTTGACTCAAATACATTGTTAGAATATAAATTAGCAAAATAACTATTAGGGTTTTATATAATATTCTGTAATCATGCAAAATTATTATAATTGTTTCTAACGATGCAAACTCTTTTTAGCTGAAATTATCGAAGCAAACTGAAAAGACTTTAAACGTTAGCTTGAAAATATCTCAACAATATGAAGAATTTTCGGACCTATTTTTATGAGATTTGTTTTTAACATTCATGTTTTATGATTTTATCTTTTTATATCTACTACATAGTGTGTTTTTAATTACTAAAAATAGTAAAAATATTTTTATAAATTTAAAAATTTCGTTATTTTAGTTAATTATCCTATAGATATTTTAGTCACCGCATTTTAAGATTTATTTTTTTCGATAGTTTTTCCTTCATATTATGAATTGTGATAACTTTACATTCTGGCCTGCAATAGAAATATGTTTTGCTGATGCAAAAGTATATACACTGAATATATTTTGCGTAAATTATGCAAGGGGCCGCGTAAATTATGTAAATGATTCTAAATTATGAGCAGCGAAACTTGTCAGTGAAACCTCAAAAGATCCTATGAGTTTGGATGAATGAAATTTTGGTTATGAAACACAGATCTACTGTTGTGTCACCGTACTCCTTATAGGTTGAATTATGTTGTTGATGTTGTTTCTGATGCCCCTTGACCGATAGTATATATCAGTTCAAGTCCAATTCAGGCTATTGGGCAGAGTGGTACGGCTCCGATTTCTAATATCACAGTGAGGGTTTGAGTCGACTTGGCCAAGGGCCGGTCCCGTAATTTACAACCGAGACAATTGACGAGACCGATGCACCTGATCCAGCACCTCCAGAGGTAATTTGAGTACTTGGAGGACATTGCAGCCACGACAGATTTTACTTGCACCGACCGCCATTAGGGTACACGGCGGTGGATTTGCGGCGATGAGCATCGAACCAGAGACGTTCAGATCACTGGCCCCTTGCTCTTGCCAACTGGGCCATCACGTCCTGGTTGAATTACTTACGCTTGCACCTTCATATGAAACGTGATTCCACAACCTTCTATCTAGACTCCTCTTTACCAGTAACCTAAACCCAAAAATAGTCTCAAACGAATTTCTTTCTTGAAAAGTATCATGCTTGTTATTTCCTTTGCGGACAATGCGCCTGTAAGCAATGCAGAGGGCCCTGATAACGGCTCTGAAAATCCGGTTTAAATTCAGCGATGATCTATTCGTTTGTTAGAGTGTTCGAAACATACGGTGATGAAGGATATGTTTCATTACAAGTCTACCATTGGGCAATGAACTTTGAATCCATTTTCATTTGTTATTGGTTTACATAGTATTAAAAACAACGTTCGTACTACAAAAGGGCTTTGAAACGAAGAATAGGAAAAAAAAAATCATAAAAGTTTACTGGACTCGATAAAAGGAGGGGAAAGCAAGAAAAAATAGAAGAGAGGTAACAATAGACACTGCAAACAGTTTACTTTGAATTAGGAATATACGTTTCATTGTTTTCACCCGCTTGAATATTTGAAAGAGGTATCCATTTCAAACGCTGTGTGTAGTTATTATACTGATTAAATTATAATTCTCTAAAGAACTTTATACGAAAAGCATATACAAAACATAAAAATATCTTAACGTATTAGAACTTCTTATATAATGACACTGTTTTATTTTTGAAAACTAAAAATTTCTAAGTTTCAGTTATCTGTGTCAGAGGTTCCAGGGTCCGAAGTAGCTTAAAGGTAGCGCCTAGAGTTTGGAACGAGAGTGCTTTTGGGTGCTCGGTTCGAATTCCGACGAACGCCATTAAATACCTTCGTGTCTAGTGCGGATATGGGCACATTAAATCTGTAGTACGGAAAGTCTTTCTATGATGTCAGAGAGGGTGGGAGAAGGGAGAAGGTTACCCCCCAGATGTCACTCTGGAGGTCCTCGTTCAAAATTAGCACCAGGGGGCGGATGTTGGTTCCCCTATACGGTGCCCCCATTGAAAACGATAGTACACCGCATTGGCAAACAACAACAACATGTCAGAGATTTCCATACCTATTTTTTAAGCAGCCTTTTACCGATTTTCAAAAATTCATTCAACCCATACCTATTATTTATTGACAACACATTTTTGTACTCTGTGGTATTTTATGTCCCACTGGAGAGGTTAAACACTTTTTGCACTGTCTGGGAGACAATGCTCAATGATAACGTTCCAGTGAGTTTCCTTTTAAACAGCTTTACCAAAGCTTATTTTCTGTTAAATGCATTTCAGAGAAAACCTTTGACTGAACCATTTAAAATTATCGTAGTGGATTCAACCTTGTAAGTAACCACAAAAGGAATTGAGCAAAACGTGAAAGCGGACAATTATTTAAGTGGCTATCGGGAAAAGGAACCTGCTTAAAACCTGATATTTTTCCTTATTTGAAAAGAAATAATCAGCGTTTTTCCAGTATTAGTGAAATAGGGCTAGTTTCAAAGCCGATTTGCTCCGTCTTTTATAGAACCTATAAGGGAATTGCAATTAACTTTCCAAATCGTGTGGTTGCATTCTCTCATTTCAGATTAAATGAGCCGATAGCAGTTAATGCGAATGGTTTTAAAAATCATTTCCAGGTAAAATAATTATTTCTATGGTTTTTTCCCACTTGAGAATTATAAAAAAAGGTAATTGATATAATTATTTGAATAAAAATGAAATAAAGTTTCCATGGATATTGGAAAATGCTCTTCTACAATGCATAATGAGATCGTTTATACTATTTGCTGGTTTTTCACCGTACAATCGAATAAAGCTAGTCGGTAGTAACTCACAAATTAATTGATTTATTAGGAATTTTTAAAGAGTACCATCTCCATAAATATATATATATATATATATATATATATATATATATATATAAGCTATTATATAAGCTATTTTCCTTTAATTAAAAATAATAACTCGTATGATCGCATATATTGTCGTCATACAAGAGCTAATTTTTTTTAATGTTTTGTGAGTATTAAATTTCTCGAGTGATTGACAAATATTTAGACACTTCAATCTTGTAGAGGTAAAATTAAGAATAATTTGCTGCATTGCAGTAGTGTAGAAAAAGGCTTTACGATCGTTACCAAGAGCGACTTTCAAAGGTAACTGCATTCAAGTTTTGCGTCATGCATAGAAGATGAATTTCTCCAACAAGGGTCCAGCAATACAGAAATTACCTAAAACTAAACAAAATTGAGGATGCAGGTTCTGATATCGTTCGAAAAGTCAGTATCATATTCATACCTTGCAGAAGATGACAAATGACTTTAACATTATTTGATATTTATATAACACATGTGCAATCATTGATACAAGTAAAAAATTTCATCGTATGTTAGATTATTAAGCAGTCTTACGTGCTGAATAGTGCAGAAAGTATACTATCTCTGTGCGGTTCTGAGCAAAATTTCTGGCTTATACACAATTCGACTATAAGAATATAGGATCCTTGACTATATTTCATTGATATTTTCTGTTGTGGATAGCAGTTCCCTGGACTGTAATAAATATATTGTAGAGTCTGTATTGTCCATAAATATATTGCAGAGAAAACGTGATATTAGTGGTAAAGTATTGGAAAATCGGCATTCTATACTTTACCGTTAATTTTACAGTAAAACTGTAAAAAGTAATGGATCTTAAAAGCCTCTATAATCGTCAGATATTAAGGTATACATATCACTCGTAGAAAAAAAAAATGCATTAATCCGGCATGGAAAGGGTTACGCAGAATATAATCTGGAAGTCTGCCCCCCCCCCCCACCCCCAAAAAAAAAGAAGTTTGGCAAAATACAGTAGTGCAGATCGGAAAGAGTTAGTGGTTTGATACCTGTTCATGGGATCAAAAAAGATGCACTGAGAAAATTTTCAAGTGTTCAAATATTAAACACCATTAGAAAATTCTGTTTTTCCGTAAACTGTCACCTAGACATGGGTTCTAATTGCCTCACTAGCTGAATATTTCCTACTGTAAGAGCTGAAAACCGTTCTACAGAAGTACCTTTTTTCTGTCTTCAGAGCTTCAGGTGAAAAGTAGAAAAACCATAATTGTTTCACCATATTTTGGAAATTCCTAATTTAATTGCTTAGCTACTTACTTAGACTTTCTTAAACTAAGATTACTGCTTAGTTGATTTTTGACAATTTTTGTGTTCTTTTAAAATATTTGATTGCAATAACCCTTTTATAGTAGCTGTGCCATTAAAGAAATATTCTAAGAATGATAATTTTGTCAGCCAGAGATTTCCTCGCAGAAAAGAGGCAAATAAGCTCTCAGTTGGGGAGTATACCTGCTGATATAGCTTTTAGGAAAAGAAAAAAACAATACCGAAAAACTGTCTCCATTTATTAGAACAAAGATCTAAATCAGCAAGCTTTGGTACAATGACATGAAAGAGCAGCGCATACTTTACACATTTTTCGCTAAACAAAAGCACCCGTCCTCAATAGTTAAAACGCATGCATTAAATCTTTTCTTTTTATCTATTCCTTTCCAATTACCGCTGTCAGTGCATGTTATGAATTATCACACCCGTTTCTGAGAAAGCGAATCTTTTCCGCTAGTCTGCAACGAACTTTTCCTCCTCCTCTCAAAATGGGATTCTCCACAGTAACCCCCTGTTCCACTTTACCAAAGTGCTTGATGAGGAAGACGAAGGGACACGGGATGGTACGAGAGAGACTGCCCCGTATCGGCATGGAGAAGTCTCCCCTGAGAAGGGTGCAATTTAAGTCGCTTTTTGCAGGATCCACTGACTGGAACGAGTAACCCTGATATTGGCTTTAAAACTGGGCTGAGTAATTTATTGAACAGCTTTGATTGTTTTTTGTTGATAGGTGGTTTGGAAAAAGCATTTATGCAAATGCTTCGCCATTAGTAGATTTAGATGTGTGCGAATTGGTGTTTGTCTGTCAACGAGTTGTTTCGATAAACTCAACCGTAACATTCTGATTCCCCGTGGATGATTTTGCGCTTTAAACTGCTTGACTTATTCAGGCCATCTGAAGTGTCTCCAAAGAAAAGTTTATGTGCCAGTGGAATTTTTTTTCTAAATATTTAGCACTGAAGACAATTATATTGTATTTGAGGACAAAGGTGTTATGCTTTGCAGAATGCTTTATCAGAATGTTTAACTCACCATACATTAAATGAATTTTTCCTTTCTATATAAAGAAACATATAGTGTTATTTCAAGTAATAGTAGCTGTAGATTGTATAATATTTAATCTCTTAAAACGAAATTCATGGTTAATAGTTTCTCCCTCATAAGTATTCAAACTCATACATTTTTGTCAAAATTGTACATACATTGTTATACAGTTCGTTGGTAGGTTTCTGGAGTGCTATGGCCATATTTCGCTAAATAGAGGAATACAACCAGCTTATAGCCTTTTCCAAATGACTGCAAACATTTGTACCAACTCGATCTTTTAAGGCGACAATGAACCATGAAAAACTTTTTTATTTATTTATTGACCAATTGCTATGAAATTTTGTATACTTGTACAGTGTTGTTTAGAGATGGAAATTCTAAATTTAAAAAAATCAGAATTTAATTAATTAAGATATTAATTAAAATCAGTTTGTTAATTACTCTATTTAAAAATGCTCCATGCGCATTAATTTTTGTCTCAGATATCTAATTTTCTCTCTTAATCTAGCTTTATATAGTTATAGTAAAAGTTAGTAGCAATATTTAATTTACAGTCATATTTATAAAAACTAGAAAAGAAATTGATATAAATAGGTCATTTTATGCAAAATTTTATAAAAAAAATTTTTTTATTGTAAAAATTTTAAGTTGTTTTAAAATAGTATAATGAATTGATTACTAAGTTTTATTCTAACATATAAAAATAATCATTTTATGAAATTTTATGAAAATTCAAGAAAAATTATGACGCATGGAACATTTTGAACTTACCGAAACGACATGAAAACTTGTTTTGAGAAAATGGCATTTAAAGTATCAATTTGACTAACATTTCCATTGTTTACGTTTGAAAAAAAATACTTATAACTCGGTTAATAATGATCGGATCAACATACTTTTTTTTAAATTTAAAGCTGATGAGTTGCAGAATCATTTTCTGAAAGAAAAAAAATCGTTTTGGGGACATATTTTTGTCAATCTGAAGGTCCATTGTCACCTTAACCTGCAGATTTTGGTATTGCAAGACAAACTAATTTCTGAAGTGGTTGCAGCCTATATCGCACCAACACTCAGATGTGATAATATATATGTGAACGAACATTTGAGACTTATTTAACAAGAAAATTGACACAACCCATACAGAGATTTCGTTTTAGAATAACGTGCAAAATTATTTTATAAAAAGTTGTTTTGATTATGAATAAAATATAATCAGTGCTATCTAAACAAGTTTATTGGTAGTTGATAAAGTATGTTTTTAGTGGTTCCCTCTAGTAAGCAGTTGTAAAAAAATTCGAAATTAGGTTCTCCGATGTCAGTTTTTAGTATTATGGTGACCCTTATCAGTTTATTATAAATTAGCAGTCATTGCCCCAAATCATTAATCTCTGAGTGAATTAATCTGTATCTAAACCAAATATGTGACTAGATATTAAATATTAATTCAGGGTTAATTAAACCTTCATTCAAACCATATCTACCTTAATAGAAACTATATCAATAAAACTAGTGAAACGAATCAAGGATTAGAAAAGCCAGAAAATATTCAGTATAAATAACTGTAAAAACCTCATTTAGCATGTTTCGAAAGCAAATTACGGTTTTGCGTCAGGAACATAATAGGAAAATATACACACAGTGCCAAGGGTGACAGAAATGTGTGACTACCGATTTCCCTGTCTTATTTTACTGTGTGTGCATTCCCCTACATTGCCTCTGGGAGAGAAAACCGAATTTGCTTTTGAAATTCCCGAAATAAGCCTTTTTTGCAGCTATTTAAAGTGAAAATTTTAAAGTTTTTCTGATCCAATCCTTATCTTAAATTACTAGACTACAATTTCATTTCCAGACTAAGCGAATATATGACTGAAAATTGTTTTTATCAAATTAAAAATGCAAAGAAACTTCGCTTATAAGGTAGCGCAGTTTCGGATTTTTACAGCTGTCTCTCGGTGAAAAAGAGGAACTAGGCCCAATCTTTGAGACCAATTATATTGCTTAATTTGACTACTTTCTTATTTTAATGCCACACTTTAGCTTAATTGCAGTGCATGCCCTGTTTGCCTCATCTTACTTTCATTTTGTGTATAAAACTTGGAAAAAACTCTAATTAGACGTGGAAAACTCTTCATAAATGGTCAAAACGAAACGAAAACGCAAGTATAAGAACTAAGCATAGGCTATGGAGACAAAGTAAATGGGTTCTTTAAAGTGCCTTCCAGACCCCCCCCCCCCAACAAAAAAATAAAAATAAAATAAAATAAAATAAAATAAAATAAATAAAAAAAACCGGTAATATTCCGCGAAGATTTGCAGATGGTCATTTAACTCATGAGATATAATTGTCGGAGAAAAAGCTTTATAGTCAAGCTGTGATAAGTAAAGCGAGGAAAGTTTTTAACTTTCATCTGCAATTGAAATTTGTTATTCATTAGACAACATTAACGAAACTATCTAAAGTCACTACGGTTTAGTGTATCTTATCCATGAGCAGTGCCGTAACTAGCCATTCCTGTGTCCTGAACAAGAATTTGCATTTGGGACCTTTATTTAATTAGGTTTGGGAAAACAATTAAAAAATACAGCATTTTGGGCCTCCCTTCCAAGTGGGCCCTGGGCGGGTGCCCCTGTTGCCCCTGCCTAGTTACGGAACTGTCCATGAGTATTTCTTATTGATTCTGGACGAAAAATCGTTAGTCCAACACAAATTTTTTATCGTTACCATCTATAGGCTGAAAAGGAATCTTTTGCCTACTAAACATAATATTAAATTAAAATAATTACAAGATAAAAAGAATTTTTTATATACCACGTTTATAAATTTTCTGTTGAATCATATAAACTTGACAATTCTATGTATTAATAAATACTTTTTAAAATTTTTTTTGATAAATTATCCCATCAACTTGAAAGAAAATGAAGTTAATTGGAAGTTAACTTGCGTTTAACTTCTCGTTCCCGTCCCGGCCGATAGATGGCTGCACCAGTTTACAAAACAAAATTAACTGAAAATAACTGAAAATTAATTTAATTCTGCTTAAAGATGGCTAAAAGTATTAAAAAAATGCATCGTCATCGAGTTCTGAGCTATTCTAAAAGTTTCAAATGTCTAGCTATTCGGGAAGTTAGTTAAAAATCGATTGCAAGATTTGTACTTGACAAACACACACACAAACAAACAAGAAAGCGAGTTCATAAAAACATGGTAAAAAATGCAATACCTCGGTAACGCAGATCTACTGGGGCTTTGAACAGAAGAAAAAAAGAAAAGAAGACAGTGGAGGATTTTGAAAAATGGGAAATCAACCAAAATTGTTGTCATCAGGGAGCACTGTTTGTTGAACTCAGGATAATGACTAATGAAAACAATTCGAAAAATTTAATTCATGTTCTTAAATTATGAATAAAGTGGAAAGAGGGAAAGCAATTTTTAATCAAATTATCTCAACCAATCTTCTTTCGGTGAAATACGGAAATTCGTTTGATTTCTCTATAACCTATGTATAAAGGATCACCCTATGGATGGTAGTGAAGATTGTATAGTTTTTTCCAAACTGCTTCAAGTTAGAGACATTTTTAATGATACTAACCTGCAAACCCAAACACATTTGCACAAAAACATTCTTATAAGGACAAAGGAAACGCGTTAAATTTTTTTTTAAAGTCTGAGATCATGGATATCCATTTGGAAAATGCTGATTAAACATTGCGACGTTATAACGACCTTCTGTAAGGTTTTGCGATAAATGCCGCGTCTCCTAATGACGAGGCAGGTATTTTACTAATTGAACTCTCCCGGCAGACTGACAGACTGCCACTATTTACATGAAATTCCCTTAAAATACAATTTTAAATAGACTAAATACATCTTTAAAATTTTAGCTGCTTTTAGCCAAACTAATTTGTAAATTCTATATTAATATCTCACGCTGGCTTAATTAAGTATTAAAGTCTTTCTACCTTTGCTAAGAATTAAATTAAGAGTTTATATATATATATATATATATATATATATATATATATATATATATATATATATATATATATATATATATATATATATATATATTATATATACGTATATATATATATATATATATATATATATATATATATATATATATATATATATATATATATATATATGTGTGTGTGTGTGTGTCTGTGTCTGCGTATGTGTATTATAGGAGCATGTGAAATCAAGCCCTCACCTCAGGTGCGATTGGTCGACGGTCCTTGTTTGGTTTTCATTTTTCATCATTTAATAATGTAGAATTTATTTTAGAACTTAGATAAAAAGACTGTATCACTGAATTAAACTTCTAGGGATATAACAAAATATCGTATTTAGAAATAACTTCAAAATCAGTTTGTTTAATCTTTGCACATTTATCTTTACATTTTAATGCTGAACAATGCACGATTAGCATTGCCTCATCTCTGCAACATCCTCTTAACTATTAGATGCAAACTAGTAATTTCCAAAACGTAACCATACTGAGAAGTATAATAAATTTTGACTATCGCGCGTGTCTCACTTGATCAACCAAGCTTCAAACAACTTCAGAAAGAAAGTCTGAGAAAAATACACACACTTATATTCATTTTCTTTTTAATGCTAGTTGTTTATTCAAGACGAAATAGTTTTTGTTTTCAGAGACCAAAAAACTGTGTCATTATACGAATATAGCTTTTCAAAAAGCACGGAATGTACGGGAGAGTAAACAAAATGTTTTTAGTTTTAAACTGACAGTCATATCTTCCGTTTTGGATTGTTCAAAGCTTTTTTCAACTTATAATCGGAAAAAAAATCAGTTGCTTTTATCGGATACAGATTGTGTATTTCAAATGTAGTGGGAAAGAGAATCAGAGCTCTAAATGAGCCTTTCACAAGCCAAATGGTTAAATTTGCAGTGTACGAACCCTATTGGATATGCTCACCTCAGTGTTAATCTATGGAGAAAATGTGTCCACTATTTATAATTGCATAAATGCTGATAATAAAATAAAAATGGTATTTTCAGATAGCTGAAACTTTTCTGCACCTTGCAACAGGATTCATTTTATAAATTTTGTCCACCAAAGGAATTTAGGACCGTTTAAAACACACTAGACCAGAATTTTCCCCGAATAATTTAAATTTTGAAATATTATTTGTATTTTTTTAAATGAAAAATTCTCCAAGGTGTAAAATTTCTTTTTGTATTAGGGAGTACATTTTTTTTTAAAAGTCTGTAAATCCAAGGCGGAAATCCTTGGACACATTTTCTACATAGGTTAACATTGAGGTGAGCGATTCCATTAGGATTAGTACTGTGGAGTCACGATAAGGCTGATAAACTCTCTGAGGCATTTTGAGGAAATTTCACAACTATTGATCCATACCAAGAAAGACAGAGTTCTAATTAAAAGCGAAAGCCAAATTTTTAAAACAAAAACTTAACAAGTAGATTTCTTTACAAAAAGAATTAAACATTAAACACTTCCGACATAATCACTTAATTTACGTGCAGATTCACAAATACACGCTCCAGGGCCCATTCTCGGCCCAACAACACAGGAGCCTAGCAAACACACGTCTATCCCACTCGGATTTTTTACAGCGTCTCTCTCCAATGTCTGGATTTTCAAAAGGGGTGGGGGGACCGGCAGATTATCGGTTGACAGCTCTTCTTAGACGCCGAACTTTATTACATTGCCGAAACGTTAAGATGACAGCTTTAGTGGCTGCATCTGTGAGGAAAACTGTTTGTAATCCCCCCACGTGTTCCGAACTGGTGGAACCGAGTAACACATTCCTCGAAAAACACGAAGCTGTGTTTCAAGCGCTTGTGGGGTCTCGGGAAAAAATAAGACCATATTTCCAATACGCTACAGTACATAGCAGCCTCAAGTCCACTTTTTGAAATATTTGATATTTTACTGTCAAAGCACTTGATTGAATCCTAACTTTTTATATTCATAATAAATTTCAGCGCATTAAGCGTGCTCTTACGGTCACTAAAAATTCAAGGATTTTAAAAAATTAAATACTGATTAGAAATATTGTAAGTGTATAAGAAATTCAGCGTTTTCATGTTTCAAATGGTGCCGTTTCATGCTGCAAATTAATTTATCAATTAATTACGAATTGCAATTCACTTATTTTAAAAGAAAAATTATTTTTTTAAAATTTTATTTCATTTTTAAAGTTGACAAGTATGTAAGCCACTCACAAGTCAAATCAGTTCAATCCACTTTTTGAAATTTTTGAAATTTTAGTGCCAAAGCACTTGATTGACTCGTAACTTTTTACATTCATAATAAATTTCCTAAATAGTGAGTATTAACACCTCTCAATGACAATTTTTTTTTAGCCATAGAATAATAAGTACCTTTTTTCAGAAGCCAATCAAGTTAAGTCCATACTCTAATGTAAATCATTGCAATAATGCAATTCAAACGCAGTAGCAAGTACTTGATGATAATGGTAAATCGTGTAGTGTTGTTTCATCACAAAAAAGCAAAATAAATGAGTCAGTTACTGTCTAACTGCTGCAGAAGTAAGTACTTGGTAATAAATAAGCAATTTTTTAATTTTTCTTTCTGTTGTAAAAAAATAATTTGAAGACAGAATTGGATCTTATTACTTTTTTTTTTTACTATCTAAATTGGTTACTCCCCTAAAACTAAAACGAAACTCCACTGTGGATCAACGCCGGCGGTGCCCATCTCCGCTTTCTTGACCGTGGGCTTGGGGTGCCGTACAGCATATGTCTCAGTCAAGTGGTCAACCTGACGTGGGACCCCCAGAGTTTAGTTCCCAAGCATGCTTGGTCTAATTTTATCGACCCACTCAAGGGATGAGTTGACCTTGCCCCGTCGCAGGATCGAACCCTGGACCTGTGGTGTGGCAGCTTGACGCTTTTAACCACTACGCCACCGGGCGTCGGTTAAGTCCCATAGTCACGTAAAAATTGTAATAATGATATCGATGACCTCAAGGATATTCTATCTTATAGATTTTATGTGTCGTCAGATAAAAGCTAAATCTGCAATAATACATTCTACAATGTTAATTTGAATTTATATTTTGAGAGGAATTTTAAAAAGCAATGTATATTATTTTATCACTTTTCTCCACTTTATGTTTTATGGACTTTATGTTTTATGGCAAGTGAGCAGCTCTAATGATGTTCAAAATTCGCAATCATAATAACGAAGTTATTTATACTATTACATTATTCATATTTCTTATTTGCTTTAATATATATAGCTTCAACTTTTGTCGATTAAATGTACAAAGAAATGTCTGACTCATTTGAATAGCATCAATAGTATAAAAGATAGACATATATAATTTGACCCACATAAAGCATAGTAGTTAAGAATAGCTGAAAGGAAACAAAAATTGGTTTATAGGCATTTCCTAGCATTATTTGATGGATAATTGAGCTAATTTATTTTAAGGAAATAATCTTAATATCTTCATATAACATCTTTAATAATAGGACATGACGCATCCTAACATATTCTTTAAAAAATATCATTGCAATAATACACTTTACTTCATCTAAGATTATAGGACATAAAAGAGCAATATAAGAATACAGAGAATATTTAGAAGACAAGAATACAAAATAGCCCTTATTAAGAAAATGATTACAGTTAGATAATGAGGCAGTAGTCATATCTCTTTAATTCTAGTTTAAATATTATTATAAAACAATGTCTGTATTATGAGAAATAAATATTTATATTTATTTTACTGGGTGAAGTTTTATGACGTCCATTAAATATATTTTAGCATTAACAAAAAAATATTGTTTCATATATATAGCTTATTTCAGTTTAGCTTTGAGAATATCTCTAACATTTTTTTTATGAATGAGCATACAGTATTTTGTAGCATATCTTTTTTTAAAGTCATATTTCAATGAAAGATAATAGTGGGGATATATTTCCAAACTATACGAAATTTTGTCAATGCGAGTTTAACGTTTATTATTTGTTAAAAACGTTTCGAGAATAGCGGTAATGTAAAAAAAAGGTAAGTAAAATAACATCACATGTAACAATCTATTAACTGTTGTCAAATAACTTAGACATTGTAAATAATTCAACACAAAATAAGAAATTAAAAAAACATAAAGAAGGCATATACAGCCAAACGAAATTAATTTAAAAAACTGCACTAGCATTGAATAACTGTTAAACTTTTCAATAAAAGATTGCGCAGTTGCAACAAATCCTGATCCATTGTTGAAATTCAAGAAAAAGAATTTTGTATAGAGTTCGGCAATGTTTTCAGTTAGCACATGCAAGGGACACCAATGTCTTCTTTTAAAAGACCTCTAAGGAATAGAACGCATTCTATAAAAACGTAAAAGTCAAAAATTGTATAGTCGGAAAATTTTCACATGTTACTTAATATCTTTACATCATTCAATACCAGAGACAAAATATATTTAAATGGAAATCAAAATTAAACACTGTACATTTCATGACTGTGCATCTACAGTTGGTAAATTTTTGTAATTTTCTTCGAATTTTCAGACTTTTATAATTATAAAATTACTAGCTGAATACCTGTGATTTCGCTACAGAGTACATTCAAATTAAATACAACGGTCAATGTATGCAATTAATGACAAAAAAATATACATGCCTATAATAAATACAACGGTCAATGAATGCAATTAATGCAAAAAAATACATACATATATATATATATATATATATATATATATATATATATATATAAATCGTAACGGATATTTTTATAGACAAAATAATGTAGAAGAAAATATTCAAATTAAATACAACCGTCAAGGTATGCAATTAATTTCTATGTTTAATATCCATAAAACATACTAATTTGAATTAAATTCTTTAAAAACTTCCATCTCAATTAGTATAGTGGTTAAATTTTATCTTTTACCGTATTTCAATATTTCTTTTGTCAATTTATTGTGTTGTTGTGAATCTGACGCAAAATTAATTTAAAAAATCATAAAAAGAAAAGAAATCACGTGATCAGCATTTAACAAATTAAATTCCAAAAATTAATCTTTAATAATTCACCAAAAATCAGGAAATGGTGGTAAAGATTCATTTTAAAAGAATTTTTATAATCTTTCTCGTGATATAAATTTTATAACCCTCAGATTATTATGTTAAATGCAAACTTAAAAAAACTTACAAAAACAGCTTAAAAATTTAATTTAAAAAAATCTAAGAGGAATTTTTCAAAAATCTTTTTTAATGCACCCCTATACTATAAGAAGAATCTCCATGCAAAATTTTAGCGCTTTAGGTCCCACGGTTTGGTCTGTTCGTTATCTGTCAGTCAATAAGTCACGGAACTGCTTTATATATATATATATATATATAGATAGATTGTAGATTTTGTGTATAAGGATATACACAAAATCTACAATTTGTGTACTGGAAGTCAATTCTTTTTTAATATAAATACCTTATATAACTTATTTCTACCAATAAAGGTTAACATTAATCAACGCGGTATCAAAAGAAATGGCAGATTTGAGTTAGCACTGAAATAAATAATCTAAAAACAATTTTTTTTTCATCTCATAAGACATTGATTCCAAATAATAAATTTAATAAAATGCAATAATTTCAACATTATTTCTATAGATTAGGACTTCAAAAAATGAATTATTATTTGGCGATAATACATTTTATGTAACAGTAAAGTAATTTTAAGTAGCACATTCTTAAAAAAATAACGGTTTAAGCTTAAAGCGTTTCGAGTTCGAGATACTATGTAACAAATATCCAAAAATCATTATTCTTTGAGCAGTTCAGTGATTCGTGGACGTTGGGGAAAGTAGGTAAATTTCTTGCGGCATAAGTATACTAGGGATTTAAATCATTTTTATTAACATATTTTTTTTCTTTTTAGATGGATATTTATGATTCTTTACGGAGAATTGGAGAAGACTATAGCTCTAGGCAGTTAATAATACGGACACAATTTTGATTCACCAAAGCGTCTAAAATATGGAATTTTAAACTGTTTGGTAAAACAAGGATAGGAAAAAAAACATGTGCTCATTTTTAATATGTAATGTGTCCCTGTTAAGAAACATATGCTTATGACTTTTCCTCCGAGCTTCATTCGGCTATTTTTATTGTTTCTTATTTACAACTGAGTGATTTTACCTTTCAGTGAATAATTATGGATTTTTTTTTTTTGCTAATCTGAATTCGAACTGAGCACCCCCAGTCCGAGGCTTTACGCGCTGCCACTAGGTTACCTCGGGTCCTAGTTAAAAGTTATTTCACAGGAAAAAATCTAGTAAAAAATCAGTACAAAATGACTTGAGTTCAAACATTGGTTATTTCTAATGTTATGTATTACAGATCAAAAAGTGATGTTTTTATATTAGTATTTCTCCTTTTTAATAGTTTTACCATAGGATAACGTTCCTCCTTAACGGTCCTCCGAAAAGCAAAATTCCAGATGTCCGGCGTCGCAAGTTATAATTTTGGCAGCGTGCCAAACTCAGTCTGTATCGCTTGGGCAAGCAGTAGACAGTTAAACAGAAAAGTATCAAAATGCGTCAAAATTTTGACATAATATATATATATATATATATATATATATATATATACGTACATATACGGTGATTTCAGCTTATAAGAATCACGTTTGTTATTACTGTTTTTGATTCTTATAAGCGGTTGATTCTTATAGCCGAAATTTAGGTTTTTGGACAGGCACACACACACCCATATACACATATATTAGATAATTTACCATAAAATACTCTTTAATTTACGTTAATTATCTTTTATTAAAATTATTTTTTATAATTTTAAAAATACAACTTAATTTTTAGACCTATAAGTAGATACACATGATTATAGTAAGAGAAGAAAAAAATCCAATATTTGTTACAACATACCTGCTTAACAGTTTTAACATTTCAACTACAGGAAGGGAGCAAGAAAAAGTTTTCTATGGTAGTTTGACGTAATGAAGTTTTCAGGAGGCTGTTTATACCTCTTTCAATACTAATTGTCTCAGACGAAGATTCACCTTCTAGCTTACGTTTCACGGTTTGATAACGTGCTGAATCTACTAATGTCACGTTTGTCTAAGTGATTGTGGACACTTCGCCGAAGATTTATGTGTTTCAGGGTCCAGGAAGCCGCAACCAGGATGTGGGTGGTGGGAAAAAAGAGTCCCTAATTTTGTTTGTCAGTGGAGAAAAGTGAAATCGGACACGGACAGGTAAAGATACCCCCGGGTCAAGCTAATAGGACAGTGTTGTGCTAAAAGCGTTTAAGGGGAAACTATTATGTTATGTCTAACAAAGAAAGGGAGGAATTTTATGACTATATTCCATCCCATCTTATCAATCTTTCTTTAAAAAAAAAAGAAAGAACTTCGTGCCTTTTGAGGGTTTAAGTGGGTTTTTTTTGAAAAATGAAAGGAAGGCGAAGAGTGTAAACTGATTCTTAAAACCGGTGCATTGATTCTTTAAAGCGAAAATTTTAACATGGAAATAATACATTTGTTTTTGTTTTTGCGCTATTGATTCTTATAAACGGTTGATTCTTATAACCACTGATCACTATAAGCGGTGGTTACTGTATATAGATACATATAACACATAGATACATATACATACAGAAGAGGTAAGTAATCCTACGTTAATAACCCGCGATAGTTTCGTTAGAAGAGACTACCTGAACATTTTTTAATGGTATGCGCTATAAGCAATTTTTACGATTAAAAATATAATCGTATCAAAGTGGGTTAAAAGCAAACATCCTTTTCAATGCAAAATCTTTAAAGAGCGAAACAAGAAGTGTAAAAGGTAATTTAGAGGGGAAAAAATAAAAGACTTATCTGAAATAATTTTGTTTAGGATGCAAAACAAATTAAATGACATTCAAGGTTAAATGAAAGTAATATGTAAGCAAATATTTTAATAAGGCTTCTACAAAATCAACAGCAATTTTAATCTTGACATGCATAATTATAACACCGTAAACTTATGAATATGTATGTTTAAATGACAAGAAGTATATGTAAAAACTACGCTATAAGTCGATCTGCTCATAGAAAAGGTTTCTGGAATTGTGTGGTCATGGTGTTAAAATATCTCAGAACTATTCAAAGCTCCGAATTATTAACTTTCACGAGGAATTATTTACTTTAGAGTTGCTTAGAGTGGACTCGTAACACCAATCTGGTTTTTTCCTGTGTAGTTGAACTTGCCAGGTTGTCCGTAGCTGGCTGGAAGTATATTTATCACCAGTTATTTCTCATAGATTTAAATTATTGGTTTGTTACAATCGTACTTTATTATGTAACTGTTCAAAATTGTTAATTTTAAATTCATGAAATGAGCACCTGTTGCCTTGGTGCTTGCAGTATAAATATATCCTTTCTAACAGTGTGGAATTTTTGTTTTAAAACAACATTTTAAGTTTACTTTGTTCTATGGACATCAGTATTCAAGACAGGCAGTTTGGCACCAGTTTTTATATTGTTAGTTATTCTGAACCCCGATGACTCGCGAATGCTTTTAAAGAACTATATTATGATTAATTTTAAAAAAACAGCGATCTTTGCACAAAGCCTATTGAAGAAAAGAATGGATTTAAAAGAAGGGCACGGTGGGGAGAAGGCGGAGACAAATATAAAGCAAAAGTTTTGAATCTTAAATTTAAATGTAGGTATGAACTACCGCTAACAGCGTATTTTGAATGCGCAGTAGATTAATAACAGCCGCACTCTTGGAAACTCTAGTCGACATCTCTATAAAAGATCCATTAAAATTCTTTGAAATTTTTATTCTTAACTGGCGAGAAGCCAAATGATTTCAAACTTCATTATGATTAGAAACTTAATATTAGATTTATCTACCCGAGCATGTTCTTCTAAATGGGTGGTGAAGAGATTCTACAATTAGATTTAACGAACAAAACTAATCTATAATCCATCATTTGAAATATATTTGCAGTTGACTTTAAGAAATTATAATGATCTAGGTCACAACGGAAAAGAAAAACTTAATTATTCGAAATTTTATACGACTTGCCAATTATGAAGAGGAAAGCGTTAATGCGTTGTAAGCCTTAATTATGCAAGCTTTTAAACGTATGGTCTCTGAATAATAGGTATTTTGAAAGGTGTGGTTTCGGTAAGGCACTGTTTGGCGACTTTTTTTAATTTGCACTAATTTTTGGTTCACATCGATTATGAATTTCCATCTTTGTACAATCCTTAAAAAAAGAAAATTTAAATGGTGAGAAGTTACCCCAAAAGGAAAATAAATACATACGGCTGAAAATTAGAACTACAGCTATTTTTAATCACAGCTATTTTTATAGTTGTTTTATAATCCCATATTAAGGTTTATGTTTAATCTAAATATGGGATTATTTCTGATATCAGTGCAGGTGTGTCTATCCATCTGAAAGAGAGGTTTTTAATTTACAACAAAATTATTTTATTTCATAAAAAGTGTCGTCGTCTCGGTAACGTGGCTCTAATTTGGGAGAGAAAGAAAGAAAATTCTGCCCTCTCTTGTGTGACAACTCTGCAATAAAAAATCTCTAAAATTTTACGGTAGAGTTCTGGTGATTTGAGAGCCCATACATTACCATTAGTTTTGCAATAAAATCGTAAAAGTAAGGCAGCTTTAATGACTGTAATCATCAGATCTCAGTGTTGATATAAAACTTGTTCTAATTGCTGCCCTTAGCCAGAAGATGGCTACAACACAAGCGATTGGATATTCTGGCAAGGACGATGCAACGGGAAAATTCTAGCAAATTACTCAGACAAACAGCTAATTGAGTGTAATTCACAGTTATTCAAAATGAATTACATTACTGCTTATTTGTTCCCGAATATGTGTCAGTAGTTTTAATAACATCTCTTCTTTTCACTGATATTTGAATTTTTTCGGGTTACAAACGGCACAAACGTATTTTTTTCTAGAGCTTTAACTTGATTAAAAATGTGATAAAAGCAACTGAAGTTCCAAAACTTTAAATTTCCGTTAAAAACCCTGATCTTTATCTTAAAACTCTAATTTAAAAATATTTTCTTCTTGCAGCACAGTTGAAATGCTCTCCGCATTAAAGAAAATTTTTTAAAATTCCCTTTTACATCTTCAAAAGTTATGATTAAAAGACCGTGGAAAGACTTAATTTTTACAATTGGTGTCAACGTATTCCGCCACATTCTACTGTCTTTTGTCAGACTTTGGTGACCTCTTCATATCACGTAAGTACAATATTTTTAAAAACGAGTTGTGAATCTGTATATATTGAAATCTGGCTATTATAGAATCTCCATTTTTCATTATTTTGCACGGTTTTACCGTAAAACACTTGGTAGAGTAGTAGGTTTCAGATTACCAGTACTGTACTGTTAATTTTACGGGGTTCTTTCTTACAGAATTTTATCTCCTCTTCCAGGCTTCCATAACCGAAAACTCTTCACCTATATCCAAATAACCTTCAGGGATTATGTGTTCATATTACAGACGAATTTTTATCCCCTTTGCTGTAACAAAATAGCTTACAAAATACAGAACATCTTATCCTTCATCAGAGAGATTCGGTTAAGAATGATTATCAGGCTTTTCAGATCCACCCCGAAGCTAATACTTAACTAGCGAACTAAAGCTAGTCCGTTTTCTTTCTTCAACATGGTACGGTAGATTGATGTATGGAATTCCATCTAGCGGAGAGCATTTAACGGAGAGCATCTAACCTGCCTGCTGTACTTGCATTGCAAAAAGCTTGACTATTTTTTGATTTTCCAATATGAAAATTTCATTTTCTGTGAGACATTTCCTCTATACTATCCTTTGATGTATTTAAAGATGCTCGAATACACCGGCTGCAGATACGAAGCGCAGATGGGTTGGAAACTGAACAGAGTTTAACATTTTATACACAAGTAGAGAACGATTTCCTTTAATATTTTTTCTCTAAGTGTTGTCAACATCCCTTACCCACCAAAATGAAAGTTTCTTCAGTTGAACAAGTTGGTTGGAGTCCAATTTATTTTAATCTGTGCAACGCCAAGGAGCAAATAGACTTAATACACACTATTTAAAGATTATAATTAATGGCAACCAGAATAAGAAATTCACTATTAGCCAGGGTGGCATATCTGGATAATTTATCTTCTTCAGACCGGAGGAACCGTAGTTTGCCATCAGGCCCTCGCAGTTGGTTGTTAAAATGGAGTCGTTGAAAAGAACGATAAAGCACTATTTTGATCAGTGGTTCCCATCCGGTGGTCTGTGGACCACATGTGGTCCGCGAGAGCCTCGGGTGGTTTTATATGTGGTGCCGGACAGTGGTCCGGCACCACATATAAAAAAGTTGCCAAATAAATGGGGATTTTGAAAGCAATGTTCATTGAACTAGACGGGCCGAACATATCCTATGACTATCAGGTGTTGAATTAACATTTCTTAAAAGTTTAACATAGTTATTTTATTATTAGAATATGATACGTTAGAATGAGAGTACGTTAATCTTGTATCCCTTTTGTCTGAGGGATATTCTATACCCCCATACCCCTCTGAGGGTCCTCACCCCCTTAAGTCCGTAGGCGATGGTGGTGGTCTGCAATTGGTTCAATTTCTGGCTTAGTGGTCCTCAAACTTCTACAGATTGAGAACATTTGATTTAGATACATATGAAAAATACAGCCGGTGCCAAACTTTAAACAGAGCAAAATTATTTTCACATGCAGGTTCACTTATAAAATATTTTACCGTCATCAACAAGATTTATAAACTTAAGTACTACAAAATTCGGCAGCGTCCATCGTCGTTATAAGCAGGTTTATTATTACTGGTGATATCCGTTTTTTGCGAGATTTACATTTATATTTATTACAAAAACTTATTTTTCATTACAGAAATTAAAAATTTCAGTATCTCTAAATTAACCAATCTTACTCCAAGTAAGATTGGTTTACCATTTTTAAACCAATCTTACTTGGTAAAAGTATTGGTTTAAAAATGGGCATTGTTATCCCCTATACTGCTGTAGTCAAACTGAATATTACAAAAAAAAGTGATGCCTTCCAGAAAAATGTCAACATTCCTAGAAGAAAATTAAAGTAAATTTTATATTTCAGTGCTGGAAAACTGATGATATCGAACCTATCTGAACAACATTTGCTATTGGTCACTTATGCTTTTGTTAACACTTTTTCTTTTAAAATTACTTTACATGTTAGTTTTTAACGTAGGATTAGGTTTCTCCATAACGGTCCTCCGGAAAGCAAAATTTCAGACGCCAAAACCGTCCGTCCGTACCTCGCGAGCTATAATTTGGGAAGCAAATACATATATATAGATACATATATACATAACATATACATACATATATACATACAAAAGAGGTAAGCAACGATAAATAATCCTACGTTAATAACCCGCTGTAGTTTCATTAGAAGAGACTACCTGAATTTTCTTTTTTTTTACATTTAATAGACGCTATGTTAAACGAATTCCTTTTAAGAATAACAGAAGAAAAAACGGATTAAATCTGCATTATACTGAATTCCTTACTTATGTAGAGAAAAGATTCGAGAGAAAAGAAATGCGAATAAAGTTGCTTTCAAAGAGGAATTTCGGCGTTTGAAAATCAGAATAAAATGGCTTTTTTTACCAAGTTGTTCGTGACCATCCAGTTTTAAATCTTTTCATTCTGGTCATGATTTGTCACAAAGAAAGTGTATAATCTTAACAAGAGAATTTTTTCCCGGCATTCTTTCATCGTCTGGAAGAGTTGTCCAAGTCATTTGAAGAAAAACTCTGATCTTGATTTCATTAAAAACCTGCTTTGATGATCCACTTTCATTGTCGTCTGCGAAGTGGTATTTTGCTGTTGATAAGAAACACCTGTTAAAGATTTATCGGTGATTTCTCAGGCTTCTGATATTTAATTTATTCCTTTATTTACTACTTAATGGAAATCGAGTTCTCCCACGAGTAGTCACAGGTTTTAGGTGTCTTATGCCATTCCAGCGGAAGTTTGATTGAGTATTATCCAAATTTAGTTCACTAATAAGTTGAAAACGAGTTGTAGCCTGCACGCATTGTATAAACTATTAAATGTTTTTCGAGCATTTTAAAACCTTTTTTTTGGAACACTAGAAATATAATAGGCATTTAAAGTTTAGAAAATTTTATAATTTCTCTAGAATTTGAACTCTTTTTTCAAGAATATGTATTTAAAAATTATATTTTATAAACATGCCATACCTATCACCAGAAGCAGATTACCCCTTAAGTGCATTTAGGGTACTCTAATTGTCACTAAAAATTCAGGTTTTTAAAAAAATTAAATACTCATTAGAAATATTGTAAGTGTATAAGAAAAACCGTGATTTCATGTTTCAAATGGTGCTGTTTCATGTTACAAATCAATTCATTAATCATAATTACGAATTGCAATTCACCTTAGAAATTTTTTTGAAACTTCATTTTAATGTAGGATTACGTTCTTTCATAACGGTCCTCCAGAAAGCAAAATTTCAGACGCTAAAACCGTCCGTCCATACCTCGCGAGTTATAATTGTGGCAGCGTGCTAAACCCAGTCTGTATCGCTTGGAGAAGCAGTAAAGAGTTAAACGGAAAAGCACCAAAATGCGTCAAAATCTTGACATGCATATATGTATGTCAAGATTACACATACGTACAACATATACACATATGTACATATATACAGGTACATATATACATAACACAAACATACATATGTACATACAAAAGAGGTAAGCAACGATAAGTAATCCCACGTTAATAACCCGCGGTAGTTTCGTTAGAAGAGACTACCTGAATTTTTTTTATTTCATTTTTACGTTGACCAATAAGAGCGTTTTTACGCTGAACAAGCGAGAATTTTTATTCAACGCTTAGGCATAGGGAAAACTATTTAGTCAGTTCCCGAATTAACACGATATTAAACAATTTTTTTCTATCTTCAGAGAGTATGCTGTCTTACGGCAGTCAGATTATGAAGACATTATTGAGCGAGAGAAAATCTTTGAAACTAAAAGTAAGAAAAGTACCAGCCGACTATTAACTTCTTTCTATTGTTATAAAATATATATTTAATTGTAATTTTTTTTAATCAGAGGATTCTATTAACATTTAAACTGATACGAAATGGCAAAGCGTGCATGACACAGCACCCAAAGAAATCTGAAGAATTCTTCAACGACGACGAATCTGTTCCAAGAATACATATTTAGACGTTAGAAATTTATGTTTATATAATATATATATCTCAGAATTTTCAGAATACGGTTCCAATTTTTTGTGTATTTGCATTCTTCCTCTTATACATGTCAACACTAGAAATTCATAAAGCACTTTCAACAAATTACTATCAACGCGGTTAAACATACTGTATTTTTTTATATAAATGATTTTTTATAAATGAGAGAGTGATCTTGTCACAGTTGAAGCTGTAGAAGTATATATATATTTATATATATATATATATATATATATATATATATATATTAATATTATATATATATATATATATATATATATATATATATATATATATATATATACATATATATATATATTAGCCGCTGCGTTGTCCATCATCGCCGCTTTTAGTTTTATCTCTTCTTTTGCAAAACAACTCAACTGAAAGTAACCTGTGTAAGGAATGTTACCATTACCTGTCATCATAAATATACGTTCTTAAGGGTAGTGGGAGGTCAGACAAAAAAATTCTAATCATTGCTAAATACTCTATAAGGCTGATTCTAAAACATCGCTATTAAAAAATGTGAATTTCCATTAGTTCAGAACAGAGTTAAGACTGAGAAACCCAACACCAATCATTTTAAAAATTACATCCCTCTCTGTATGTACTATTTTTCAAAATTAAGATATCTATAGTTAGTCATTACATCAAATAAAAAATTGTTGGGGATAATTTTTTGCAGTAAAATACAACAATTAAATTGTACCAAATTACGTGCTATCGTCGAGCCACTACACACACGCGGTTGCTAATTGCGGACGGCCGCTAATGTTTACATCTGTTAGTTGCAGCCATTCAGAGTGTAGAAATATCGTCGATTTTGGTGCCGCATACCTACGCGTTTTTTATATATAGATTATTTATTATATTTATTATACATTTAAAAAAAAAATCTTTATTAAGTAAGAAATTGGCAATAGCTTTATATACACCTAACAAAATACAAAATATTATTTTCTAAAAATCCTCCCATAAATTTGAGGTACGTTCTCGTCCGGGTGAGTCTTATGGTACGAAAAATACGGTATTTCCTTTTGCTTTTCAGCAATTTAAACTATCAATATCTCACTCACATTAAAATACATTTTTTAAATTTCACGCGCTTCTCCCCAGCATTCTTGACTCAACCGTGCTAATATCGTGCCAATAGCGGCACCAATATATCACCCATCTTTTAAAAAGCTCCCGAGTCGCGACGAATCATAACACGTGAGTTTTACCTGCAACGAAAAGGCCGCGGAAACCGAAAACCTGCGCGCGTTCTTTCATTCGCCGAGACGGAGCGCATGCGCGAGCGCCAGTTTCCGTAATTTTTCGTCTGCTCCAGATAATTTTCAGTTGCTTCGAAGTGAACGTGCGGTGTTGTTATTCGAAAACACTTGGTGCTGGTTTTTGTGTGTTGCACTCCGATATCACTAATGCCGGCTTTTTTTTAAAACGATTTATGTCGCTATGCTTGAATCCAGTGGAATGCGTGCCCTTGAAGGATTATAATTTCAAGAGGTGAGTAGATATTTCACAATTACTCCACCACCGCACATGCCGGCAGCAGAAGTTGCAAATATCAAAAATATGATTTTAATTTGTCGATACGAAACTCTGATAGTGTAATAAGTTACCCATTATTTGACGTTAGAGGAGACAATGGTCTTATACGAGCACCCTCTCTTGTGATCACTTGATTGATTAAAATGTATTACTACTTATAATTCCTCTAGACAAAATGCTACAGACTAAACAAGAATTTTTAATTGCAAAAAGATATTTTAACCCGATTTAAATCTAGGCATAACTATGACCACAATAGAAAAGGTGTGAATTATGGAATTATTTAATAGAATTAAGCGTTTACTTCAAACCATTCTAATTTCATTATCCTTTCATACAATAAATGGTTTCTCCAGTAGTTGCACATATAAACGTAATCCATTTAGAAAATTCTAATCACAAAATACGTGTGAAAAAAATAGAACGTATGATGAAATTTTCTCGTCGCGATTTAACTCTACTAGATTAAGATCGTGGGATTTATATTTGGTGATTACGGGATTTATGTTTAGTGAACACTAAACAGAAGTTTCAATTGTTTGAAAAAACATCACTTTTTACTGTTTCTATTAATTATTGTAAGCTCGACTAAAAGTTCCAAGTTTCTTTGGAATCAATTACCATTAAAATTAATTTTCGAGGTGATAATTTTGAAAAACCAGTGTATATTAATTAATCTACAAAAAAACCAGTTTTCTTTCAGTCAAGTCGTTGAGAGCCGTGTGCTTAGGATCGTTATCTTGATAAAAAACAAAGTTGTTTTCAATACCCAAATTTTGAGCTGATAATTTTAAATTGTCTCTTAAAATATTTATAAAAACAGCATGATTCATTATGCCATCAATAAATACCAAATTTCCTAGTCCTGATGCTGACATGCACCCCCACACAAGGATACCTCCACCGGCATGCTTAACTGTTCCTACTAAGTTCTTGGGATTAAGTTCCTCATTTTTTTTCTTCTCCATACAATTATACGCCCATCAGCACCAAAAATGTTCATCGGCAAATAAGACATTATTCCAATAGGTTTGGGGCTTATTTATCATTGATAGTGCGAAGGGAAGCCTAAACTTTCTGTTTTTCTCACTCACAAAAAAATTTCTATTGAAGTAGAAAATGTTTCATTGAATTCTGCAGAAACTTTTACAGCACTCAAACGTGAATTTTTCACAAATTTTCTAATTATAAATCTCTGATCACGCTTTGTTAACTTTGCCGGACGGCCTTTTCTTACCTTGTTTTCGATCCAATGTTCTTCTTTAAAGCGTTTTTTCACATACTGCACAGTAGAATGCGATAAATTAAGTAATTTAGCAATATTCCGAACTGATTTACCACTACTATGATGAAAAATAATCAATTTTCGAATGCTGTTTGTTGTTTCTTTACGACTACGAGCCATTTTTAAATAATAAATAGAATATTACGGAGTAGGCAAGCAAAAATTAAAGCCAAACGATATTTTAAATGCCACCACAATTCAAAAATAAAAATAAAGCGCCAGACGATAATTTTAATTATGAATTTATCCGAAAATATTTCAGTGTACGATGACTTTTGTGAGATAAAGTTTTTGTTACTTTTTGATTACTGGTTTCTTAAAAATAAAGTTTTAGTATGTTTTCAAAATATTTCATGTAGTTTTGTTAAGAATAGATTATCGATCTGATTATTAAATACTCATTCTGAAATATTCATTTTAATTAATGGATAGACCCCTATTTCATTGAAATTCGTAAGTGTACGAACACTTTTGGGAGCCACTGTACTGCTTTGTACACCGGATAAAGAATTTGAAAAATAAAAACTGGTAATAAACACTTCGTATAAATTAATTCAAACAACCTTTAAACCGAAAGGTAAATTTTAATATTATTGATACAATTAGGAACATTTTAGGTGCTGCTTATTTAAAATATTTTACACAAAAATATATTTGTTTTCTAGATAGTAACAACAAATATAATATTGATGAAGAAAAATAATTTTTTAGTATAATAACAATAAATTTTTTAATGTCATATCAATGATACAGTGATAACAATATATACATATATATATATATATATATATATATATATATATATATATATATATATATATATATATATATATATATATTCTTTTGAAGATTAGTAATACGAGATAAGAAATTCATGAAATATTAGCATATATTCAACAATTTGTACATGTTATAATTATATATTACATGCACAAGATATGCGCTGATAATACACCTTTGTGCATGTAAAAATGAAAGAAAAGAATAAATTATTTCCGGTTTCAATGTCTTTATCTCAGATGTTAAATTTTAACGCGTGAAGGAAATTATCTGAATTTGTGTTGTCTCTGCAATTTCCTCAGTTGCTTTTTACGGCTTTCATATCTTACGTGCAACTTATTATCAATAACAATGGGGGATTTTACGTTACTTTTAATGACTTGTTTTAAATGATTTTATTTCGTTTGTGATCTTCTATTCGTGTCTTTTTATCTTTTATTTCATGGTGTTTTACGATTTTGTTTTGCATTGTATTTTCTTGAACTCTAATCTCTGAACTCCAGAACGATTAAAATATCGTCCACGGCAGACGAGACAGTTCTAGAAAGAAATTCCGAAATAACGTCACTAAGAAGTTTGTAAAAACGTCGGTTATATCAAACGTTTCTGGTTAAAGACTGAGAGAGACACCACCTTTATGGCTTTTTTCGGAATACCCGGGCCAAAAGCTTAATTTTAATAAGCTTGCTAGTAAAAATGGTTAGTAGAGGTTTTTAAGAAAAAATTACTTATGTAAAAAACACTGTATGTTAACAGACATACAGTGATGTAATTTTGCGGCGAATATTACTAAACTGAATAACATTTAATACTGGATTCTTAAAAAATCAAAGGTAGCTTTTATTATCATAATATGCATTTTTTTTAAAATAACTCAGATATATCGATTTTATAGATGTTATTTTAACGAGTGGGATTCATTAATTTTAAACAAAATTCGTTTTTATGTTTGATTTCAACAAATCCTGTAGCCTTTTGTCTGAAGTGGAATCTTACTTTTGATGATAGCAGCATCAGTATTAGTTTTAATATTTTTTCGATGACTAACTATTTGCTCTGAAATTTTGTATACATTTAAGCTTTAAGCAACTTTCTCCAGGACGCAAATTTGAACCCGATCTCTTAACCTCGAGGCCGGTGTTATACAAACTAAACTATCATGGTGACGTAAGAAAACCCCGTTTCTTCCTTTCCATGAAAGGAGAATATGCGAGAATTCCATTTCTTACATATTCTCCCTTCTTTTGGAGGTCCTCTACAACGGATGTCATCCTATACATATTTTATATATTTATTTATTCTAATTTTTTTCCGCCTTAAATTTTCAGCACGTTTGATTTCAAGTCCTTAAAGGCTGCTGTGTTCAAACCCTATTAGTTTCTCTCACCTCAATGTTAGCTCATGGAGAAAATGTGTCCAAGGATTGCCGACTCAGATTTAAAGAATTTTTTTAAAAAATTGTACTCCGTAATAGAGAAAGAAATTTTACACCTTGGGGAATTTTTCGTAGTTTGAAGAACATGCAAATAATATTTTAAAATTTAAATTTTTCGGGAAAAATATCTGGTATATTGTGTTTTAAACGCTCCTAAATTCCTTTGGTGGACGAAATTTATAAAATGAATCCTGGTGTAAGGTGCAAAAAAGTTCAGGCTACCTGAAAATACCATTTTTATTGGATTATCAGCATATATGTAGCTCTAAATAGTAGACAAATTTTCTCCATAGAGTAACTTTGAGGCGAGCAAATCCAATAGGGTTAGAGAGCAGAAGTCTTTATCTAAATTGTAAACTGTCGTTTGCAAGAATCGGATTCGAACCTTGATATCTAAACCCAGAGACCAGCGCTTTGCTATGTAAACTATATCCTGCATCATTAGGAGTTAACACCGATGAGAAATTCTTAGGAAAAAAATAGTTGTTAGAGTCCAATAGAGTTTTTTTTTTCAAATGTACGCGAATACTTTACAGTTTTGAACACTTGAATGCAATCTACTTCGTCTGTTTTTCGTTACCTCCTTTTTTCAGCATGGAGCGCTAATAAAAGAAACAAGAAAAAAAGTGTTCGCTAGGCAAACTTGTGTTAAGTCAAAAAAGCTTGTTTTTGACTGATTTTTTTTAAAGCTCCATTTAACACAAGGTGAATATTTTCAAAGAGAAAAAAATGTGTTGAATTTTAAGCATATTTCTTCAAGCTTCTTTCCTCATCGTTGCACATCTTGATTTCTACAAACACTTCTTCATTAAAATATTTTACGTAGCAAAAAATGAAAAAAATTTTATTCGAAGAAAAAACTATCGACCCTTAATCTCGGTTCTCCAGTCGTTTTAAAATAATATTAAAATTGGAGTTTTGATTCCTCTGAGCTGTATATGAACACCATTCATCCAGAATTTTAAAAAAAGAGGCTTTAAACTTTAGTATAGAAGAGAAAAAAGTGAAGTTAGAACAGCAAACTTTTTTAAATGTATACCAAACCTTATAGTCTTGAACACTTGCGCAATCTACTACGTTTGTTCATTTTTTTGGTTTTTTATTCTTCTCAGAATCGAGCGCTAATAAAAGAAACAAAAGGCTTTCTTTAGGTGTTCATGTGTTAATCAAAAAATCATTTTTATTCTGTCATTTTTAGAATGTTGCAAATGTAACTTTATAAGTGTCGTGGAAAAATATTGAAAAATAAAATCCTGACAGTAATTGTGAGGTAACTTAAATATTGTAGAGGAATATTTCAACCACAAACATATTACGTGACATCGTAATATTCTCTGATGGTAAAAATCTTTTCTTATATTTTAAGCCCAAAATTGCCTTATCCTCTGCTATATTATACACATTGTATTCTTCGCTTGGAATAAACGATAACTCTTTAAGTATTCCACAAGAGTATGCTGGCTTAACTAAGAGTACCCACATATAAGAAATGCTTCACGCTTTGTTTCCCTTGACCCCCCTCGGCAGCTGCTCCATTCCGGGGCTGAGTCGGGCGGGCGATGCCATTTCATAGGTAAATAAATAAAACGGGTGAATTTCCGTAACTATGCCACACACACACACTCTATGGTGTTTTTAAAATGGTGGCCCGAGCTTTTAACCTGAGCACAGATGTCGTGGATCGTTGAACATTCTGACGAATATTGATAGACGTCGATAATGGGGCACGTAAAACCGAAGCGACGTTTCGAAATAAGTTCCGAGTAACAGGTAGAATATTAAAAAAAAAGTTGTTCTGTTCAAGTGATGAATTGTTAAGTTTGTTCGCTTCGAATATTTGCTCCCCCTAATAATATGAATTATGCAAGATGAGAGAAAGTGACTTACCTACAGATTTACATCTTTTGGGAATCCCTGAATATGAGTCAACCATTTTTGCATTAATCTCTGTGTGTGTATCTTTCTTTTAGAAACATAAATATACGTTTGGAGCCTTTTTTTTAAAATTTGAATAACTTGGTGCTTTTCACTAGAAATACAGTGGTGCAAAAGTAAATGCGCAGTGATATCTTCTATATATTTGTAACGAAATAAAATATATGACAATATTATACAACAAAACACGTTTTAAATTATTAGAAACCATATAGTGAAGAAACAACTGTATTTGACTGAAAACAAAAGATGAAATAACATCACATCAGGATTACAAAAAGTATTTGACAACATTTATGGTTTTCAACTGTTTACACAAATTATTGCTATTTAATACGTAATGTCTTAGCATCAGTAATAACTTGGAGGCTTTTCATCATTGAATCAACAAGCTCTTCAGTTGTTTCAGCATTATCTATTTTGGTCCACTCACTTTCCATTACTGATTCTAGCTTAATAGTGTTAGAGGGCTATGCAACTCATGCCCAAAGTATTATTTCACTGTATTTTGAAGGTAAGTTATCAAGACATCAGCAAAAATGTGGAAAAGTGCTTTTTTACTTGAAATTAAAATGCAAGAGGCCTGTGGAACTATAGCCAATGTAGTCCGTTCAGGTCATCCCAAGGAGTTATCAGAAAAAGGTCTTCGGATCATTGTTCCACAAGTGCGAAAACCTCCCCGTGGGAGGGCCCAAACGTGTACTAAAATCATTGCTGAATCACCAGGTAAACGTGCTTGTATTCAACCATTCGAAATACGTTAATAAGCTTTAATTAGCACGGGAGATCACCGAGGTAAAAGGACATATATTAGTGAAGATAACAGAAAAAGCGCGCACACTTTGCTAAAAAGTAAATACATAAGCTTATTGATTTTAGGAGAAATGCATTATTTATTTATGAGAGCAAATTCAACCTTTTTGGCTCAGGAAGGCAGTAAAACAGCTTGGCGTCACCCCACTAGGATGTTGAAGCCAAAGAAATTTTCACCTCCGGTTACATATTGTGGAGATTGTATTATGGTGTGGGGGGGTGCATGACATATTCTGGAGTTAGTAACTTTATTAAAGAAAATTTGAATGTAAGGAGGTATATTGGCATTTTGCGGCATAATTTACGGCCTAATGCCCAAAATCTGGGAACTAAAAACTCTTATTATTTCCTGCAGAATAATGATCCAAAATATAGTAATTACTCAAGAATGTCTGCTGTTAGAAGAATGTCAAAAGAGGATCAATTCTACCTCCCCAAGTCTCCTGATATTAGCCCAAGTCTACTGAATGTCACTTAAAATATATTGCCAATTCTGAATTTAAAAATATAAAAGCATCTCATTACTAGACGAGTTAAGCTAAAATCAATAATCAAAAATGAAGCAAAAATGAATAGCAAATGCAGTTTCCCAAAATATAGTTTATTCAATGAAAAAGTTTCCAAGCCATTTCTGATAACAATGGATTTCATACTAAACAATGATTTGTGTAAGCAACTGAACACCACAAGTGTGAAGATTTTGTTATGCCAAAATGTTGTTATTCTTCTTTTGTTCTAAATCAAATATATTATTCCACAGTTTTCTCTTAAACAAATAGTTTTTTTGAAGATTGAAAAACCTGATTTGTTGTTTAATTTTAATCATGCATTGTATTTCCTTAGAGGTATCGAATCAATGTGAGCAAATACTTTTTCCCCCGTTATACATAATGTATACCTATCAACCAGTTTATAATTCTATATATCTATGTACGTGTGTATAAAAACGAACTGTTCCGACATAGGATCTTTAGTAAATTATGAATTTCAAGATCTTTCTGAGGCATAAAGATCCTTTTAAAACTGCTTTTACAGGAGTTAAGGCTGCTGTGTACTAAACCTATTGGATTCGCTCACCTCAATGTTAACCCGTGGAAAAAAATTTTCTACTGTTTACAGCTACATAAATGCTGATAATCCAAGATAAATGATATTTTTAGATAGCTTGAACTTTTCTGCACCTTGCATCAGGATTCATTTTATAAACTTCATTCACCAAAGATGAGCGTTTGAAACACACTGTACCAAATTCTTTTCCCCGAATAATTTAAATTTTAAAATATTATTTGCAATTTTTTAAACGAAAAATGCCTCAAGGTATAAAATTTATTTCTCTATTGCAGAGTACAATTAAAAAAAATCTTTAAATCCAAGTCGGTAATTCCTGGACAAGTTTTCTCCGTAGGTTAACATTGAGGTGAGCGAATCCAATAGGGTTAGTACACAGCAGACTTAAAGCAACAAATATATATTCATTACTTATAACGAATATATTTAATGTCAAAAATTAGGTATCATACTTCTCATAAGTGTCTCATCGTAAGTGGACTTAACTACTGGAACATTTAAAACCTCTACAGAAAACAAAACATATTATAAGTGTAAAAAATGTTTCGGGTTTTTTTTATATAGCGATTATTATAATTGTGAATTTTTAGACATTCTGCATAATCTAAGATTTTTTAAACACACAAAAGGTAATCAAATGAAATAAAACTACAAACTATAAAAAAATAAGTGTTTGATATTTAAAATACTCAGTGTTATTGATTGAATCCATCCTTTTTTCTTCCTTAGTTAAACGTCGTCAAGACATTGCTATATTACTTGTGTTACTGGGAATTTTGTCACGTCTGAAAAAGTCTGAACTCAAATATGTCAAAGTGATAACAATAGCACCGTAGTGGTAAAGAAAACAACTGAAGGCTTAAAAAAGAATTTTAAATAGTTGTGACTATTCGCAAAGTATACGGGAAATTCTATTTTAAAAACCTCAGCACTGCCATTAAGAATTGTTCCTACATGGTATTTATCATACATATACTACGCAATTATGCCCACCTGTAATACGACAAAACTACAAAGGTAATGTCATTGGAAACTATTAAACTGAGGCGCGAGATTTAGCTTCTATAAAGATAAATAGTACCGCATTTTTCTGACTATACGACGCACCTTTGTACATAAAAGATTGACTTAAAATTGGGGTGATCTTATGGTTTGAAGGTAACATTAAAATAAAATTAATATTTTATTATATATATATATATATATATATATATATATATATATATATATATATATATATATATTTTATCTTTATTAAGTAAGAAATTGAAAATATCTTTATACACCTCACAAAATACAAAATATTATTTTCTGAAAATCCTCTCATGCGTCTTATCGTCCAAAAAATATTGTATATTTAGATCATTTGACAGACAATCTCACAGCGTTAATTTACTGACCTAACGCTAAAAATTATTCTTTCTTCTTACAAGTATAGCCTCTTATTTACCGGCACTTATTAATGTGCACGAAGGGTACAATCTCTAAATTCCACCCTGAGGACCACATTTGCTAGATTTTAAGAGAACTTATTCGGCAGTAATTATTCAAATTTGATAGCAAAAAGTACGGTATGTCAATTTAATTTTCCTAACGTTAATGTGCTTTAACAAGCCACATTCAGTTATTTATTTCAAACATTCAAATACATGTTTCGCTCAATAAAAACCTTTGAAATGCTTACTACCTTACTGGTCATGAGAGTTAACAGTATAATGTTACTCGATAATTGCATTTTATTTTCCCTGTTTGTCTTTTTATATAAGGCTTTATTTTCGCATGATATATAATAAAGTATCAGTGCAGAAACTAATTCCAAATTTAAATTTAACTTTTACATGTTAATAAGACATTTGCAGGATTAAGTGGTCAGATAAAAGTATAGTATTTCAGTGTAGAAATAGGTTTTGTTTGCCCCATGGATGAAACAGCTGTGGTTATTCATATGGGAAAGGGCGTGTTTCTGCTAGAAGCATATAATAAAATATGCATAAACATTCAGTTAATTTTGTGATTTCTGTCCTTTTATTGGCTTGTATAATTGCTCAGTATCCAGACGGACTATGCATTGTGTGGTAAAGAGTCTATTCCTGAGGTGTAATAAGAATTTCTTCAGAATTTTATGTAAACTGCATCCGAAAATCAGTATGTTGGCGAATTTTATTTCTATAAGTGCACTACTAGATGACTCATACAAGAAAAAATGAAGGAATTCAATTTCTTGGCCGGCAGACTCTCTAGATTTCAAACCTATTGAGAATTTTAGTGGAATTAGGAAGACACGCCTTCAAAAATTAGTCAAAAATGTTTTTCTTCCAAGAACCATATGAGTACTTCAAAAAACTGAACAGCAAATAATATGCTAAATCGCTTACATGCCGTCACAGAAGCTTAGGGAGATGTTACAAAGTACTAAAATATATTTCTCTTTTGACATTATTTATGCTGCAACATCAATTATTTTAATTTTATGAATTTTTATTTAAGTAACAGTGCTGTAGTAAATCCTCAAAATTTTAGATCGTTTTAATGTGTTTATATAAACTGCGATACGTTAATTAAAATTTGGTAATAATTATTTTCTGTGGATTTCTATTAAAAAAATGCAGATCATTTAAAACACTTCCCTTATTATTCTAATTTTTTTTTTACTGTAACTGTTATCGGATGTATACGCGGCCCCTTGAAACTTGTTCAATGCATTATTTCAGGGATTAATATAACCGGCTACGTTAGAAGCAGATGTAATGATTGCGATAACATACATATACAAAATTTTTTTTTTTGACTACTACTTTTTGAAGTACCATTTATTTATTTGCTTCGGTTCGAGCACCTGCACAATAAATCCTTTTCTATAAAAGCAAGCGATAAATGATGCGTGTCATCCGTTATCCATACGTGAACTTGCAGTAGTCGTTTTAAGTGTTTTACCATAGAAACTAATGAATATTTCATATAGACGTTTGAAAACAGGAACAGCGTCATGCTCTGGAAAATAATCGCTATCGGATTTTTTTTCAGTTACTGAAGTGAGTATAAGTGACATATGGATAAATCAAAATACACATTCCTTGGGAAAAGTAGATTTTCATGCACCGAAAATGGTGCTTATAAATATCTAATAGGAAAAAATAAAATATTTATTCTTTATTTGCATCTACGCACCCTCAAATTAAAAGACTATGGAATTTACAGCTCAGATTCAAAATATTAGAATAATTGAGAAAAAGTAATAAGAAAGAAATTATTTTCCATTTATTTATTTTTGATACTAAGTAAATGCAATTAAATTTCTTATAAATTAAATCTGGAATGTTTAGATAAGATTTTAACATTTAAAAAATATAAAATACAATAAATTAGGTAAACAGCAGCTTTCTGAAACAAATCAAAATATTAGAATAAAATTTAGATTGGTTCAAAATATTAGAATATTTTATTTTACGCAAAAATATTACCTTGTGAATATGAAGTAAATGGTAGTTAATATTTTGTAGCATCCCCTTTAGCTTTAATAACAGCATACAATCGATCTTGCATACTATATACAAGGTTTTTACAAACGTTTCTATCAATATTAACCCAAATAGACTTTATACGTGCCACTAATTCAGTTTAACTTGAAGGAGGATTTTCTTGGAGTTTTTTCTTCATTATACCCCATAAGTTTTCGATGGGATTAATGTCTGGTGAGTTTGGTGGCCAAGGAAGTACCTTAATTTTACGTTGGCGGAACCAATTCTTAGTTGACACAGAGATATGCGGTGACGCTAAATCTTGCTGAAAGATGAAATCATCTTCAAATAAATCTTCTGATGATGGAATCGTGTAGTATTCCAAAATTGATATATCTGAGAGTTAACCTTTTCGTAGACAATGCATAACTTTCCAGGTCCTTCTGCGCTCATGCAACCCCAAACCATGACACTACCAGCAAATTTTACCGAACGTTTAAGGCATTCTTTATCAAATGCTTCTTGCTTCATTCTCCAAACTCGAATACCTTGATTACCATATGAAACACAAAACATACTTTCATCACTAAATAATATTTTTTTCCAATCTTCTTCGCTCCATAAACGTCTTGATTTACACCAATTCAATCTTATACGCTTTTGTTTTGCAGTCATGAGAGGTTTTGTTTTCGGTACACGAGATTCAAACTTAAATTTATGGAGACGTCTTAATGTTGTCAATTTAGAAACTTGAACTGCTTCTTCTTTCCGTTTTCGGTGCAAGAATCGCACACTTTTAAAACGGTTTTTCTTAACTATACGCTTCAGTTTCCTGTCATCTCTAGCGGACGTTTTTGGTTTTCGGCCACCATTTCGGCGATTATTTTGAAATTTTCCATTTTTTGAATATTGTGTTAGTATTTTACTAACGCTTGATTGCGAACAATGTAAATAATTCGCTATATAACATTGATTTTTACCGTGCCGATACAAATCCACCAAACGAAGTTTAATAGATTCAGGAATATCACTCACACGACCCATTTTAAGACGAAAAAGCAAACAAACTGCAAAAATAATACTGATTTTAAATAAAATCGTCTCAATTTAATCTATGTTGCCACCAGTTATGAATTGGTGATAATTAAAGGAGAATTAATGTGAAATATTCTAATATTTTGAACCACTTGAATAAATATTCTAATATTTTGACTTTTCAAAATATTTTTTTTTTCAATTAATCTTTTCAAAAATGATATTTATTTTAAGATAATAAATAAGTTTAATCAACAATAAGTTCTTAATAAAAATATCATTTGCATATTTGCATTAAAAGACATTAAATTACCAAACAATATTTTCAATTTGTAAAAAAATGTAATTATTCTAATATTTTGAATATGAGCTGTATATATGGGAAATAAGTAAATTCCAAAAATAATAGAAATAGCTCTATTTAGTTTTGAAATAATTTTTTTATCTTTGATTAATACTTATTTTTTCCAATGCGGCTGGCCATTTGTTTTCCGGCGTTCCCCCAGTCCACGTCGAAAGTTGATGGTTTCTTCTAGTGGGAACACCATATAGGCAAATAAACATCGCCCCCTGGTGCGACCTTAATTTAGACCGAGCAAACCCACAATGACATCTGGGAGACTTGCAACCTCTCCCCCCCCCCCAACCCCCACAGAGGGAATTTTCGGTCTACAGATTTTAACGAGCTTATACCCCGCGCAGACACGAAGGTATTCAGTGGCACTTGTCAGAACTTGATCCAAGCACTCTGAGCATCGAATACCAACGCACTAACCACTAAGACGTAACAGTTACCGATTAACAATAACTTTTAAAACAGAGTAAAGCATCGGTAAGTTTAGCTCTCAATAAATAGTTGTAATCCAGTATCTTGACTTAAGTAAATGAAAATTTGATCCTTATATTAAGAATGTACCTTATGTTAAAAGCTTTAATCTCAGTTTAGCATTGAATGTTATTTAAAAAAATATTTTAAACACTACGTGTTTGTTAGAGGATGGATAACAAATTGTGACTTTATTTGAGTAGCATTAACTAATTAGTTCTAGTGGGTGTCGTAGTCGGTGAACTTAAACAACTTAACTTCTTCCATGGCTGTTTATAGCTGTTTTGAACAATTCCCACTGTCTTATCATTCAAACTTTATTTTTTTTATTATGTTGAAAACGGATTGCCTCAGTCTACTTATTAAGAGCAACTTCTTTTCTTGTCTTTAGAATAATGTCTATATGTTTTCGCTTTTGTTGTTAATTTCTGGCTAAGGTAAATGAAAATTCGATAATATTGTAAACTGTAATAGCCCATGAGGTGCGTAGTGTTTTCGTTATTTTCTGCATCCTATATTATTAATCAGTAGAGGGAACCGATTTTTAATACTTTTAAGGAATTCACGTTGTGGTGTTTCGGCGTACATTGAAATACCAGAAAAACTGTGATATCTGTCTAATACGTCATAAGGCATCAACTATTAAAACCGATAATTTATGTAGTACACTTTATAAAGTCCTCCCGCTGATGTTAATAGAAACCCCAGCATTGAATTGCTACGTTATTTGCCCCAATGTTGAACTCCTTTGGCTTGATACGGTTGTCGACAGACGTCGCTGGTCACGACCATCCAGAGTCTTTCTACGGCAGCACTATTGCAGTGGGTTCGATGTTTTACCGGAATTCTTGTACAGGTATTCCTCGACTTGCGACCACTCTACTTACGACAGAAATTTTTATTTTATTTTTGCTTATTTTTATCTTTTTCTCGAAAATATTGTTCCTTGAATGTACAGTACATACCTATATGTATTACATGACTATTAAAAACTACATTGGATAACTTTGCTAAAAAAAAACTTGCAACGTATCTTCTGTCGCAAATTCTGAACCATTGGATTGTACTAACATAATAATTAGTGATGGCGAAGAATAATTCATGCCTTCTAAATAAAGTACAATGTATTTTAAATTGCGTATGTATGCATGAAAGTAAAAGATATATGTATGAACATATGGAAAAAAATTTGCTTGAAACTCCACTTACGACCAAATAAATATACGTCCAATGTTTCGGTCCCTATATCGGTCGTAAGTCGAGGAATATCTGTACTCGAGAAACACTCTCGAAACGATCGAAGTTGAAAATCTAAACTATGCTTCGTATCTCCGAAATGTCATGACCCATCCCGCGAACACCAACTTTCAAACCTCGTTGAAGTTCGCCTGAATCATGATCGTCTGCCATGTTCACTGCTCTTTCATCTTTTTAAACATCCAAAAATGTATGTCGCTCTATATAAGCTGCGAAAGAATTTACAAGAAAGTGAGTACTGCTACATGTACTAAAAGTTTACGTCTATACCAGTTATTCAAACTTTTCAGTGTTTATATTAGTTGACTTCGTAAACACTTTAAGGGCCTGTTCACATAGAATCCGCCAGCGTCAGCGTTAAAGATTCCGTTGACGCTGACTGGTTAAATGTGTCCATGATTGGATCTGATAAGTTGAAAAATTTTACGCTGACGAAGACGAATTCTATGTGAACAGGCCCTTATGACATTAAAATACTGATAAAAGGGTTTCATATATTACAATATAATGTATCACCCCGCATTATATACTGAATTATATACCGTTACTGAAGCTGGAACTTTAAAAATAATCAAAGAAAAAATAATGTAAATAAAATTGGAAAGAGTAAAGTAAGGATAACATGGGAAGCAATACATTGCAAGTAATCTTATTAAAAGCGGGCATCATTGTTCTTCATTTGTTATGGTTCGTTAAGAAGAAAATGAATGTTTTTTCACATTTGCGTAAATTGGATTATTGGATCTGAAATAGCTTCAGGCGATTCACTGAGGAATCTGATTCTCAAAGCTTAGCATACTTTAATACTTCATTAATTATATTTATGTAAAATTGAGGAAAAGCGTATTTGAAAATACAGTTGATAAGAATGTTAGATTAATTTTACTTGAATTAGATTAAAAAGTTGGCATTGTGCAATAATAAACTTAAATATTCTCTGTACTCTTTTTGTGTTTCAAAGAATACATATCTATTTTTTTAAATAAATTTCTGTTCTTCAAATCATATGATTGCACTTTTTATATGCCCATATAAAGTGTCTAATAGCTTTTGCATAAATCTAATTTAATTTTGCATAAATCTAATATAATATCTAATTTTATTTCATTATATTAGTTAGATATTTTATTCATCGCTTGGCGTTACTTGAGAATACAGTGCAATCTTTTTCTCTCTCGGGAACGTAAATTGAGTTATTGAATGAATTATGCAGATAAATACTTGTCCCAATTTTGTAAATTTAATATGGAAAATTCAAATATATTCCATGATACTGAAGAAAGGAGAAAATTAAAAAAGCATAATTTTATTTGAATAAGTTTAGGATTAAGTATCAAAACAGAAATAAGATTCAATTCCGAATAAATGAATGCTTTATTATTCTGGTGAAAGTTTGTAAATTACGGGTTGTTCTTTTTCTTAAATCTCATTGAGTTTTGAAATTTTATCTTTCGACATTGAAAGTATATTTCTTTTGAATTACACAATATTCTCGCCAAGGCTTTGCAAATCACACATTTTTTTTTAGATTATTTGAATTTTTTTCGTAACATATGTCTTTGGCAGGCTATATGCATATAAAATTTTAAAATTTGATGGTGTCTGTCTATAATTCAAGAGATTTCAGTAGCTCCATATTTGAAAGAACTCTGTACTCTTCATTGGAGAAAAACTATTGTAAAACAAGTTTCATGAAACTCAGACAAATAGTTTTCCGAATTTATAATAAGTTAAACCTTTTTTCCTTTTTATTATTAAGTTTCGAAAAAAAATTTATGTTTTACCAAAAATTTCATCGTTGCAATCGCATAGCTGCCTGAGCTGAGAGAGAAATGTTTTGTTTGTTACAAAATTACATTTCTTTTTTTTTCAGTAAAAGTTGCTGTCATGTAGAACCATAGAATAATATTTAAATAAGTTTTTAAAAAATCTGACAAATGGTTTTCTGGCTTTATAATAACTTAAATCCGTTTTTTTTTCTATATTAAACAGTTCTAAATAAATGATGGTTTGTAGCAGCATGTACTGTGAACTCCTGACTCAGTGGTTTTGTTGGTTTCTGAGATATTTTTTGTCTGAATAAAATTGGCAACATTGTTTTCCTAATGAAAACGATTTTTATTCCATTTGTAAAATGAGACGGTGAGAGATGGAATAAAATACCTTCCTGTGTAATAGTCATGTTTTGTGCAGTTATTTGAGTCTTTTTATTGTGTAAACTTGGGCGAAGTTTTATTTAATACCTATATAGTATTGTTGTAATCCCAATGAGTTACATGACCGTGACTAGAGTATGGAATCCACTATTTAAGATGGCAGAACAAGACAGTGAAGCTTAAGATCCAGACTACAGTAAGTTAGAAGCCAATAAGATAAGCATAAAAACTTCACATTTTTTGGGATGAGAAGCCTGAAAATTGGTTCTTTCAAGTAGAAACTCAATTTTTAATTGCTAACATAGTTTAAGAAGAAACAAAATTTAAATATCTTGTAGCTCAGTTGGAGTCAAAGATAGTTTTTACCTAAAATTTCATCGTTGCAATCGTATAGTTGCCTTTTGAGAAATCTCTTGTTTGTTGCAAAATTACATTTTTTCCCCAGTAAAAGTTGGTGACATGTAGAACCATAGAACCATTTTAAAACAAGTTTCGTAAATATCGGACAAATGGTTCTCCGGGTTTCTAATAACTTAGATCATTTTCCCTCTATATTAAAAAGTTTCGAAAAAATGATGGTTCACCTAAAATTTCATCGTTGCAATCATATAGTTGCCTTTTGAGAAATCTTTTGTTTGTTGCAAAATTGCAATTTTTTTTCAGTACAGGCTGCTAACATGATAAAGTTGAGCTAGTATGTATCTGCGAGGCAAGGAAAAGGAACGAAACATTTTCGAGTATTGTGAAAGACAGCAAATAAGCCAAATATGTCGTCATTCTTTGATGCAGAGGAGACACTTTTCAAATAAAGATAAGGAATAATTAATTGCGATTATTAAATTAAGAATAACACAACTGGAGTAATATATTAATTTAATTGTTTAATATATATACTCTCCATTTCAGTGCAATAAACTGATATTAGTTCATATTCTTTTAGACCTAGAAGAAGATAATGACCCAATGAGGGACGCCTGATCCAGTATAATTTAGAACATGAAAGTAGTGTGTTGCCTTAAAAACTCATGCATGAAAAAATTTTGAAAAGTAAGAAATGGACTTTTTCTCCAAACATAATTTATAAATCATGTGTCGACGCAAGGCCTAATCACCTACTGATCTCTAACTGATATCTTTCGGACTCCCAGGGATCTGTCTTAATCAGTCTCAGAACTACTAATCTAATGAATAAACTATTTTTATGTTCCTTCTCTCACAGACAGGGCAGTTACGGTAGAGATGTTAAAAAAATTCCTCAAATGTTCAATCAAAGTTTCACTTTAGGTCTATTGAAATGATGAGTTCTTTCCATTTCCTTTGCCTTATTCGTAAAATATGTGTTCAGTCTTTCTACGCGCCTGAAATATTTCAAGCATAAATTTTTTCGTAATTTTTTTTTCTTTTTCTTTCAAGTCATGAGAAAAAAAATTAAAAATTTTATTTAGAGGACGGCTTTATACACTTCCTTTTGACTTCTCCAAGTTCAGCCAACCTTTTAATAGTATGTTGTTCATGCCTCAAGAACTATCTGTGTAAATCACTAAAGGTGGCTTTAAAATATTGGTTCAAACTCGTCGTTTAGTAAACGCACACGAGATTTAACAAATACTTCCTGAGACAACGCTTAGAATTAAACTGAAAAAAAATTCATATTTTCTGTAGAACATTTATCTCTAGTTACCATCTTCAGCTGAGTTGACCTCAACCAACCTTCGATTTTAAAAAGGTAATTAAGTAAGTACATTCACGAAATAACATTTTCCGACGACCTGATCAGGTGGAATTTCTATAGTTCACTTCAACGCGCTCTTTTCCTATTTGATTGCAGCATCATTCTGCATAGCACTATGATGGAACAGAAATTTAAGAAATGAATTAATTTTAAGACATTAACAAAAAATTTCCGGATGAAATATAATTTAAACTGTTCTGATCAATGCCATCGAGCTGACCTCACTTAAATGTTAAATTAGTTGTAGTTTAACTTCTAAATGAGATTTAAATAAATGATTTGGATATACTAATGTCTTAGGTATGAAAAATTCATATTTTGATCATTAACAGCGTTTTAAGGTAGCACTAGCTTTGAGGATGAAAATGGAAAAGAAAGTTCTGAATGTTGTCAAGAATACGAGATGTACCCCCTTTTTCAAATCGCCGTGCCAGTAAAAATTTAGAGTGCAAAATGATAGATATTCAGTCATTCTTCTTGCTTACCAAGAAATGAAAATAATATCTTTGTATATGTTTCCTTTACTGTATATTTTAAACTTTAAGTTGGTTTACTTGAGGTTTCTGTGTACTAACCCTATTGGATTCGCTAACTTCAATGTTAAACTATGGAGAAAATGTGTCTAAGGATTGCCTACTTGGATTGAAAGGTTTTTTATTTTTTTAATTGTACTCCGTAATAGAGAAAGAAATTTTACACCTTGGGGCTTTTTTCGACTTTTTAAAAAAATGCACATAATATTTTAAACTTTAAATTATTCAGAGGAAAATCTGGTAAAGTGTGTTTTAAATACTCATAAATTTCTTTGATGGACATAATTTATAAAATGAATCCTGTTGCGATATGCAGAAAAGTTCAGGCTATCTGAAAATGCCATTTTTATTCGATTATCAGCATTTATGTAGCTGTAAATAGTAGACAAATTATCTCCATAGGTTAACATTGAGGTGAGAGAATCCAATAGGGTTGGTACACAGCAAGCAGCGTTAGCCCATTGTTGACCAGTACCGAGTAAACTCATGTTTTTACACGCAAATGTTGAAGACAATTTTGGATAAAAGAAACTCATATTGGAGAAATTTTTGATCAACTGAGCATTGCTTTACTTGAAAACTACCTTTACAATGACCTGAATGAGTTTCAGGCAGATCCGCACATTTTGTCATTTAAACTGTGAATATCAGACCTCCCGTATAAAGAAAACAGATTTCAGAAAATAAAAATAATGTACATTATCCCAAAATTTTAGTCTTTGCCGGCAACTTTCGTATATAGTTAAACAAAATTGCCAATCAACAAAGTGTTAATGTTTCATAATTATTTCGATAAAAAAAAATAGCTGAAAGCTTTGAACGACTTCAAGCAGAATCCTTATCATTAATTCTCAAAATGACCAGCCGGTCAAAATTTACTCTTCGGAACACTGACACCACATATATTAAGCTATCCATTCACGCTTGTTTCGAAACGAAAATGAACGCCTGTCCTCCAGTCTTTTCATGCCTCTTTAAAACTAGAAGGGCGAGTCTTATGTTTTATTTGCACACCGCTATTATTGAAAGAAGCAAAATTCTAATTGGGCAGGGGGTAAGAGCACACACACAAACCTCGTGATGAATAATTAATGATTAGCATAAAAGGATGGGCGTGGGGGTAAGGAAAGTATTTAGAAAGTCTGGAATGGTGTCGCGCTGTGGGTTTTCATAAAAGGAGCGTTCTTGTTCTGCGTCGAACTTAGACGCACGTAATAAACAAAAGATGTAAGGAAGTATGCAGTGTAACCGTAATTAACAGATGGTAAATCACTCGAAACCTGTCAGTAGTAGGAGAATTAATATATCTGGAATGCTCTGAGCGTAGGAGAGCACAGTAGATAATTTTCTTTTATTTTCTAGTTGCATGAAGTATGCGGTATATAATGGTAATGATTGAAATGGGAATTCATGTTGCATTTTAAATTCAAATTTCATTTCCATAGGGTAAAATTTAGCATTAGGTAATGTCTGTTTATTAATTAATCACCAAATGATCAAAAGGTGGGAGCAAATAGGTTATTTTGGAGAGACTAGTATCTTTTTTCTCTGCATGATTTATGACTTATGGTTCTTGAAGATTTGAAATGAGTATCGCTACAGAACTTTTTTGCGACTACTCGGCACTTACTAATCAATGCTTTTTACTATTAAATACCTTTTTTTATATTTTTACGTAACAAGTAAGAGAGCCGTTATATTAAAAAAAATCCATAATAAAGTTTTCAAAGCAAAATGCCTTTAATGTTCCAAGTCTATTTAAGTTGGTATTTTCATGTTCTGTGACTGGTGTTTGCATACGTGTCTCTGTAAACAATGTAAAAACTCTTTAACTATGCCTAATAAAACTTGATCCACACCCATTAAATTTAGTTCATAGTTTCAAAAATATACAACTGATTTGAAAACGCACTATCATCCAAATTTTCTATGGAAAATAAATAAAAAGGGTCAACCATATATGATTCATATTTTATTCATATTACTTTGTTGGACTGACCATAAAACGTGAGCTCATATAGCATCATTATTAAATGCTATTTTCTAATTATACTTCTAATATTATTGTGTATTACAAATGTTATCATACGTAGTGATATTTTTTTAGATTTGATGTTTGAACGTCAATTCTTCCTTCATTAGCAACGTCTTAGCTTGAAAATTTTTAAATAATGGAAATGACCATTTTTAAAACCATAACATACTGTGTGAATATACTTATTAGTAAATAGCGAGGGAATCTTTAATTTGCCAAACTTAACCTTAACTTTAGCCTGCCAAAACATTAGTCACACATTGATTGTCTCGAATATTTTCCCCTGCTTTAAAGGGGAATCAAAATATATGTCTTAAAAGCCTAAAATGGTTATATTTTAAGACAGGTCAATGAATATTTAAGAAAAAGCTAACATTTTAGTTACTTATCTTGATGTATATTTGGAACTTTCAGAATTAAATATAATTAAAGAAATTCGATAAATAATCAGTAATTTTAGTAAACAGTGACTATTTTTACTTGTATCGTGTAATGTTGAGTATGACAGTGTACCGTGTAATATCTTATTATCATTTTAACATTTTTACTGAGCTGTTGCAATAGAGGGTATGGGGATGAGTCCAATCCAAGTACCACTGAATAACTATCATATTCTTTAGTGAAGTTCACTGTCACCTGAGCTATCCTCGTTTGTTTCTGGGGCAAGACCTCCTCCGCCGTCTGCTTCCAATCGTTTGAACTGACCGTCCATCTTTTTTAAATTTGACCCCCACTCATGGCATGGACGTTTGTAGCCGTTCGGAATGGGCTTTATGCAGAAGTCCCGGTCTAATTAGACCTCGTGTAGAAAAAATTGGCCATAGCGTTCCCAATCAGACCAAACCTTTTTTAAATACTCAAGGCACAGAGCAAACGCATTCCTCTACAATTGCATCTTTAACTTTTTCCTGTTTAATTGCGAGCCGGGGAGACTTGGCAGACTTGCGGAGGATGCGACAAGGAAGAAAATATAAAATATATTGATAGATTAGGAGGAAAAGATATTCAAAAAAAGAAAATTCCTCACAGCACGAGCACAACTCATCAGCGGGAGAACCCCGCCTAAACGTAAGAAACACAGGTGCGATCGCAGGCCTCGGAAGAAAATCATTTCTGAGACTCCTTAGTGAAAACCGATCATAAGATGTTAGTTAAACATACATTTACAAAACAAAGATAATTAGTGGTAGTTGTTAGTTAAACATACATTTACAAAACAAAGATAATTAGCGGTAATATGCGTAAAGCTAACATCCTGTGTCATTGGTCTCAAAGAGAAAATTGGGAATGGTGCGAGAAAAAAAGGCTCAGAAAGGATATTTCTGAAATCTCCGGCAAAGCTCAGTTGAGAAGGGCACTAGTCTCGAGAAGATTAGATGACTCGGGTTCTATTCCCAGAACTGGTACGGTTGTTACGACCCCCCAAAACAAAATATTTTGGCTTGTTAAAAGGTCATGCATTTCAGTCATTATTGTTCTATTTTCAGCCGCATTGCAGATGATTGCAATTTAATTATTATGAAATAAGTACATTTTTATCAATAATTTTATGACTCGAGATGTAAGAGGAATTTTACTAATCAGTTGTAAAAACCGAACTAAAAACACACTTCTTAATGCTAGTAAGACACGGCAAATTGATAATTATGCAGTTAATCATTCAATTACGTTATTCAAGTAAAATATTCTCACCTTTTGTTGAGGAACTTTATACGTCATACTTCTAAAGACAGTAAATTTATATCCCATTTCCTGTACTATCTGAGCTAAGCAAAATTATATAACCGGAAATGATGTGTTTGATATTGTGCGAGTTACAAAATGTTGTTTATCTTTAAATATATTTCAAACACAAAGGAGTACTTGAAATTTATTTTGCATGCAAAAAGTTGCCTTTGTTTCATATTTCAAAATACTAACTTGTAGATGTCTTTCTCAAAGCTGCATAATCTTTTATCTTTAGAATCCTGTCTGTGGAGGATTCGGACTGCGAAAGATATGAATTTATTCGTATAATCTTTCATAAGATGATATTTCATGATGTCAACACACTGTCATGGATATGATAAGCACACATAAAGTTGACAGATTTTCCTTCAGTAATCTTTTGAAACAAACATTGCATTTTATAAAAAGAAGCAGTATTTTTGGTCAAAGATACAAATGATAAAACGAACGTACAAAAGTATTTTATGTCGTATTGTAAATAATAACAAGGAAATTTCTCGATATTCAAAACTCCAGTCTAATCACTTCGTATATTACATGGCATCTTCATGTTCTGGACCGGATAATTTTTTTTTATCTCGTTAGTTTTTTTTACAAGGCTCGTTAGTTTTTTTTCCTCTATATTCTAAAACTTGAAAATTTGAACTTTATGCTAATGATAGCTTGTTAATGTAATATGTTATTAAATTGACTATTTCTTTGGCAGAAAACTTGGGAAAAAACTTAACATGGATTCCAGATAAAAATCATAATTAAATACAAAATGACATACATAATTTTTCCCGTTCGTGAGCGTATCAGTGTTAATTTATGTAACTGGTTTCTAAATTTGTCGCTCGCGTGTGTGTTCTAGAATTAAAAGAAATTAACAGTACCTAGTATTAAAGTATAAATCGGTATATTTTTTTAAAAAAAGAAATCAATCTAGCATTAGGATATCCACGAGTACTTGTAATAATGATTTAGAGCAGGGGGGGGGGCATTAAGTCGATCGCGATTGACCGGTGGACCACCAAGACATTTTGGGGTGACCGCTTTTACTAAGACCTAAGACGCGCATACTAAAAGAAACATAGCATTTATGGAACACCGACGCCAGCTAGACTGGACAAGATTGGCGAACAGTATGCAGACTAAATCCTCTACTAACTATAATTACGAGAACTAACTTTAGATGAAAATGATTTATTCTTTAATGTATTTTGAATTGTTTGATAATAAATGCATCATTTGATATTATTATATTTATGGCTATTATTATTATGTTTGTATCTTGCGTTTTGCTTTAAACGTGGTTTTAAAAGAGTAAGTTTTTTTTATTGTAGTTATGTAGGTAAGTACATATTCCGTATTTATTATGCCACAGGGTGGACCGCAACACCTTGAAAAAATTAGAGGTAGCTCGTACCTTGGAAAAGTCTGCCCACCCCTGATTTAGAGTTAAGTTAAGAGTATTGCCCACTCTTTAAAAGTATGTGTAACTTTAGGATGGCGTAACAGCAAAATTTCTCCTGATGACCCGCATAGTGTTATACTTTCATTGCGACATAAATGCAAGATAAAAGACATATCAGACGAATATTAAATGTATTATACCTTAAAAAAATTCACTTTTGTTTTTCCAGGCTAATGCCTTCTGATCATAACCCCTCTGAGCACGTCTTCGCAACCAACTGTTGTAAAGACACCACGCATTCGCAACTACTCGTTCCGTGGGCATTTCCGCATTTAGCTTCTACTTTTGTTAGACACATTTTTCCTCCGTGAAAACAAATTTCAAGAGATGTCAAGAAACAGTGAGATTTGGGGATGATAAAAGAACGGAAAAAAAGGAAATTTGTGTCGACCTTGATCTAACAGCGACCTCTTTTTCTTCCGAGGATGTAGCACATGGGCATTGGAGCGAGCAGACGAGTTCGAAGTATCCACAGAGGGATACACCGCTTAGAAGGGCTTTTTTTTTGTTTGTTCCATCCCGACCTCCCCCTAATTCTTTTTTTGTTCCGCAAGTTTTGTTTGGTACTTTCTAGCCAATTACTTTAATCGGTTTTCCTAGAGTCGCGATACGTTTTATTTAGCCTATGAGGCAGTATTATACTGTCGAAGCTGTATTTATTTATGTATTTTTTTAGATCAATCAGATGCTCGCTGAGCAGACTAGACTTATTGAATGTATCTGCCGAAATTATTGAAATTATATTTCAGATATGCTCTGGTTAGGTTCATAAGATAGATGCGATCTGATTTTCACCCAGTTTCAGACGCCAGAAGTATTTCAGACGGGAAGAAATAATTACGTATTAAATCATATAAAATTTCGCTTATAGTGACATTGCATTATAATTAAATCATCCATGGTTGAGTTATATCTGCAAACGAGGAACAGTAGTTTATCATTTATACAGCCATAAAGCAATGTATGAATTGAAAAATGAAAATAAAATAAAAATAATTTTAAAAATTCCCCCAAAATTTTATAAATTAACCTTGGGCTCCCAGTAACCCATACTGATTACTGTTCGTATTCGTGCGAAAAAGCAGAATGCCCGGGGAGTGCGAAAATGGTTTCGTGTATCGAAAAAAAAATGAACTTTTAAAAGGGGGCACACTGACTACACTGAAATGACCGTAAAAATGATCAAATTCGAGCTACTGAAACTACAATTATATATATATATATATATATATATATATATATATATACAATTTTTTTGTTTTATATCAAAATTACAATTCTTCAGTTATATTTTATGCAAAAATAGAACTTGTAAATCCATAAATAATTTTTAGATTTTATTTTTAAATGTACACATTACTAAAAAGGAAAAAAAAATCATTGGATGTTTCTCGCATCATAAAATTAAGAAATATACATGCAGAAACTATTTTTTGGTCAAATTAAATTAATAATATACTCAAGTTTAATGTAAAATGAAAAAAAATTTACATAAAATTTTTAAAAAATTAAAATTTAGCAATTTTTTTAAAAACATTTTCCAATTTTTTTTTTTACAAATTTATTTTTATTTTTTGGTTTTAGTATGTAAAGAAGCTTAAAATACAAATCTGATAAAAAAAATTTTGTGTGTCTAGCACACATAGTTTGGGAGTAACAGTGCGTGTAATCCAAAAATTTACATATTTGAGAAAACTGAAATTAAAGTTGGAATATATATGGCCATGGCAACAGAGTGAGCATTACATAAACTCTCATAACTTGAGAAATAACGTGAATTTTTCTATGCGATTTTTTGCATATTGTTCAGAAATGTCCCAAAAATCAGAATATAGCAAAAACCAAAAATCGATTTTTAGAAGTTTCACCTTTAAAAAGAGCTTGAAATGAACAAACTCCTCATCATGATGTAAACAGGTTTTAACCACAAATATAGTAAAAGTAATTGAACTGTTATTTCTTTATTTGGAAAAAGTCTGTTACATTCGTCTCTTTACATGCCATGCTGATATTGTTCCGGACGAATTGCATTTTAGTGATAACCTTTTCTTTCGTGATGCACGGATAATCCACAAAACAACATTCAGCTCATGAATAATCAGAAATTCGGCGTAAACTTTCGGCGGGAAAAGACATTTTAACAGTCTTTTTCTGAAAGGGTAACAGGGCAACGCAAATAAATGATGTATAATATCGTGGGAATTATTTATAAGATACGGTTTGCATTATCTGGCCCTTGCACAGCACTTTTATTCTAAACTGAGATTTTTTTTTATCGTTTCGCTTTATTTCAGTTTTTACTAGTTTTTGTGCTTTTACCTTTGTTTTTCCAAATTTTAAAATGCTTCAACTTTACGCGGAATTTTTTAAAACGTACCATATCTGACTGCATATTTCACAAGAGATGCATGATACGCACCATCATAAAAAGAGCTTGTATATGCAAAAGAATTTACATTTCTGACATAATGAGACAGCAGTCCATCACAAAAACGTCAAACTGTGACTTTAAAACGCTGGGTGGTTTCAGCAACTGGGCAATAATGTCGATATGCTCATTTTTAGCTTTTTTCTCTTGACGTCCCAGTATAACTCATTTATAACACTGTATCATAGTTCTGAGACTAACTAGTCTCAGTGGTTATTTCGTGACGGCATAGTGTCATTTTAGTAGCTTTCCCGTAGTCATTATGTTTATATAGAATGCTATCACAACACGAAATGAGAAACTTAATCAGCTGTTTCATATACTGAACAACTTTATATTTAGTGACATCGGATTTTATTCTCATCACATTCTAGCCAACAACAGAACTAAATTCTTTTACCATCAATTATATACTGAAATTCCGCAAGTAGTACTTGAAGAATGCCAATGGTATTCAACGGCTGTAAAAGCTTATTAGGGAAGATAATACCAAGATTAGTAGCTAAGCATGCTGAAGACACATGGTACACAGCACAAACTGTTTTTAAGCTCAACTGTGTGACTTAACCGTTATTTTGTCGGTCCGGGTACCGGATGGTCGCTCACACTGGGGAAAGGGACTTGGCAAATATGCATCCCTATATATGTTTGCAGGCAATTTTATTTTTTGACAGGAATTTAGGGTCGTAATTTGTTTGTTACACTCTTACAACGGGAATTGTGGCAACAATTGATCATACCCTCAAATCTATTCCTAAGCGAATATAAGAGAGTCACGTGTATATTGCCTAAGTTACAAGATTAGTCTGAATGTTTAAGGCTGTTGTTTACTAACACTATTAGATTCGCTCACCTCAATGTCAACCTATGGAGAAAACATGTCCATGGATTGCCGAATTGGATTTAAAAAAAATTTTTAAATTGTACTCCATAATAGAAAAAGAAATTTTACACCTTAGGACATTTTTCTTTTTTTTTAATGCAAATAATATTTTAAAATTTAAATTATTCGGGGAGAAAATATGGTATAGTGTGTATTAAATGCTCCTAAATTCCTTTGGTGGACGAAATTTATAAAATGAATCCTGTTGCAAGGTTCAGAAAAGTTCAGGCTATCTGAAAATACCATTTTTATTGGATATCTGCATTTATGTAGCTGTAAACAGTAGACAAATTTTCTCCATAAGTTAACACTGAGGTGAGCAAATCCCATAGGGTTAGTACACAGCAACCTTAATGGCGGAATTGTCTTTTCACTCCGTATGGGTTATTGCATGTCTCTTCGCGTTATCATTATTATTGTCAGTAACATTGAATCGATCCTTATCATACAACAGGGATAAAAAAAGAAACAAACTAGCTCCACCTTTGCGTACATGTGGTATAAAACAATCCTTACTGTTAAACTCGTTTTACGGTTTATTGCTGTAAAAAAAATAGTTTTTAATCGTTACAGCTCACTGATCAATGTCTGAGACATTATAGCATAAGACTGACTAAAGTTTTGTCCTTAGAAACTTTTCAGTCTTAGTTCAGGAGGAAAACAAACATATAAATTTTATCGATGGATTTTATATGCTTTAAACTAGATATATTACTAAATTAAAGCTTAAAAAGTTAGGAGCATTAAAAATGAACTTATTTTGTTTAACTTTTCCCTATATATTAATTTTTGATAACATGATGAAAGTACAATATTTTAACTAAAAAAATCAATTTCTTTGTTAGAAAACTGCTCAAATTCACTGTGAAATTACTTCATTTTCAACATACATAATTTGCTCGATAGACTAATATTGAGTGGTAGTTTAATGCATTTGAAACAGATTCTGTTTTGTTGAAATAGTATTAAAATATTTATAAGTATGTAGATAATTGCAAAACTGAACTTTGACAGACTTCTCTCACAGCAGTGCGAGCTATTTTTCTTCTATATAAAATTCATTACATAAATAATTTATCCGTGTTAATACTTTATGTATTTTAACGTATATCAAATTCCACAACATGAAAATGGAGGAATTATCCAAATGGTATGCAACTCTGGGTGGGAGAGTGACCGATTCTATCCTGTTTCCATTGTTGTTTTTAAAAGAATACATTAAAGTTCAAAACAGCATAAGCTCTTTGTCTTTCTCCCTTTATCCGAAAGATAATGAAACTGAAAATTTGCAAACCCATTAAAGGATTGATGTTATGTTTATTTCCGAGTAAATAAAAATAACCAATCTAATATAGGCTTTATATTATACTCTTCGTTGAGGTCATATTTTTCGTTAAAAATGTAGTATTTGAATCTATATATATAAAACAGTTCCGTAACTGACTGACTCACTGACTGACATACAACGCACAGACCAAACCGCTGGACCTAAAGGGCTGAAATTTTGCATGGCGATTCTTCTTATACTGTAGGGGTGTACTAAGAAATATTTTTGAAAAATTCTTCTTAGATTTTTTTAAATTAAATTTTTAAGCTGTGTTACTAACTTTTTTTAAGTTTGCCTTTAAAATAATAGTTTGAGGGTTATAAAATTTATATCACGAGAAAGAGCATAAAAATTCCTTTAAAATGAAATTTTTTTCGAATCTTTACTTCCATTTTCTGATTTTTGGTGAATTTTTAAAGATTAATTTTTAGAATTTAATTAATTAAAGGCTGATCACATGATTTTTTTCCTGGCACTTTAAATAAATTTATCGTCCCGTGCATAACAAATAAATAGACAAAAAATATTTTTTTTCTTGGTAATGCGGCAGACGATTGGACATTATCAAAAAAATATTAAAATACAATAAAAGATATTATGTTCCTCAAACTGTACTATATGAACTGTACTATATTCTTTAGTATGTCCTATTACATTTAATTTGAATATTTTCTTCTACATTATTTTGTCTATAAAAATATCCCTTACTATTTTTTTATAAATATATATTTTTTTGTTTTTTTACATCAATTGTATACATGGATCGTCGTATATATATTATATATATATATATATATATATATATATATATATATATATATATATATATAATATATATTTATTTATTTATATATATATATATATATATATATATATATGTGTGTCTGTGTGTGTGTGTGTGTGCGTGTGTGCGTGTGTGTACCGGAGGTAAAGGGCACTAAGTCACAATTTTGGGATTTTACAGTACTAAATGAAATCCACTCATTTGTCTTTACCTCTCTACAATGATAGGACGTGGTGCTATATTCAAATGGCAAGGTCCCTTCTATATAAAAATTTTAGTTAGAGCTTGCGCTACTGAAAAGAGGGCAAAATATATGTAAGAGAAAAGTTAAACAGTCTTCTTTTTGAAAATGGACATGGTGCCTTTTACCTCTGCCCCCCCATATATATATATATATATATATATATATATATATATATATATATATATATATATATATATATAATTGTCGATATCAATGCATATACTGTTGATAACAATACATGGTTTTTATTGCAGTACATTGTATCATTACTACTCTCAAGTAAGAAGAGTGTTTTCAGTCTTCGGAATGTGAATTCAAAACCCTTTTACTTCCAATAGGGATATTTAGATCTAATTTTGTGTCTCGTAGTCTCCTTTTGCTTGTTTTGTTGCTTTAGGTTTAGTTTTTGGGTTTGGTTTTAGAAGTACCAGAAATGTTCATAAGATGCAGTTAAAATTTTAATTGTGTGCAATGTGCTTTATGAAATACGTCTTTTAAAATGACTGTCTGAAAAAGAATTGAATAAATATCTTTTTTTTATGTTTGGAAAGTATTGCGAATCTAAGTTTGTGTAAAGAAGCTCTGTCGAGTATCACCAAAATTAGAAATTTATAAATGCTTCTAATAGCTGATACAAATTTTCTGAGTTAAATCTTTGGTAAAAGTTATCGATTTAGATTTTCAAATAATCCTTGCGAACGATTAAACTTTTTTTTATCCCTATAACATATCTATAACATATATAATGGTGTAAAAATATAGTTTCGAAAATAAAGTTATGTTTTTATATGGAAGCTTTATATGCAATGGTGTGTCTGGATTATTTTAAGATATAGTAATTGAATGTATTTATTAAAATACAGCCACAAGCTTTTCCGATTTATTTTTTATTGTAACTACTATGTAATACGCTATTCTTCTGCTATCTTAGAATGTTCAATAGAGCGTATGTACCGTATTGGAAACTGGATTTTTCCCCCAGTTTTCTGTGTAAGTTACGAATTTTTGAACTGTTTCAAAAAAAGAGAGAATTAATAATAATAATAATAATAATATAAAAAACTATAAAAGAGCTTGTTTCGAGATTTTAAATACGCTCCAAGGTGATATTGACTAATTAAATTAATTATTTTTCCTTCTTTTGCCAAACGTCGCCAAGGAATTACTATATTTCTTGTTTTATTGGAAATTTCGGTACTTGAAACTTCGACTCTTTGACTTTAGACCTTGAAAAAAGTCAGGAACGCAAAAAGCACCCGAGTATAAATAATGAAGGGGTGGGATGCATAATAAGTAGTTCCTGACGTTTGCAGTATGATTATTTAAAGTTACGTATTTCAAGACTGGGAGACGAATTTTATAATCTCACTTTTGGCAGGTAGTCTTTACAGTGGTAACCGACTATTGGAAAAAAACAATAGACCACAGGGAAATTAAAAAAATATTCAAAGCGAAAAATTTCAGTATCGTTGAATAATTGAAATTATAAATTAATTTTAAAATATTATCTAATTAATTAAAAATGTACATGCAGTAATTAAAAAGGAAAGGGGGAATGGGACAGAGAATTCCTTGAAAATAATACTTCTTCACATCGTCGGGATAGTTAGTTCCCTTGGTACAATATCGCGCTAGATGTTAAATGACGTGAGTTCAAATCCTTTTTTATAATAGATGCTCGTTATAAATGCTGTGAAAAGAGATTCGGAAAAATCTTTATTTCAGAAAGTTGTGATCTTAAATGGAACAATATATTTTCGTATAAAAACGTAAATAATATTTTAAGGATTTAATTTAGATATGGTCACGTAAGTAATCACGATTATCGTGATGAAGTAAGTATTTTTTTTTAAATTAATAAATCTGTATTTACGAGGATGTCCAACAATAATAGCAACCAGAATCAGTCGAAATTAATAACTATCATCTACTAACACTAACTGTTAGTTCATCGAGAATGTTTACCCACTGGACCTTGACACTACGTCTGGGCGGAATGATTTTAAATCACCAGTGGAAAAAGTATCCGGTTTTTTGAAAGTCCTTGATTGTACTGACACTGGCCTTAATGACATAAGATTGCTTTTAGTTACAATCCCTCGATTTGTTAAAAGCATAAGAGAAGTATTACTAGTTCAGCGTAACACATTTCAGCAGCTTGATTCAGCATCTAAATTACAGTTTCTATAACTGCTCTAATTTTTCCTAAAAGTGTAATTCTTCGTTCATAACCAAGACAACTAAAGAAAACTTGTACTTATGGCTGCTGTACACTAACCCTGTTGGATTCGACCACCTCAATATGAGTTTTTGGAGAAAATTTGACTACTATTTACAGCTACATAAATACTGATAATCAATTAAAAAGGGTATTTTCAGTGAACTTTCCTGCACCTTCCAACAGGATTAATTTTTTTTTAATTTCGTCAACCAAAGGAATTTAGGAGCGTCTAAAACACACTATACTATATTTTTTCCCCGTACAATTTAAAATTTTAAATATTATTTGCATTTAAAAAAACGAAAAACAAAAAACGCCCAAAAGTGTAAAATTACTTTCTCTATTATGGAGTAAAATTAAAAAAAAGAAATCTTCAAATCCAAGTCGGCAGTCGTTGGACACATTATCTCCGTATGATAACATTGAGGTGAACGAATCCAATAGGGTTAGTACACAGCAGCCTTAACCATTGGTTATAAAATCCTTCAAAGGTAATTTTTCATGGCCTTTTCTAACTTTTACTTTAGAGTTCACTTGGGGGGAGGGACCACATTAAGATGAACTGAGTGAGATATCCATTTGTTCCCAACTGCTCTTCAGAAGAGAAAAAAAATTTGAATCGTGAGGAAAATAAGAAAACCTGATTCGAATTTTCTTGGCTTTGAGGTGGGATTATGCGAGCAGTATTTCCTGACCAGCACGACTGTCGTTGGTGATGTAAGTTTTAATCTCTTTGAATGGGAATTGACCTAATTAAAGAATGTCGTGATTCACAAAGCTTTATTCAGTTGGTTACGATGTTGCATATTAATTAGAGGAAGTTGCGCATCTGGGATTTGCCTTCATTCAAGGAATATCTAGATTAAGCGTGGTACATATAACTTTTTTAATCGTGGTATTTCATAATCAAAACTACCTATTTTGCTGCGTTTCAAGCACTGTGGTACATTTTTTCTGGTTTTTTTTAATTCGACAGGCGCTTATCTTAAGAACATTTCCTGACCGCTATTATTGTTGGCATCTTTATTATGTTAGTATCACATAGGTGCACTAACAACATGTATATATATATATATATATATATATATATATATATATATATATATATATATATATATATATATATATATTTCTGTGTTTCCATTTGCTCCTTGGTTGCAAGTTTTGTGACGTCAGACATCTTGCGGTTACCTATTCTTAACTTCCACTCTGTCTGGCTCCAGGCTTGGTGTTCTATGATTGAGTGGATGTATATTCAATTCTACAGTTTCTCATGGATTGTGCGGTGTCTAAGTATATTTATTGTATAGATCATACTTATCAGAAACAATCTATTGGTTTTTAGACAGTATCGACACCGCTCATGAAGAGATGCTGTCAAAAACCTCTTTCATTCTTATCTTTTCATGTTTTTAGTTCCTGGCTGCAAGTAGTTTTAGTGCTCATACTGGTTTTTCTCTTTCAACTTTATCTTTATATATATATATATATAATGTTATAATTCAGATTTTTAATATAGTTCAATTATATGCATGTATTGTAAAAATAACTGTTCCATCATCATTCTTGGAAAGAATATTTTTTTTTCTTTTTGTGTTAGAACTCTATAGATATCCCAGTATAAAGTTGTGAAGAAAAATTCCATCGATTCTTCCTTACTCCAAAAAATACATGAAAAATAATTTATACTTTGAGGGAAATATACAATCTCTAACAGTTTCCTCGCGTTGTTTGTATAGACGGTTATTAACAATCGCTTAGGTAAAAGAACTTAAAGATTTTCCTATTGTATAATGATAGTCAATTAATCACTTAGTTTTTAACAAACGGCTTATTTTTAAATCATTAATTATTACGATGTCATAACTGGAACTGCTAGCACGGAAACTTGTGAACCACGCAAAGCTGTAGCACACAGCTTCTTATATATACAGAATAAAAAAAGGGTGTTTTGAGCTAAATAATGCAGTACTCCATCAGACGTTAGATCATTATGTATGTATGATTGTCTTTATCGACAATTCACAAATGCAAATATAGGCAATTGGCCGTGTTTGCAATTGTGAATAACATTCTATGGGGAATTTTTATTTTTGTGAATTAACGTATTTTTTTAACCATAAGAAACATAAAAAAATCGACAAAATATTGGTGTGCGTATTATGGTTGGAAGGTAGCGTTAAACAAAATTTTTTAATATATATTATACATATTTATCATAAATATTATATATATTTTTTATCTTTATCAAGTAAGAAATTGAATATATCTTTATATACGTAACAAAATACAAAATATACTTTTCTAAAAATCCTCCCATAATTTGAGGTTCATCTTATCGTCCAGAAAATACGGTATTTATTCCCACAATGGTGCTCAGCCTGATGAAGAACCACGCTTATTAATTGGAAACCAGTTGTGATTTTAAATTTTATTATATATTTCAAGAATATGCATATCCCTATTGTTATTACTCTAAATGTAAAATCATGCGTAAATTTTGAAATATATATTTTTAAAAATCTTAATCTGCAATTATCTCGGTTGAGTCCAATTTTTAAATCAAATGATGCGTAAATTCGAATTATATCGAAGAAATGCAAACATGTGCTTTAAATATGTATTTCCAGTTATGTTACCTCGTAAAGAGGATCTTGGTGCGAACCACAACACTTTTTGCAGCAAAAAAATTCAGCGTGTAGCTGGTTTGTTAAAATGTTTCATGCTCTGGTTCTCGCGTTTCATTACACACCCATTTAAATGCTTTCGACGGTTTTAACTATTAGATTTCTTCCTAATCAGAAGACACTCGTATAAGGACAAAACTGAAAGGTTAAAACAATTACTGTCGAGAATTATATAGGCCATAAAGACAGAAATTCCTTGAAAGTATTGTTTAAAACTATCAACGCCTTATGCAATAATAAATCAAAAAATAACAGTTATGTTTCATTATTGCTAATTTTAATATTACTCACACACACACACACACACACACATACACACACACATATATATATATATATATATATTCAGGTAATATCTAGATTCTGTGTGGTACATTTAACTCTCTTAATAATTAATAATGGCATTTCATATAATCAAAACCACCAATTTTGCTGCATTTGAAGCATTGTGGTACATTATTTTCTTTTTTAACGGTACAGATTCTTATCTTGAGAGCATTGCCTTATGTATGTGCGTGTATATATATATATATATATATATATATATATATATATATATATATATATATATATATATATATATACATTACTTATCAGCGTGAGAAGAAATCTAGTATTAAAACGAACTGTTATTTTTAAGTAAAAATAAATAATATTTAATTGTATTGCGTTACACATTGTAATTAACATGGGATATTTAGTTTCAAAAACCTGTATATTTAAGAAAACTACTTGTATTCCTTAGATTCTTTCAACAAAGCTAGAAAGAAAATTTTGTGATGAGTGCAATGGCTTTATTACTATTTTTTTTAAATGCAATTAGCTTTCCTTTATGACGGAAGTTTATACGGCCATTTATAACTTTTAATTCTGAAAGCAAAGTGAAACAAGGTATGTGGTTTAAAACGTAAATTGCTGAGTTAATAGAGAAATGCATAGAGCCATAATGAGAGTGCGTTTGTAATTGTGAGCATACCTTTCATGTCTACTCAGCAATAAAATAAAGCTTTGTTCTTTTTAGACTCAATTCTGAACAAATATTCTAATACATGGATTTATTTGACACCAAAGAACTTAGATAATGATATTAAATTTTCCATTTTTTGGAATGTAGGGATTGTCTGATGGCCGGTTGCTTATAATAAGTAAAACAAATGTGAGTATTTACAAGAGGATACTTTATTGAGTTTGCAGGGACCACTATAAAATCGCATCTCCTCTTTTGGGTTGTAGAACGATCTAAGGAGTAAAATATTTCGTAAAAGTTAAGTAATGGGATTAATTCAAGAGCTATAAATCGGCATAAAAACTGGATGTTTCCGTGAAGCACAGGCTGCGACTCCATCGCTAATGTGATAGAGCTGTTCTTTGCCAACCCGCACGCGAATCTTCTGAGACACCCCATCTTTCCCTTCACTCACAAGAGTTCGACGTCAAAGAAATGAATTTACGCTGCAGATGTTCTTTGATAGTGTTGAGGTGGCTTGTATTTTTAAGCTTTTATTAATTTAGGTAGCTTTTCACGACGACTTACTACAGTCGAACACCGTTATAACGAACTTCAAGGGACCAAAGATTTTGTTCGCTTTATCCGGTGGTTCGCTATATCCGAACCGTCAAGAAAAAAGCTAGAGTTCACAAAATGTATAACTCATTAGTTGCAATGTGTATTCAATAATGATGTATTAAACAAATGATAAAATCTATTGAAAATGATCATTGATGAATTAAATCGACTAAAATTGATTACATTAAACTGACACAATACTAATTAAACTACGTACAGTAGGAAAACGGCGGGACCAAAGTTTTCGTTCGTTATATCCGTGAGTTCGTTATATACCAGGTTCGCTATAAAGGGGGTTTGACTGTAGTTATTTTGTTTCTAGAATAAGTATCTTGAATCAAACTGTTCTTTTCAGAGTAATATATGACAATAATTAATATATATATATATATATATATATATATCTCTTTTTTCCAATGCGACAGATGGTTTCCTTGGACAATATCCTTACTGCCATAGTATTCCGTAGTTTTGCTAGCCATTTTATTATGACGTCACCCTATAGGCGGACCAGCATTACCCCCTGTGAAGGGACGACACGAACCGAGGCTTTTAGTGTCGCAACGCCGGTTTCGATCCGAGCACCTTCAGGACCGAAAACCAGCGCGCTGTACCACAGGGCCGCCACAAGCCCACAATGAAATATAAACTTTGATAAAAAAAAAATAAATTTTGAACTTCTTTACTTCAGAATCCTCTTTTAATTCTACTCTAACCACGGGGAAATAAAACTAATTCTACTAAACTTTGTAAGACCCTCCTTTCTTCACTCAACAACAGCCCAATTACATACTATTAAATTTATTCAAACCCGCAGTCCACGACAATGCTAGTTAACAATTCAGAATTTTCTGCGTAACGTGAACCAAGAACGTGATAACCATACCGGATTAGAAAAAGGATCCATTCTGGAACATGTCGTGCAGGTCCGTAATGAAAAGCGGGAGGAACAAATGAAACCCTTACTTAATTAAAATGAAGTTGCATATCTCAAATTTATTTTCTTTTATGAGAGTAAATTTCAACGGGTGTGAAGGTCATCGGCCTTTTTATTTCTTGCTTATCTCTAGGGGTTGCTCAAAACTACGAGCGGTATACCGTAATCACAATGTCGTATATGCGACTAACCCAGATTCTCCAGCAATTAAAGGAATTCTAATCACGACAGTGTCATGCCGCGGATAGTAATGCCTCGCATCCTGTCCATGATCTCTCTCTCTTTGGGATCTTCTAATTAGATTCCACATGGCACCGGAAAGAACGCAGGTTAAAGACCTTGAATTGTTTATGATAGTCATAGATTTCGGAAAAAAAGAGGTAAATTAGTCCGAATTGCGCAGTGCTTAGTAGTATTATGCAGATGCATATCTCAAAATCAGGTATAACTTATTATTTACTAGAATAAATAGGCAAGCCTGAAATTTCTTGCGCAGTGGACTTAAAACGTTCCACGTGTTTTCAACAAGTTTCAGTTTTAACGTAGCATTACGTTCCTCCATAACGGTCCTCCGGAAAGGAAAATTTCAGATGCTAAAACCGTCCGTCCATCCGTCCTCGGGAGTTATACATTTTGGAAGCGCGCCAAACCCAGTCTATCTCTTGGACAAGTTAAACAGAAAAATTCCAAGATGCATCAAAATTTTGACATACATACATGTATATATATATATATATATATATATATATATATATATATATATATATATATATATATATATATATATATATATATACACATAGAAAAGAGGTAAGCAACGATAAATAATCCTACGTTAATAACCCGTGGTAGTTTCGTTAGAAGAGACTACATGAAAATTTTTTGGTTGCTACTAGATTCCATCTGATCGTTGGATCTCCCTCTCTATTCACAAGTAATGGCTTGAGGTAGCCTAGTGATAGCGCGTCGGATTTCGGTGCTGAGGGTGCCCGGATCGAATCCCAACAAGCGCCATTAAATACCCCCGTATCTTGGCCAGATATGGGCACCTTAAATCCGTAGACCGGAAAGTCCCTCTATGAGGTCAGAGAGGGGGGGAGAGGGTACGATCCTCCAGGATGACACCCCTGGGGGGGGGTGCTAGGTCAAAATTGAGGTGGCACCTGGCTAATTCGGACTCAGACCCTTGTGCCATTTTAAACTGGAGTAGCACTTTCAGCCCGCTAGCCTATATGGACCTAGTCTGGAATATCTCCTGCTAGGGAGCATAAGAAACAACAACAATAACAACAACAAATTATGGTTGAATAGTTGGTCGGTCTATTAAAGCTCATTCAGTATCTATGTTAGACGGGAAAAAATCAGACATAATTAAATGCATAAAGTATGGTTAAGAGAACCACGGTCATCTTTTGCGTCCCAAAATGCTAATCAGGCCAGCCCTACAACTTAGAGCCGACTGCGATTGGCTACAGCCACCAAGAAGAGCTCTCAGTCATAAGTTATCAAGAATTCAAGATATTTTAAACAGTTCCAAAAAATGAAGGAAATTTAGAGAAAATTTAACTAGAAATTTTAATCTATTCATGTTATCCATTTTTCAGGAATCAAAATTAATAGTTCCCCATTATTTTGACAGGTAAGGTATCTGGTAAAATATCATTAAAGGCTTGCGATGATTATATTTTTCTTTGGTTATTCTTTTTCAACAGTTTCCATTTCTATTCCTTTTTCCGCGGTTGCGAGTCTCATAGAGCCGCATTACCAGGTTAGCTGTGTTTTTTTTTCAAAGTAAAAATAACGGCTTTCATAATCATTTTGTTCGAATGACTTCTTTTTCAGTAAACAGAAATGAATAATGAAATTTGAAATGAACTTTCCATATTTCGTTTAAATTCAAAGAGAAATACACAATGAAATGTAATTTAAAATACCTTTAACTCGGTAATTCAAGGTCTTGTTAAAGCGAATCCTCTTTTATTCTGTTTATATTTCTTTTATGTTTTAGGATTCTTACAAATTGGGAACTATTGAATGGATTTCTGACAAACTCACATTTGGTATTATATTGATGAAAGTAACTCTTATTCCGCTATCAAAAAAGTCTTTTGACCCCTTTTTTTCGGAAAAATAATTTTTCAATGAATCTTTAAATATACCTGGCAAAAGAATTTATTTTACTCTTTTGGGTGACTAGTTAAATAGGTCGTTTATTCTCAGATGTTCAGAGGTCGAATAACTTAAACTGCAGCACAATTTTATGCATAATTTAAAAACTATTCACTGAGTTTTATATGATACCTTTTGTAACTAAAAAGAAAGCCAAAAAATTTTATTAAAATTATCGAAATTTTGAAAATTCGCAAAGTTTGGAATATTCATAAATTTTGGGAAAATGTTTACTAGAGTTTAAGTCAAAGTTGAAAAAAAAGTTTTTTTTCCAGAAATTGATTATAGGATCCTTTTGATAAGTTTAATACTACCCCCTCTTTCAAAAAGAAAAAATCCACTATTTTGCTAACTGTACGAGCAGTTTTGTGAGGTATATGAACAGAATTTGAAGTCGGAAATTCGAAAACTTCGGAAGTAAATGAGAAAATTTAGAAAACTGGAGTTATTAAAATTGTTTCAAATGGAAAGAAATGTGTTCTCAAATATTTAGCATTTATCTTTGAAAGTTTATCCCAGCGCTATCTATGCAACACTTGTCTATGTTACTAAAAAATAGTATTGGCTTTGAAGGATGTCATAACGTTCTCGTTTCAGTTCTCGGTATCAAGGCTTTTGTTTAGCTTTGAGTTCCCATGTAGCTCATGTATGTGCATGCACCCTTGTTTAAAAACGAGACTACTACTGAGAAATTTGCCGACATGTGAAAATCGACCAAATCTGACAAAAAAAGATGAATTCCTTCCTATCGTTTATTTTAAAATTTGTTGTAGAAGTAATTCAAAGTTAAAATTATTTACCTCACGCATACCAGAACAGTCCTCATTTTCCATTATGAATTTTGATAACCTATATATATATAATAGTTCCGTAACTGACTGACTGACAGACAACGCACAGACCAAACCGCTGGACCTAAAAGGTCTGAAATTTTGCATGGCGATTCTTCTTATAGTGTAGGGGTGCACTAAGAGAGACTTTTGAAAAATTCTTCTTAGATTTTATTTAAATTAAATTTTTAAGCTGTTTTTGAAACATTCACGAGAAAGTCCTTTAAAATGAAATCTGTTTCGAATCTTTACCTCCATTTTCTGATTTTTGGTGAATTTTTAAAGATAAATTTTTAGAATTTAATTTATTAAATGCTGATCACGTGTTTTCTTCTATTTTCGTGATACTTTAAATTAATTTATCGTCACGTACATAGCAACTAAATAAATTGACAAAAATTTTTTTTTCTTCCTAATGCAGTATACGATTGGACATTATCCAAAAAAATATTAAAATACAGTAGAAGAAATGTTCCTCAAACTGTACTATATTTTTTAGTATGTTCTATTAGATTTAATTTGAATATTTTCTTCTGCATTATTGTCTATAAAAATATCCGTCACGATTTCTTTATATATATATATATATATATATATATATATATATATATATATATATATATATATATATATATATATATATATATATATATATATTGGCATTAATTGCATACATCGACCGTTGTATTTAATTTTAATGTACTCCGTTGCGAAGTACGGGTTTTCAGCTAGTTTATGTATATTTTCCTTTCAACCGATGAGTAATTTACGCTTCATTTTCAACAGTTTTTAATATTTATACAATTTTGACATCACGGTGTATTTAATAATGTTTTTAAGAGGGTTATATAATCAATGATAATAAATATCCTTGAGTTTGAAAGATATCTGTATAATAAAACAGACAATTACAGTATTTTCATGTTATTACTGTCATAATGATTATCCAAAGATAGGCCGCTTACTTGTAAATGCCGGGTATCGCTTCATTGCCTATCCCAGGGAAGTCGAAACTGTTGTAGGGCAAGCTTAAAAAGAAACCACTCCATGTATGCATTTAAATGAGCTTGTTCTCTCCCGATAAAACTGCTTTTGCTCATTCATCCAGCTTAATACATTATTAAACAGTTTGAATATGTTCCTCAGCGTTTTATTCAGAATGTTTTTTACGGGGTGTTTTATTTTTTAATATGCATGATTAGCATTTCAAATGTTGATCGTATTCGTACCAACAACAATTTAATTGTTTACTAAAAGCTCCGCATATACAAATATATTTTAGTCAAAGAAATTACTTTTTTTACTGGTTAATACTACGTATAAATGGCTTATTAAGACTTAGAGATTATTAAGATAGCTGAGGATTATTGACCTTCCTAGCTGCACATTCAAAGGAACGTGAAAAAATTCTATTTTAGAGTCATTAAATTCTTCAGCATTTCTGTCCCACACACTCAAAAAAAAAGGACCTAAATAATTTTCCTAAAGAAGAATAGAGAAAAATGGCTGCAACTGGTGGCCCCAAATTCCTTCATACTTCTTTGCAGTAACTCTACCATCCAAGGTGACATTAATGTCTTCAGAAGATCACGACACGGCTGCGATTACCATAAGGGAACCCCCACTATTTCAAGCTGCATACCCATATTAAACCCACGTTTAGTTGTTATTTGAACACACTCGTCATCTTGTGGGTAATTCTGTTTTAGTTGATTCGTCCGACTATAGTCCCGTTTCCAATCAATGGAACTCTAGGGTAACACTTTTCAGCTCGGATTTCACCCATGTGCTTTGCCCCTAGCAATTGGCAATTGCTTATATGTTACCAATATTCTTTTTTATGAAGGTTCCTTGTCACAGTTATTTGGATCCTAGAATTCCAAAGATGATAATTATCTCTGCAGATACTTTAGCTATTATGTTTTCATTATTTTTTTTCTATCAACTACCATATTCCTCTCTACTATTAAGTCCCTTTCGGTCAACTTAAACTTTCTCTCGTTATAATGTTTAGCACAAAATGTTTTACTTTTAAATATTTAATCTGTAATGACATTAGGTGCCACCATTTCTAAATACACCGAATAAATTGGATGGCCCACCTACGTTGCTCAACAATCTGCAACCAGTCTGTCAGATCTGACAGAATACACACTGAATACACCAGAATGACGTCAACAAACAAAATCGCTGCCAAACGAAGACTGAGCAGGGTATCTGGAGAAATCAAAAGAGGCCAGAATAAGCGAAGTTTCGTTTAAACGAATGAGCGGCAAGCAATGCCATTGGAAAGACATCAAAAATACGTTTTCTATAAACAATTTTTGCATTATACCGTAGTTTCTATTTCCAGAACACTTTGCATACTGAGTTATACTTTAAAATAAACGGATATTCGACAATACATTGCAGTCTATGTTTTCAATCTAAATTGAATCTTGCTACTAGCCGCGAAAGCAAGGTTAATCTGGTTAGACATAAGGACCGAGGTCGAGTCAGTTGCTACACACATGTTCTTCACCTGTTTCAAAATGTCAGCCACTGCCAACCGGTGTCTGCTAGTTTTAATTTTGACAGATGAAAATGTTTTTAAATGAATTGCTATCAAAATTAAAAAGAAATGGGTACATTGTAACAAATTTCCTCAGTAATTCCTTTCCTGTTACAGTTTAAGGTTAATATATTCAGGAAAACGAGAAACCTTCTGAAGTGGGATAAATATTTAAGTTAAGGCATTTCTATGGAATCATTTACTTGTGTAAAATATTTTTTGAAGCATGGAAATCTTAAAAGTACACTATGGTAGACATAAATGTGGAATAATTGTTCTACAAATCTCGTTGAACGTGAGTCATGACAATCCATATTTACTGGAAAATAATGTTTTGGATTTATGAAAGGACACCTGGTGGCGTAGTGGTTAAAAGCGTCAAGCTGCTACACCACAGGTCCAGGGTTCGATCCTGTGACTGGGCAAGGTCGACTCAGCCTTTCATCCCTTGAGTGGGTCGATAAAATGAGGCCCAAGCATGCTTGGAAATTAAACTCTGGGGGTCCCACGTCAGGTTGACCACCTGACTGAGACATATGCTGTATGGCACCCCAAGCCCACGGTCAAGAAAGTGGAGATGAGCACCGCCGGCCTTGGTCCCCATTCGGACTGTTGTGACGGGAGTTCTCTTTTTAGCTTTATGAAAGTGACCTAAAATGCCAGAGTTTCGGTTTTCTGAAGATTTATATTCTGAAATACATAAATCTACCATTAACTTAGGTCAAGAACAAATCTCAACAATCATGTCCATATTGCATGGAGAAAAAAAGTATAAATTTACTCGTTACTGTTCTAAGGCACGTACTTTTATCCATTTTACTTCCTTAAAAATGCCAACACTTGTCGTTATATCAGTTACTGACGGGAATAATTACCATCTACTAACGCCATGCGTCAGAGGAAATATATAGATATTCATAAAAACGAATGTTCGTTGGCTACGAATCAAATTTTTTCTATTTTTATTGATTTCCTCCAAATTTGATTTTCTCTAACCATTATCAATTATTATTCAAAACTCGTTCACAGACCATGAAAGCACTCATAATGAAATACAAGCCGTTACTTTAGCAACGTGATGTACACATGAAAAAAAAGTGACAGGCAGGAAAGAAAATGCTATTTGTCCTTGTTAGGGGATTCATGCTTACGTCCAACCATCAACCTTGAAAAAAAAGTGATAGATGTTCGGGAATCAACTAACGGTAACGGGATTTCATTCTTCGATTGTCAAAAAGAGTTTATGATTCTCGCGGCAGTTCCGAACGTGATACTTTTTAAATCTCTTGAAAGGTGATTAAAAACTCGTAATGATTCTAGTTAGCGTCACGATGTGATGCATGATGAGTTATGAAACGTTTTAAGTTAATTAACGGGATTTGTTGCTGAGAGGTTATAAGGAGCGAAGAACTATTTCTTTTTCGCTCTTTATAAATCAATTGCTGTCAATTCATGGCGTAGTTCATACCGCATCTTTGATAGAATGTTACGAGAAGTAGTTTTAGTCCGATACTGAGTGTAAGGCAGCAGGATAAGAATCTAAAGTAAAGCAAAACTTAAAAAGTTATGAAAAATTCTACTTAATTTATTTCTTACTACTTCTTTTATTTTTCACGTTACCCTACACAGAGAAAAAAAAGTTGGTCGGTGAACTCACTTTGCTGGGTTGAAATCCACTGCACAGTGGAACTCGCTTTTGGTGAGTCAAACAACCCACATTGGAAAGTGGGTCCTACAACCCACTTTCGAAAACGGGTACATTTACCTGCCTTTGTGAGTTTAAAAACTCTTTGAATGAGTTAATTAAAGCGAGTTGTGTATTGAGCCTATATATATATATATATATATATATAATTTTTAATATATATATATACGCACATTTAATTATTTTTTTAATATTATAAGACGCAGATCATTTAAAGCTTTGGTAATAATTCCTAGTTACTGCATTATGTATCTCAATTTGAAGCAAGTGATTTATAATTTTATTCCAGACACCTTTATTTGATACTTGCCATCCTGAGAACTATAAATTATATAAACATGACATTGTTTGCGTTGAATTAAAATGAATTAAATTAGCACTTCTTTAATCTATTGAACATTAAAAATATTATCATTAAAAGTTATAAAGCATATTTCACAACTAGTAATAAATACTTACACTTTAAAAAAAATTATTTTTATCTTTAACTTTTGCAGTACATTAGCCTTCATGTTTAAAAGAATTTTCCAAAATGCCTAGTCTGAAAGTGTTTGCATCGAATTTTTTAAATGACATTTTGTTACCCAAATTAGATAATCATTTAAATTTTATACAGCTAAAATGACAACTCAGAACAATAACATTAGTTTGTAAAATAAACAAACTTCAAATTATGTTTTTAATATTAGATAAGAAAAATTGCCACTTTACTTTATACATGCCATGAAAATTTTCAAAAACAATTTCCCCCCCTCTCCCTATTCTGCATGAATATTAATTCAATTTGAATTTTCCAGCTACCTTATTATCATTACAGAATTCCTTCTGTTTTAAGGTGTTTATATAAAGCTAAAATGTATCAAATCTTAAGGAGAATAAATTAGTTTATAAACTGAGAATTATTAGTATAAAAGGAAAAGAATTCGTAGAATTTTGAATTAGTTATCTAGATAGATCATCATCTGTTACAAGATATTTCTTTTATTTCCTACTCTCTTATTTACTTATTCACAAACACACACTTCCACACATAAATGTAATGTATAGATGAATTTTAAAAACCTGATTTCACCCTCTAGTTTATCCATTTTTCTAAATTCGACCATGTCAAATGAGTTTATAATTAAATGTTATCGCTAGATGGTATCATCTGTAGATTTGGATTTTAGAATGAACTTGGACTTTCAAACACAACTTATATGTACACACAAATAGATATACATACGTATACTACTCGTAGCATTGCATGAAACAAACTGCATGCTTTTACTTTTTTTTTCTGTGATTCTAAGCTTTTTTAAAATATTGATGAGTTATTAATAAAAGTTATAGGAAGCGCATAATAGGAACACACAGCTCATTAACATCTGTAAAATAAGTTGTCAACCTTATTTTTTATAGTGGATATTTAGAAGCTGTGTGTTCCTGTTATATCAGTAGATGTCAAAAATTACTTTTAGAAATCGTATTCTTGTTTTTTTTAAATCATAAAAATCTATTTATTCATTAAAATTGCACTCAATTAAGAGTTTTCTATGATGAGATTTTTTATGTAATGTAAAAATAATTTTAATACATAATGTTTAGATATTACATACATGTACGCACACACACACACACACACACACAAGCACATGGAAGATTTGCGACAAGAAAAACCTAATATCATGATATGCTCAACCATATACAGCTATAATTCATATATGAGTTATATGTTAAACATGCAATAGCTTACGCGATTGTCGCAACTTTAGCCTTACACAACAATTACAAATTTAAACAAATAGCAAATCTTCCGTTAAAAGTTCTCACATTTCTATTGTGTTGAAGTATGCTCTATAATTCGGATTTACATGAAGGATTTTGCATATATTTTAATGTTCAAAAGATTAAAAATGTACTTACATGCACTATAACACGTGGACACTCCGTTTCATCGACAAGCGCCATTTTTCCTATTTCCCCAGCCAAAAAGCTACTAATTGCTTCAAAGTACAGCTTTCGACCCGCTTCCGACCCTCTTCCGAAGAAAATCTCCCGCAGCGCGAGCCAGGAAAACTGGAAAATCTCATCAACCCGCAAACAAGATATTCAGCTCGCTTTGGGGTGAGGCGGTGAACACATTAGATAGGTCAGTCGACCCATTTTATTTTCAACCCACATGAAGTGTGTCTGCAAACCTGGAACTTTCGAAAACTGACCGGCTTTTTTTTCTCTGTTTATTTTTGCATTTAACTCATTAATATGACATTTAATTCAAGAAATGTTTCATAAGTATGGTTATATAAAAATTCAGATACGAATCATTCCGAATGGTTGTTGTTCTATCTAATCCCTCCTGGTCTAGCTGCGCTAGACCAGGTCCCTGAGTCCATATATCCTAAGTAGGTCCAATTATAACTAGTAAAATGTAAATAATTCAACAGAAAACGATATTAAATAACAGGAAGAATGCAATAGCAGTCAAACGAAATAAACAGAAATGCTGCACTTAGAGCTAAACGCACTGTAGCCGATCGAAAATCAACGTAATCCAAAATTGGCGAAAAGGTCGGGAAAATTTCAATTAAAATAGTTCAAAGTTCAATAAAGATTCCAGAGTGGGAGACCTTAAAATTTAGGTTTAAAATTTACATCTATTTACAAATAGAAACTGTTAATTTCAAGAGCAGCATGTTGCTCGTTGTCAGGTGAGAGCCAAAAACGTGAGTGACAAACTCTAGGACGTTACAAAACTACTTTCTCTTACGCGCAAAGCGCCCTCTATATGGGTGGGTCCAAACACGCATCATAAATGCAAGATTATGTAGCAGTGTAAGAACTAAACCATATAATAATTACAAGATAAAAAGAACTTTTTATATACCATGTTTTTAAATTTTCTGTTGAATCATATAAACTTGACAATTCTATGTATTAATAAAAACTTTTTTAAATTTTTTTGATGAATTATCCCATCAACTTGAAAGAAAATGAAGTTAACTGGAAGTTAACTTGCGTTTAACTTTTCATTCCCGTCTCGGCCGACAGATGGCTGCACCATTCTACAAAACAAAGTTAACTGAAAATGAATTCAATTCTGCTTAAAAATGGCTAAAAGTGTTAAAATAATGCATTGTCATCGTGTTCTGAGCTATTCTAAAAGTTTCAAATGTCTAGCTAGTCGGGAAGTTAGTTAAAAATCGATTGCAAGATTTGTACTGGACAAACACACACACAAACAAACAAGAAATCGAGTTAATAAAAACATGGTAATTAGGCAATTAATAGGTAAGGTCCATTGATAGGTGAGGATCGGTAATAAAGTCCTCCCTGGATACATTTAAGTAAGTTAAGAGGTGACCAGGAGTGGCCTGCTCATTATTTCACTTTTTTACAAGTGGGAAAGGTTTTGTTTTGTCGATCAAATTTTAGGCACATCAAGTAGCCACTTAAAAACCTAGAGATTGCAGTCTGCTCAGCTCCATCATCCTTGAAGATAAGAGCTCCACCAGGACAGACACAAAAGCCCCAGTCAATTCGGAATGAAGGATGCAAAATAGAAAAAAAAAATGGCTGCTATCTTAATGATAGTTTTCAGAACTTGACTGAGTAAACTGATGCATATAGTTTTCCTTTCAATGACTATCATATTCCAAAATTGTTCGAACACTGCTTTTAAAGCACTTTGGCAAAATACTAAGCTCGAATACTTCTGCTCATGCAGAATTTAGGTACCATTTATTCGGAGAATCCTGTGGAGCAGTGGTCCAAAAATTTTTAAGACCGCGACCTACTTTAAATAAAAAATCACGTGAAGCCAATGAAATTTTTAATACTAGCAAATTTTTTTATAAAATTTGGAAAACGTTATCAACAACAAAAAAATAGAAAAAAGAAACACGCCAATTTTGACAAACTGTTTTAAAAATCAATGAACTGTAGATTTGAAGTACATATTTACTTTGTAGTAATACAAAGTAATTACGATAACAATTAAAAACGTTTTGCTTAAATTCTACACTTGTTTTTAACAAATCTAATGGGATTAGTATTTCATATTTAAATACTAATATGCATTTGTATTATCTAGGTAAAAATTAACAAAGATTAAAATTATAAAAGAGCACGATGTTAAAATTATAAGCTACATATTACAACATTGAAAATTCTGAGCTTAATTTTTTTATATGAAACTAAAATAGAAAGAAAGTTAATGAGAAGGGTGAACCTGGACCTCCTTTAATATTTGTTCAGTATTTGTGGAAATATTTGAGAGTGCTACTCTTGTTCCGGGTTAAGACTTGATCATTGTTTGATTTTTAGAGCTACTAATTTTGAAACCTAGTGTGACACTGATAAATAAAAGCAAAAGGAAGCAATATAAGCATAGTCTTTAGTTGCTGGAGTTTTTTATTGTAAAACTGTTTGGCATCTTATTTAACAATATTATATCATAAATTTTTAACATATAAAAATATAACTAAAATATTGAACATAGGCAATTATAGAAAATATATAAAGTAAATTTAAAGCATATTTTTAATTAAAGAGCTCAGTACCATGTAAATTTACTTCAAACTATTCTCGACCTCCTCCAGTTTTTTCGAGACCCACAATTTGTGAAGCACTGCTGTAGAGTACAGAAGAATTTTCTTTCCTGTTTTACAGGCTATCTTTGATTGTGACATTTAACACTTCCCTAAATGATATTACTTGTTACTTGAATCATTTCAGAATTTTTACCGATGAAGATACGATTTGAGATAACATTTACATAATAACACATATCCTGGCCATTTACAACCTTCAGAATTTTTTCAACTGCTGCCGCAAGTTATAAAGAAGTCATATCCTACCTCGGTATCGTTATCGCAAACCCCCGAGCAGTTTTGCCATTAAGGGAACGGTATACGTTGAGATTCAACTATTTTATTTTACATCATATCTATATGAAATTTTAATCCTGAATATAGTTTAATATTTGAAATATAAACGACATAAAAAATTTTCTAGTTTATTTAGAAAAATTTTTTAATTAAAAATTTAAAAAATTTAATGAAATTTTAAAATGTCCCTTGCACTAAAGTTTTTACTTTTTATAATTTTACTTTTTATTTATTTATTATACCATAATGAAACATTCTGTGCATTGAATTACAAATATCTCAATATTTTATTTTTTAAAAGAAGTGAAACCGATTAATGGATGAATTTTTTTCAAAAATTTCACTTTGTATATAAACAGTCACTTTTTATAAGTTACTCTTCTTTAAAACAAAAATGCATGCATAAATTTATTAATGTATGTATAAAGATCATGTATGCTAAATATCGTGTAATTTGAAACAAAAATATAGCGCATATCACATTTTAAATTTGCATTATCGAGAAAAATTTCATTTTCAGAAAATTGCATACAAAGTGAAATTTAAAGGGCAAAAGTGTATTGTTTATAAACATATAAATGCTAATAACATCGATAAAAATTATCGGATTTTGATGCGGATTTTTGCATTTGGTACATTTTGATTTGTATAACAATATAGCATTAAAAACAAAAATTCGATGCTTTGGTCAATTTTTGCCGATTTCAACGTACACCGTCCCCTTAAAGGTGGGTGCAAAAATAGATAAACTAAATAAAGTTTGACGAAATTTGTCCGACTAAATCGTACTTGTCATCATTACCCGAATTCCTAGGACAGTCTAATGTAATCTATTGAACTATTCTAAAGAAAGGATTCTCTCTTGATTGCTGTTTTAACATCTGATATAAGCATCATTTCACAAACATTTCCTCAATACTTAAATCATATAAACTCCTTGCCTTATGTTAAAATTATACTTGCTGCATCACCATGCCCATGAGGAACAATAAAGCTCGTAATAGGCTAGCTATCTGAGTGAGTGGATATTTTGGATTAAATAAATAAATGGAAATACAGGCATCATAGCGATTTTCAAAAGTTCTGGCACAGATACGCATATTTAACTCACAAAATGTCAAAACCACTGTTAAATTCCCTTATCTTTAGCACGCTCTCTTAAGTATTTGGTATGTATTATCCGTTTATTTCTTCCCTGATTCGAGTTTAGCTCATTTGCATTCGGGTTATTTACCCAAACGATTGTTTTAGAGACTGTTTTACGCAGTTCTATTCTCTTAATATTTTGTGTAGAAGTTATTGAACTTTTAACTTGAGTAATGTTTATTGCCATAGCTGTCAATTGAATTAGTATCCGCGAACAATTTTAAGTTTAGCAATATGTGTTGGTCTAGAATTGTTATTAACATTTTTCGTAGTAGATAAAGAAAATTTATAAGCTTGTAAACGTGACTATTATCAAGTAATTCTTTTAAACCTGTTGTGAAACCATTCAGAAATGAATTATTCCCTGAATAAAGCATTTTAAAATATAAATAATGTTTTGAATATTGTAGAAATTTCCATACAATTGAATTTTTAAAATTTCAAGAAACAATGAATGAAAAATATTAAAATTATCGAAAAAGTTTATGTGAACCTCTCAGTTTAATCTTCTTATAACAGAATTAGAAGTGGGAATTTTCTCTGGTTAGGTCTTGTTGTGTAAGTTTTCAAAATATTTAATATTTTTAGCTACGAGTGTATTTCGTAAAGTGTTTCATTTAAAAGTTTCAACAGTGTTGATTTAATGATGTTGAACAACAATATTCTAGTACTGAATTTTATTTCTATCAAGCTAAAAAAACTGTTTTGTCAAAACAAAAATAAATATTTTTAGTTACTAATATATTAAAAAAGTGTTTAATCTAAAACCATTAAAAGTGTTGATTTAAGGGTGTTAAACAACAATATTCCAATACCGAATTTTCATTTATATAAAATAAAAAAAACTCGTTTGTCAAAACCAAATTAATATTTTCAACTATGAATGTATTCGAAAAAAAGTGTTTAATCTAAAATATCAAATGTTGTTGATTTAAATCAACAATATTCCAGTAAGGAATTTCCACTTATATCAGACGAAAAACAACTGCTGCGTCAAAACTAAATTAATATTTTTAGCTACGAATGTATTCGAAAGAGACTGTTGAATTTAAAAGTTTCGTAACCGTTGATATGGTTGTTGATAAACAATATTCCAGAACTAAAATGCATTTACACGAATTAAAAAAAAAAAAAAACAGGTTCGTCGAAACTACATATAATGTTTATTGAAGACTTTGTTGACTAAAGACTTTTACGCCTAAAGAATCTCCAATATTTACATAACATACATCTTTTAACTTATTTTTGAACATGAATAGAAGTAGTATTTTATTTATAAAAATATTTGGATGAGTTTAACTTTAGCGTAATTGTGTATGACTTTAAAGGAGATTGAAATAAAAGTTAGTAAATTGTGTTGAAACGATATACGACCCCCCCCCTTATTCATTTAAAAGTTAGGTATCTCAACACAAGATAAAGGGAACAATAAAAATTAGAATAGAGCTTATTTTCATGAATTTCCGTATATTTTGTAACATGAGACACACGTCAAATTTAAAGGAGGACTTTTAGAAAATAATATTCTGGATTTTGTTAGGTATATAAAGATATTTTCAATTTCTTAATTAATAAAGATAAAAAATATATACAATAAAACATATACAATAAATAAGAATACGTAATTTCCATATTTACGAAATGCAAATAAATGCGAAATTTCCCGATATGAGCGAATAAATGCGAAAATTATTTTTTCACGACTTTTCGGCGAAAACTCGGTGATAAACGGCTTTTTAAGCGAAATTAGGTAATAAAAGTAATAATTTATTAACATAATTGCTTATCCAAGACCATCCACGGTCTTTAAGTGAGAGATCTTCGTCTCGAAATTTGCTTATTACTTAAGACTTGCTTACTTTGCTTATTGCTAAAGACTTAAGAGAATGTGGAGATTACTACATTGTTAGCTTTTAACTAAGAATTTTGATACTCACTTAACCAAGTAAGTAAAAATGTGATTTTTTTAATAAATGCGAAATTTGATTTTTATATAGATATATTTTACGAATAAATGCGAAATTTTATATATAGTAATTTTTTTGCGAAATTTATGTACCCCAAATAATATATATAATAAGAATATATATATATATATATATATATATATATATATATAAATAATAAGCATATATATATAAAATATACATAATATATATAATAAATATATATAATATATATAATAAAATAATCATTTTATTTTAATTTTGCCTTTGGACCATAAGACACACCCCAATTTTAAGTCGATATGTAAAAATGTGCATCTTATGGTCCGAAAAATACGGTATTTATAATAATACCTTTTAGAAAGTGTCATATTTACTTAATATTCAGTCATTAATATTTATAAATATGTGTGTATGTATGAGTGCAGATAAAATCCCGTTAAGATCATTTAATAAACGATTTCTTTGAGTTTTGCCCATTTTAATTTATTGTCAATAAAAGTCAGCTGTGCTGTCTTAATATTTCTCAGTTACGCGTATAAATATTCAGCATCCTCAAGAATTGTAACAATTTTGCTCATGGCACTGTCTGCGGTTGCTTTAGGTTGATGAACTTGAAATAGCAGCTGAGGACACCTTTGGTTTCCACGTACTGCTAATAGTATTCAATATAAATTATTCTCATTAAAATCATGCGCTGTTAGAGTCAGCATCAAAAATCGATATTATATATTCCTTCATATGTTTATCAGTAGGTATGGGTATGAACCATTTTAAATCGTATAATTTTGCCATGCGTATATATATATATATATATATATATATATATATATATATATATATATATATATATATATATATATATATATATATATATATCATTGAGCAAATTTTCCCAACACTAATAATTTATTTTTTGTCAATTTTATGTAAAATATTTGAGTGACTGATCTTACCTATAGTCACTCACTCTATGTGGTTTTTAGCGCATCCATGAAATTTTTTCTCTTGAATACATTTATATATTTGAATTCACGATAACTACCAGTTAAAAGGCTGATATTACACTTTTACGAATACCATACTTTCTTTGGTTAAGGATTTCTGAGAACCCATGACTGATAAATTCTTGAGGATAATTATAAATGTTTGATAATCATAAATCCAAACATCCAACAAATAAATTCCTTACATAAGTGGAAATAAAAAAAAATTTATTCTCAATACATCTTCTACACAAAAACCACCATGTGGTTGGACAGAATTTTGGCTTTTGCAAAAATGTTGCCTGAGAACTAACTCATTGCGTGGTGTATATTTTTAGAATTTTTGATGATATCATCATTTTTCCCTTTTTCAGTTCACGGCTTGTATTAATTAAATCATACACATACATATATTAAGCATACTTTTGTTTCTGCACATGAATACTGCGAAACTTTCCAGAAGAGGGGGGAAAAAACCCAATTTCTGATATCCTGGAACAGAAAAAAAAAAAATAATCCTAATGTTTTTGTAACCATGACGGAAGAGAAGATTCGACAGGTTGTGAGTGAAGAACCACGTGTGCTCTGATTGCCGGATTTCGTTCATTTATTTTGCTTTTTGCCGAACAAAAGGTTTCAGCTGTTTCGAGTGTGTTTTTGTATTGTAAACCTAGCAGACAAAACTTTTTAACAGCCAAGAAATGAACACTGTGACATAAGTGTGCCCGTTTAGTTGCCCTAGATTGCGAAAAATCCCTTTGTTTCAAATTTAGAAACGCCATGTCAAAATGGATTATTTTTCGCAGACAGAAAATATGTTTCTATGAATTGGTGAGCACATTTCACGCAGCAGCCATTTGTGAAAACATTCTTGAAACACCGTATTTTTATCTTTCTGATCTTTGCTCAAGGGAAGTATTTGAGTGATTGTTTTTAACTCTTATGTTCAAAAGTCGTATCCCCTAACATAAACACCTGAATTTCTACATTGTTTGTATTACTTATAAAGGTGTGAGAAAATATTTAAAGCATTGTTTTAAAACAAATATTTTGTCGCATCGTCTTTGTCTACCTGTTTGTGAGCTGCTTAGATCCTAATCGCACTATATCAGTGGTTTCCAACTTATTTTGTCGTGGAACCCAGACGTGGCTCGTGCATAGAAGCAGCAGAGTTCCCCCTCCCCCTTAGAAATATATAAAAAAAATCAGTGTTCTTTATTACAGTCCTTGTACGATACAATGCATTCTATCTTACAAAATTTTTAATTATCTACAAAATCTTTGTCAATTTTACCGCTAAACAGCTTTAAACAAATACTATTATAACTTCAAGTGCTTAATTTTTTGAAGCTCCGGATCAAAGGGATTTTTTTGCATTAAAAAGATAAGGTGGAGTATTTCCCTCTCCTTCGCCTCCTTACTTTCTCTGTCAAATATTATGCATTGGGCTGCAGTCGTTACGAAATGTAGCGAGAAGGCATTTATTTATCTAAATTTAGATAGTAAAACACAAATTTCCTACTGCCTACTAGCGCTATCTTAGTTTGGGAATTACAAAAATGAAGAACACCCATCAAATGAAGAACATGAAGAATCTCCATCAAAAAAATATTCTCCGTTGTTCTTAAATGGAAAAGGGAAGAATTTTTTTTTTCTCAAAACGTCCATTTTCTTTAACGGCACGGGTATCAGTGTTCTAATTCTATTATCATTACAGTTATATTTTGTGGGAATGGGAATTTAAGTTTAATTTTGTGTTTTTCGATACCACATATTATAAACGTATGCCTCTAATATATCAAAACTTTATACACTTAAAGCTAAAAGTACCCACAGTAAAGATATATCTGTTTTTACCCACGTGAAAACCATCAAATTAACATGTCAGTTAGTTAATTTGTTTGTGTCATTATTCTCAGAGTTAACATGTGACATGAAAAACAGATCTAAAATTTTCTTGAATTCTTTTTCTGATCTAAAACGCACAATATTATTTGACTTGCCAACATTTGAGTCAAATAAAGTAACGATATTACACAGCATTCATTTGAAAGAACGATCAGAAATACAAACACGTTAATCCTTTCGCACTATAGACAGAGATATCGAAACATGGCAAAGTCCGTATTATATACGACACACCTTGAACAAACACAGCATAAATCCGACCGTGATTTAAGACCTCGGTTTCTCGCGGTGACAGTTGAAATCACCTGTTGATCGACCATGCGTGGTGATCTTTGTCGTGTGGCGATTCCCGATACAGATGAGGAAATGGATTTGAAAATCATTATATTATGGCGTTTGATGCAAGACAAATTATTGTTAAAGCTCATCATGCGTAGATAATTAATGAAAACGAGTGAAAGAAAAACCGGAGGAGCCCCGTTTCGGTATTAGTTATCTGTTTAATTTCAGATCATTGAACTACGCTATTCACTAAATGAAATCATAAAGACTATTGAGTTTATATGGTATTTTCCAAATTTATGAACCGTGTAGCAAAATCCATTAAGATATGACGCATTTTAGCATGAAAAAAACTGTCTGTCACAGCATGTGACATAAAAAAAATATATTCGGCGGACATTTCATGATGAAATTGAAAGTAAAGTAGATGTTAGTTTATAAAAAAAAAAAATGCTTAAACACCTTGAACTTTTGTAGCTAAATTTGAAATAGGTAACGGCAGCTGTAGTAAGAATATATTCTAAGAAATAAAAATAATGATGTCATGAATTTATTAATAATCTTTTATTGACACTTGAATTTTTTGCTGAACTTAGGTAGTAAAAACCAATCTATACACGCAAATAATATAATTATACATTACAAGGAGGAATTAGTTCTCTGTTTTAAACAATATAATTTTGTACACATTTTCTGTCTCTCTCTTATCTTCCTCGGTAAGATGATATAAATATTTTTTAATAATTTTATTTACATATCGATACACACATATGTAGTTATAATTTCTACACGGGAACAACTGTATTAAGGACGCTTTACATTTAAGACTATTTAGAGTGCCAGTTACTCCTCTCTACATATAAATCTTCTTAATTTATCAGACTGGTGTTAGATGTGCTTTTAAATCTTGCAAATAAATAATTATATAGAGTAACTAGCTATTCATATGTATATCACACAAATCCATTTACATGCATTTGTATGATCTCCAACGTTCTAAGTCTGTCATCATTTAACTGATTTCAAACTTTTATTCAAGATTACGGCAGATTAACATATATCCTTTATAGCACCCTTCTATGCCCTGTGCTCTTAAAATAGTCTAAAATAATCTAAATAAACATAAAACTATCAAGAACTAATCAGACGAAAGCCTATCCATTGAAGTTAATTATCACATTTTGAAAAAACGGAAGATTTTACAAAAAGAATTTCCAGAAACTAACTGCTTAAGTAAGCATACATTCATAGTATATAGCAAATAATTATAACATAAATCACTGATTCCTTTTACATTTTCATGTCGTGCTTCAATCCAATCTACTAACCACTGGGCAACTTCATAAAAATAACGTCCAACTGCAAAACATTAACTGACTGAAACCTGAAAATTCCTTGAACTAAGTCAGTGTTGACAGCTAGGGAGTAAAGTAGATGTATGACATAATCTATATTGGATTATCACACAGCGGGTCTTATGGTATAATATTGATAGATTACCTGTAATCGCACTTGTTTCAATTTTATTTAAATCCCTGTATATATTCAACATTTCTTGTGCTAAAATAACTGCTATACATTTTTCGTAAGTTTCCTTCCATTAAGTTATTAGCAAAACACTCTTAGTACTGGGCACTTTAAAAAAAAAATTCCCCCTGTTTCTCTTTAAGGCTACTATGTACTGACCTTATTGGATTCGCTCACCTCACTGTTAACCCATGGAGAAAATGTGTCCACGGATTGTCGACTTAGATTTAATTGTACTCCGTAATAGAGAAAGAAAATTTACACTTTGTGGCATGTTTCGTTTTTTTTTTAAATGCAAATAATATTTTGAAATTTATATTATTCGGGGGGAAATCCGGTCTGGAGTGTTTTAAACGCTTATAAATTCATTTGGTGGACGAAATTTAAAAAAATGAAACCCATTGCAAGGTGTAAAAATGTTCAGGCTCTCTTAAAATCTCTTTTTTATTGGATTATCAACATTTATGTAGCTGTAAATAGTAGACACATTTTCTCCATAGGTTAACATTGTGGTGAGCAAATCCAATAGGGTTAGTACTCAGCAGCCTTAATATTCATACGAACATTTGCACAATAGCTTTTTTTTTTCTAACGCGGCAGACACTTGTCTCTCCGACATTCGTCCAATCCACACCACGAGTTTGTCTTCTTTTTTATGGGAGCGCCCTATAAGAGAACCAACATAACCCTATGAGAGGACAGCACATTGGACTAATTCGAAGCCGAGCCAACTTCGTGGAGGCTCGTGCCGCCAACCACTATACGGCGTGGGCGGAGTATAATAGCATTCATTCACTAATTCAAAATCAGTTTTCGCTGTACAGAAATATGAAAAATAAATTTTAATTATAGTGCTATTCAGAGTCTTATTTAAACTGTAATTCGTAGTTCTCTAAAGTACTTGGTGTGATGTAATTTGATTTCTAACTCCTTATTATTTAAAAGTTCCAGATATATTATCTTCTAATCCAAATACCAAAGTACGTTTTTTCTCAAAATCAATTTTCAGAGTGGATTTATTGTATATTACCTTGTATTATCTAAAGATTTGAAAATGCAATCAGATATTAAATCGACCTATAAAATTTTAAATAGACAATGAACAAACTTATTTCATTATCTTACTTAGTTTTACTTTCTAATCCGTCAATCTTTTCTTTAATGTTTACCAAAAGAAGATGTTTATCTAATTTCTGTAGTAAAAATGTTAACAATGGTTAAAAATTTTAGCATAGTTTAAACCTTCTAATGCTATTTTTTTCTAACCTTAATTTAGTCAGTAATATATATATATATATATATTTTCAAATTAACCGTAGATTAATCTTTCGGAAACACTTGTTGTGTCTAGGTGTAGCTCAAAAGAAAGAAAAAAGTGCACCATTCATAGAAGAAGGGTGCCATTGGCTCTAAAGAAGTTGGACTTCTACCTGTTGGTCCGCGGAAGGTATTTTATTTTCCGTCTACCACCCAATGGAAATCCCAGTGGTGGCATTCCCCGATGCGCTACCTAGGGACGCGCCCTCTGGAGGTTACACGCTCCCCCGACGGTTCGGAAACACTTTAAAAATGGAAGCAATTTCTGGGAATTTCAAATATTTTAACACAAATTAATTTAAAGAAAAAAGAAAACTCCTGTAGCCTGAAAAGCAAAATGCCGACGATGTATTTTGTAATTGACAGCAACTTATCACGAACATATATTTACTTTATGAATTGGCAGTCCAGAATACTGTTAATTTTGTAAATCATTTAGCAAGCTAAATTTTGAAGAAATATCACCAACTGATAACCGTTTGTTACATTTGGTGTACACAAAGAATGATGAAATTTCCCCAAATTTGATTGGATTATGCACAAATTTACGAGCATGGGTTTTCATTATCGCATTAATCAAAATATCTGGTATCCGCTGGTATCCGATTGTAAATAAATTGACTGAAAACATTTTGACCAATTTGATGTCTTGTTGATTATATGCTCGATCTGCAAAGTTCTGACGGTATGTATGGGCGTCCCCGAAAATTTACGAAAATCGCTCTCTTGGGTTACCTCATAATACTGTAGACTCTGTTAAGTTGAAACACAAATTGCAAATACAAGTTAATTCCCTGCAATAAAACACCCGCTGTCTTAATTTTATTATTACGGTATTTATGAGACCATAAAATGCACCAGACGATAAGACGCACCTTAAATTTATTTTAGGGTTTTTAGAAAAGAATATTTTGCATCTTGGTAGGTATACAAAAATATTTTCTATTTCTTATTTAATAAAGATTAAAGAATATATGCAATAAAAATGTATATAATTAATGATCTATATAAAATACATATAATAAAAATATATAATATATATATATATATATATATATATATATATATATATATATATATATATATATATATATATATATATATATATATATATATATAATAAAATATTCATTGTATTTTAATGTTACCTTTGAACCGTAAGGGCCTGTTCACATATTAGTCCGGTAGCGGAAGCGTTAAAGTATTGAAATATATTTAACCAATGACAAACCTCCAAACGATTAGCAACGAAATTTTCAACGCCTATGATTGGCTTATTTCCGCTCAGCGCCATCTTTCCTTTTACGCTTCCGCTACCGGACTCCTATGTGAACAGGCTTTAAGACGCACCCCAATTTTAAGTCGATTTTCTCATGTAAAAAGGTACGGCTTATGGTGCGAAGAATACGGTAACTATTTCCGAACAAATCAGATTTAACTAACCAATCAGCCTTAATTCTAAACATGAAATGTTCCACAATTTTCGGAAAACGGCTATTTTTTTTTAAACATAACCCACATCTTTATATAATTTACAACTAGCTTGTTGTGACACAACTTAAGATAATGAATTACGGACGGCAGATGACTTTGAGATTACTTTCGGTTTAACGCTGCCCACCACGTTTATCCCAGTCTCACGAAAGACCCAGCAGACCATAAAATGCACGGTAATCCAGATGGGTTTGCTCCACATGCAAATGAGTAAAAGCAGGTTTTTTTTTTTTTTTAAAGCCGTCTATCCGTTATGTAAGTATGATGAATGGTTAATTTCTGACGTGGGAATTGCCGACGGTATTACTGCGTCTCATCTGGGCAAGACGTTAGGTATGGTTGTCAGAAAGTACTGAGGTTAGGACATTAAGGTTACTTTATTATTTGAGCGTTTTTTTTTATCCCGTGTGAATTTAAAAAACCCGAGACTCTGATTAATATATTACGAAGTGGGAGTAACCAATGGGAGAAAATTTTATTTTTAGATAAGAACACTTCGTAAATTCAACACACGTTTGGTTGTATTACTTTTTAACCTTCTTTTTCTCGGATCTCTTTTATTACTGTTTATGTTTAGCCGGAGGAAGTAAGGTAGAAGTTCTTTTTTCAAAGTCTTTGGGAACTCAAAGAACACGTTAAAGAAATGAAGAATCTTGAATGGAAGATACAATATGTCACGCTATTACGCAATGTGTAATATTGCTGGGTTTGTTGGCTGAGAGCTTCACGGTCATATTTTGCAATACGAGATATAAACTGCTCGGAACCTAGAGCTTAAAGGCAATTATAATCCCAACTCCTCTCCCAATTTGAGCTTGAGCTGGGGGTTTCAAGCACCCAAACCCTACGTGGTGACATTGATGGAACTTTCTGCAGAGAGCTTTGTTGATTAGTGAATAGTATTTACATCCCATACTTGGAATTCCACCATAATTCTAGACAGGGGCGGCTCCAGTCCCGAGTTTTTCTTTTTTTTTTTTGGGGGGGGGGTGCGCAGCGTCGGCTCTTAGGGTTATAATGTGTATATATATATATATATATATATAAGAAATAAACATCGTCTCATTTTAAATTTAAACTCATTTTGAATTGGGTCTACGATTATATAATTTTAGGCTATGGGAAAAGAAATATGCCGTGCATTTTTGGGAGGGGCCATTGTCCCTACTGCCCCCCCCCCCTTTGGAGCCGCCAATGATCATGCAGAAGAAATACAACTATCGACGAGTCCCCACCCTTGAGAATTTGCAATTTCAAAACATCATCACTTGCTGTATATCACCACAGTCAGTGAAAATCAGTGTTAAAAATTTGCCTCATTTCGAATCAAAATGAATAATAATGGTTTTTTATTTCAAATAACAATCCATCGTGATTAATTAACCGTCTTCATGCTATTTTTATGTTAAACGGATTCTCCCGTCTTCGGAATCGTATATAAGACATTTTTATTTTTAGGACATTAATCTTCCCTGCTATATCACCGACAGTCTATAGAATTATTCGCAATAGATCGCTGGATTGCATATTAGCATATTACTGTCATTTGAGTCTGTCCCAAAACAAGAGCGTTTTCAATTACAGCTTATTCTCTATGTAATACTGTTTTAATTTTTTTTAATTCACCGGCAATTCAGGTCGAAACTTTCTCCTTACGTATAAAACGTCCACACTCTTTTCTTACCTGGATCCATCAGCTGTCTTTACATGTAAAATATGCATAATGAATGAAATGGAAATTGCGATAGAAAATGTATTCGAGGCCATTTGTGAAGCGAACCACTTTTATTTTACTCCAAAATCGTGACACGCTTATGGAAGCAACTTGCAGCACTAAAATGATTCTTTCCAAAGAAATTTTTTCTTCTTCTTCCCTCTAACAAAATGGGGACAAACAAGAGGTAAAAAAGATTATGCCGAGAGACACCTTTAGGTTACTGTCACATTTCGTGGACGTATTTGTTACTTTGATGGAATATTCTACCCGGATTGCTGCCTTTCGGATGTTCCATTTAAATCCCATAATCTCTAAATAGTGCCTCCAAACTTCTTCGGCACCACCGTGTATTGAATATGTAATCGCTATTATTTCATCACAGATGGTATAACCCAACGGACTACATGTGTGGGACGTAGACATAAATTACGCTTAACTTTTACTGACCCGAAAGTGCATTTAGAGGTCACGCGTCTGGTCGTAATGAATTTAAATGTTACTTAAAATGCCGAGAAGCCAATGCATCTAATTAAATTCCTGTTACACGCACCTTTTCACGATGCTGGCTCATGATGTTCAAAAGGAGGGACTTAAATGCTAGAAATATGGACTCGCCCAATTTGACATTTATTTCGTTCTTTCCCAAATGTGATTATTTCATGGAGGAACACTGGTGTCAGAGGCATCTTTTTAATTTCCCGAAGAAAACCCAATAACCTTTTGTATTTTGAATGGATTTCCAGAGGGATTGCCACTTTCGTTGCTGAAGCTAGAATTGGCCATGTTGTCCCGGAATCTTAGTTCCACCGCTTTAACCTTGCAGCTACTGATATTTGTCCAGTATGCTCTAAAGATCGAGAGACTCTGGAACATAATCAGCACCGAAAAGAACTGCTTTAATAGTTTACCGACTGGTCTCAGTGAATCTAAAGCTATTTTTACTATTTTATCAGATCCCTTTTATATATTTGTTGCTTTTAATATTTACAGAAGACATCGTTTTCATAGGTTGTATTCTATTGTATTTCCCAAATGTTATTGAATTAACTTAAATACCTCAATACTTTATTAGTTGATTGTAGTAAATGTTTGATATTTGGCAGGAATTGATAATAAAACAGAATCTTTCTCTCTGCCCAAACATCAATAAAATACATTCAACTATAATCCAACTAAGAACAGAGACTCTTTTCCCGCCTTAATTCTGGTGCACAATAAATCTCACACGATTGCTTATGAATAGAAAAAAAACACATTTATTTATTGAAGGAATGGTAAAGGTAAGGAGGTTTCAGTAATTTCCTATTCGTAGATAGACAGCCTTATATAGGACACCATACAAATATATGAGGGAACGCATGAAAAATTTATAAGTACATTGACTATTACATATTTTTCTAATATTTACTCTTTCTTATTACAGGCACGGTTTGAGTCTCTATTGGATGCAATTTATCTTTGTTTGGATTACCGAAAGTGCCTGTGATGTCTGTGAGCTTCAGATAGTGAGGCATCCAGTTGCATAACCTCAATTTATAAGGTAAGTCGATCTCAGAAAGCCAATTATTTTGAAAACATAATCAATAGTATTGAAATCTATTATTTGCCGCAATCAAATAATCTAGGCACTGGATAACAAGTTACGCATATTAGTAGCTGGAGCTATCTCAACACTTTCACTAGGGGTTTCTGCAGTTATCCTTTTAAACCAAAAAGGAAAAAAGGAATAATATTTAAAGGGCTTTCAGAGTCCATAATTTTAAGATCTCTCTTCTAGCTGTGTCTAGCTGGATCTTTAAGATAATCCCGTTTGCTGTTAAATTCTGGCTGTTAAATTCATTTATTAAGCTATAACTGAAGCAAGAGATTCACTTGTAAATTTGTAGAGGAAAACTTACGGTCTCTTGATATTTAGATAGGATATTCTCTAAAATTCAGATAAAAAGTTAATGCCTTATGATAATTAACAGACCGGAATTAATACGTGTCATTTTATACAGCTTAGATACAATAATGAAAAAAAATAGATTTATGCCTGTGCTTCTTTTGACGAACAACACACGAATAAACGCATAATAGAAGGTATTAAGTTTAATCAGGGGGAATTATGGAAGTTAGTGAAAGTTGATTTCCGTTACTATATTCCCTGTATAATATTGATATAACGGTGAGATTTGTTTCATCAAAGACAGTAACATTAAAAGTATAAATTATTAGATTGCATTATTCTGACAAACATATTTCTTCCTTTTTGAGATCAGTTTTATTTATTCCTGCAATATTGGTAGATACCAAATAAATTAAAACTGAAATATTATATATATATATATCTCAACAATTATTCGTCGTTAAAGAATACTTTCTGTTGTCGTTCATACTAGCCATATTTTTGTATATCTACAGCAGTTTTTCAGATTGAATAAAAAAATTATCGACATTCATAGTTCTATGAATAACATTATGAATGGTAAATTATTTTTAAAAAAAGTTCCTTTGACTTATTTTTTCTACCGGATGGCATCACTAACTTTCACACCACCTTTCGTGATCCGATCAATCGGTCATAACCGGGTTTTTAATTCGCTTTCAAGTCACGAACCTCTAATTAGAAAAAAAAAATAAACACCGCTGCTTGCGTTATAGGTACGGGGAACTTGTCCCAATAAAACAGGAGAATTGGAAGAATGGAAAGTTCTAAATTGGGCGTTGTCTATGTTCTAAGTTGACCCTTATTTTTTTCGCAAAATTCTGTTTAGGAATTGGTCAACGTTTTCTCGGATATCTCCGTTAGCAATCTTGCCAATTGTTAGTTTTCGCATACAGCCTTGAAAAAAAAAATCGCGTTAACTGTTGTCTCCGCAGTTAACAGCTGAAATATTAAATGGAGTCGGAGACAATAGGTAAAGGGAATCATAGGTTTAAAGTAAAATTTATCGTTTTTTTTTTCTTTTACTTTATTAACAGCAGATCTGAGATCTTACGGCATTGACATTCAGTGGAGTATTCAGGAGCTGTTCTGCTGACGTGTAGCTTTTTGATTTGGAGGCTGAAATTCTAAGTTGTTTTTATTTCATATTCATCATCCGTTAATAAAAATAAAATAATCTAAGAAGTGATTCTAGTTTGACTTTGAACTTTATTCATAGTCTCTATGAATAAATATGTCAAAGGCAGACAATGCTTTCGACTTAAATTATACATTTTTTGTCTGTTTTTAAACTTCAAAACACAATTTATTTCTCTGGACTGACCGTAGTTTGTCTTTGAAAATAAATTTTGCAGGATTTGGTGTGTGGTCGTATGACGTGGAGAGATGAGAATGAATTGGTAGTAGTACCTATAGTGACGTGTTTTGACGCAATAAACCTGTCATCTAATTATGCACAGTAATTTTCAAATCTTGCTCTTCGAAAGTGATTGAATTTTTGCTAAGTTTTGAATAACATCTCAGCGGACAGTATACTCAAAATAAATTTTAGCGATAGATCAAATTACAAAAATTTCATCGATGTTGTATTGATTTATCACAGTGGAAAGTTTTATTGCAAATGTGTATGTGACTTAGTGCTATATAATATATCCTTTCAGTTTTGAAGTGTCTCTAAGAGGGCTTGGTCAGTGAACATTTTTGCTCCCGTATTAACTGGGTATCTATATATTTAAGTTGCTAAGCTGACTTTTTGGGCCGTCCGTGAGAGAAAACTACTGCATCAATTTACTTCATTTTGGTCTTAAACAAAAGATTGTAATCTGTAGATTTGTCAAATTTTGTTTATGCAACCGCAATTTCTATTAATTAGCGATAATTTACAATTAAAAATTGATTTCTGCGCATGCTCAGTGACATAACTCATGCTCAGCGCATGCTCAGTTTTAATGATAAACACGTTTATTCCGAGGATCTCTCTATGCCATTTTTATTGTTATGATAATTATGTTTGTGAAATATAACATTAAACCTGATGGAAATTGTTTATTTCGCGCTGTCTAATTAGCGATAATTTACAATTAAAAAAAATTGCTTTCTGCTCATGCTCAGTGACTTTTTAAATCTGACTTTAGAAACTCACTAAGCACGAGGCCGCTTAAACACATTAAGTTGTTTCTGTGCATTATTATGATTTTCAACATTTGGCAATAATGTGATAATTATAATTTGTGTATTAGTACATTAATTTACTATCTAGCCGTCATGTTTTGACGGGTACCAACTAGTTTTAATTTAAATCTAGTAATTTAAATGTTTTTAAAAATAAAATTAACATTAAAAATGTGTGATATATATTGACCAAGAACATATTCAGAATCATATTTCTAATCTATTCCTTTTCTTTTGAATCTACCTTCTCAAAATAATGGTGTAGTTTATTTTCGTGAATTATTTATATGCCGCACACTTTTTCGGTACTTTTTTTCCTTAAATATATGAAATAAAACAGTTATGGTTACAACTGAATTCAAAAACTAATTCACAATGTTTAAAAACATATTTTAATACTCTAATATATCATCCTTATTGCTCTGTATAATACCGCAACTAATTATATAATTAAAACATTTAGATTTCCTCATCAAAACAACTACAACCCTTTTTACTTGATATCTATTAATTTTCTGTTGCAAACTGACAATCATCCAACATTACGTTTCATTCATTACACCCAGCAAAAACTAGTATCTCTAAATTATGATTCGTTTAAACAGGTTTCATTTAGTTAAAATTAGGACACATAAAATCATACCTGAAACCCATTCCTTTCCTTACCTTTATCCGTTTTAAAATAATTTGTATCCCATATTTCCGTATTTTACGTATTATAATACATCACAGAAACTGTCCCATTGGTGAGGCGGCAAGGCGAACGCCTCAGGCGCCAAAGTTAGACAAAGTAAAAATATGAAATTCTTAACGAATAATGAAAAAATACTGATATTCAAATCTTTTGTATGACGAAATTCATTAAATTACACAAATATAAGTAAATATTCAGGTTATTTTTCTAAACTAATGAATTTAAGATCATGAGAAATAAATTTTGAATGCCAATTTCCAAACGTTGTCGTATATCTAAAAGTTCTACTAACAATACTTGAAAGTGTAACATCAGCTGAGCGCAAATTTTCTAAACTGAAAACTTTAAAGAATTATCTACGAACAATAACCCAGGAGCGATTGAAAGATCTAGTAATAGTTTCTATTGAAAAGGTATTATCTAAAACAATTAATTATAGAGATGCAATCAAGTCATTTGCTGCCATAAAGGCATAACAAATTATATTTAAATTTATTTAATATTTCTACTTTTTTAAAGGTCTATATTTTTTTAATTTTAATAGTTTATTAATAAATAAAACTTTTTAATGATTATATATTTTTTTCCAAAATGATCGTTATTCTAAAAGTAGACTATTTCTAATGAAGATACGTTCATTACTTAGTCTCCAAAAATTTGAAAAGGCGCCGTTTTTAAAACTTACCTCAGGTGTCACGATGGATCGGATACATCAGGATCTAAAACAAATAACTAGAGTAAACCGTTGAAACAAATATTTACATGCTTAAAATAAGGGTTCATACAATCGTATGTAGCAAACGTTTCCTCTTCATACCTATTCATTTTCTCTTGTAGAAAATGACGTAAGTGTTTTCATATCTATGTTTTTATATATATATTACATCATGAGCGAAAACGAGTAACATTAGATTTCTCGCAGTTTTCCTTCTTATCTGCGTGTGTGTTCATCTATAAGTATTTCGTTACCTAACTGCTCTGATATGTTGATCTAAATAGGGTGTAATGTCATTGGATTGTATAATTACTTACCAATTAAAATAATAAAAAATGGATCTCATTACTTTTTGCCCACCTGCACCTATTGTTGAAAGAAAGTGAAGTTCGTAATCACTGTCGCTGTGACTTAATCTGGGAATAATCCTCTAAATTATGTCGGTATACGACATAAATATTCATATAATCACGCATAGGTATTTCATTTGTATTGAAGAAACCTTCCTTAAAAATTATTTTAAAATAGTTTTCAAAAAGTTATTAAAACATTCGTTATCATACAGAAATTTATTTTAGATAAAAGTACTATTTCCAATAAAAAACACAAATTAAATCGTTCTTATGCTTTATAATTAATAGACCTCATTGAATTTTTTACAATGGCTCAGTCATTTTTATGTCTTTCATGCATGACTTTTTCAAACATTTTTGAAATTTCAAAGAACATGCTCTCTAAAAGGGTTGTGGTATTTGGGAAAAATTTGGAGAAATGCAACTTCCACTTTGAACTCCACTTGTCGATCTATTGTGTGTTTTTCCTTGCATCTCTACAGGAAGACTAGCTTTAATATTCAAAATACGAATAGAGTACTTTTTTATTCAAAATATTTACAAATTATTTCTTTTTCTGTCTCTCATAATTCCCAAAATTTTACCTCTCTCCATTAGCTTTTTTAAAAGCATCAATTTAAATAAAAATAATTTATCAGTGGACATTTTTTATAAGTTAAGGTTTGTACTATAAGTTTCCAAAAATATCCTGGTTGCGGGAAAAAATGGTCTCTACATATTTATCACCATTTATTTGCGATTTATTGCGTCTTCATAATCCCGCACAGAAAGTGGTACAAAAATGAAACATAACAAACCATCTGTCGATAGGTTTCACTTTTTACCCGTTCCTAGAAAAAGGTATCACACGCTAGAAAAAAATTCTGTAATCACAGATTCGAATATGGGGTTATTATCTCTGGCGGGAAAATCATGAGATTCTTTGAATGTGATGTAATAAATGCATTGAAAGGCATTTTGGGGGAAATATTTCTTGTTAACAGTTTGTTGTTTTTACTTGTTTGAAAGATTTCTTCAGGTAAATGAAGTCTCATAAGATTCCAGATTAACTGCGCATAAACACAACGACTAATAACCAAATACATATGAATAATTGTGGATATGCGTGCATAGATATACACCCAAAAAGCAAATTATTTCAATCCTTTTTTTCATTAAAAAATTAAGTTTTTTTAAACATTTGTTGAAATTGTACATTTGCTGAAAGTTAAGAAACACAATTCTCACTGCTGACTCACAAAATAGCGAAAAGAAATTATGCGATAGGGATTTTCAATAGTTCAAAATAACTGCAGCATGTATAGCACAAGTTGGGCAATTTCTTTTGTATTAATAATACTTAAATTGATTTTATGCAGGAAAATATAAATAATATTGGTAAGATAATATTCTACTTTCACGCAAGAGATGTTATAAGTTCGCCTTTTCAAAGAAAATAACGATTCTATCAACTTGATACAATGCCCACAAAGTGTACACAATGACCAGCTGCTCGTCACAGCGTTTAGAGAATAAGGGATCCCTCAGTGAAAAATAATTTTAATTTATCTGAAATCGTGACTACACATGCAGCAGGAAGAGCTTGCCTTGAAAGTAGAAAGTGGTATGTTTACATGATATCCTGGGTATAACGTTAAATCAGATGCAACAACAGTCTTTTAACGACCGTATCATACGTTGCTTTATCTTCATTACCTAGAATTATAACATCCTCTGGTGAAACATTCACCCGTAATTATCAGCAAGTAGGATAGACAATAAGGGAAACATTTTATTCAAAACCTATAACTGACTAAAATGTTATTCAGAAATTAGTTAAGAAAAAAATCCCACTAATGATTCTAAAAAAGAAATTACTGCCTTTCTTTACATCTTATATTGTCGCTTAAGATATTTCTCGTAAATTTAAGCATATGAGATGTATGAATTAACTAAGTAATTGCTTATGTGTAAAATGGTGGGAAACATACTTTCCCATGCAACTGATGCTATTACTAGTGCTATTTACTAATAACAAATATCAAAATTTCATTCCATGATTTTATAAATAAAACATATGCATAAGATTTTTTTCCGCTGAGATTAGGATAGCATTATTCTTTAATCTAAATGTATAAAATTATATGACCGATTTACTAGCCTAAACATAGTTTAAAAACAAGAAAATGGATGCTGTCTGGGTGCTGACAAAAACGCGCTCCTAACCTGCTCTTATGTAGAAATAAGTCTCTGGGTCGACTTCTTACTCAACAAGCAAAGCAAGGTAAGGCGCTTCACAGTTTTTACAGTTTAACCCCAGCGGAAAATCATGTTTTGTTTCGAAAGAAAAATTTTGAAGCAAATGATTTGAAACAAACGAGCCTTGAATGAGAAAAATAAGAAAATTTGTTTCACTGCAAAGAATCCGTGGATCGACACAACCAATCAGAAAACAGGCTTGCAAATCAATTTGTAAACAACGCTGCAGCGGGGATTAGAAAACCTATTATCTTGTTGCTACTAAAAGCTTATTTTTCGAAAACAGGTTGCAAATTAGCATAATAAATAACAGAAAACCTTCATATACAGCATGAGCACAATTAATTAAAAGCATACAAATCCAGAAAAAAATTATAGGCTAGAAAGAATTTCGATTCTTGAATTGTACATTGGAGGCCGAGTACTTGCCAGTTCTCACCCAATTAATTCTTTATAAGATCTTTTATGAACCCTCCCCCTTGCCTATTCCGAAAGAAACCACGCCCCACAACACTAACCGCGTTACAGCATGCTTGCCACCATTAGATCACCACATAACGATATAGCCTGCGGAGACGTTAAAAGAACTGATCTTTCCCTCTCATCCCATCTCATCTCAGCCCAACACATTTCTCCGCCTGGAGATAGCTATCTCAATTTCTGAAAACACACGCAACACCGTTTCTCAGAGAACCTTCATCCATCAACAGCTGCACCCAGCGGCTTAAAGATACATTCCCCGTGACCGATCGGCTTCTCCGGATCTGCTTAAACGCATCGGCAAAACGGATTACGCCGCATCCATCACCATTTAAAGCTGCTGGCTGAAGTATAAAGAACTAGAGCAAGCAAGCAACCAAATCAAAAGAACAGCAGAAACTTCCAAAGAATCTCCCAAGTAACTAAAACTTTTACTAATCGTAATCCTCCCGGCATCAAAAACCAGGCCACCGTTGAAAAAGTGTCTTCTCTGCTGTCAAAAATACGGGGGTTGGAGGAACGGTTTGATTGCTGTGCTTATTGAAGTGAGAAGGGGGCAGAGAGAGAAAAAATAACGATGTCGTTTTCACTGCCGTGTGTGTGTGTGTGTGTGTGTGTGTGTGTGTGTGTGTTTTGCAGGTTAAGAAACCAGGTTAGTCGGGTGTCGTGCAAGTCAAGTTTACTTTTCGGGGGTGCTTCACACTTTTGTTCTTTACTTTCCATTTTGTCTTCACTCGAAAAATGGATTGCTAGCACGCATGTAGGATACAAAAAGCTCCCGGATTGCTATGTATAACTAAAAGCTAAGGTTTGCAAACAGATGATTTAGTATTATTTTACGAACAAAGTAATCTTTCCGTAAAATGTCTGATTCACTCATAGTTACCGTATCTTTAAGACCATAAGACGCACCGGACGATAAGATGCACCTCAAATTTATGGGAGGATTTTTAGAAAAGAATATTTTGTATTTTGTTAGGTATATAAAGGTATTTTTAATTTCTTACTGAATAAAGATAAAAAATTATATATATAATAAATATATATAATAAAATATTAATTTTATTTTAATGTTACATTCGGACAACAAGACGAACCCAAATTTTAAGTCGATTTTTTTTTATGTAAAAATATGCATCTTATAATCCGAAAAATACGGTATTTAGTTTTTAGATTCTTCTGTAAACACGCATAACCGTAAGCAAAACAAATACGAAGAAACTCACGCAAGATGCTGAACGTAAACTCAATAATTGGCTAATTGGATGTTTCTGCAACGATCATAATCGCTTTCCAAAATAACGAAATAAAATATTGCTTTATTAAAAAGTAAAGAAAAGGGTAATAATGTATTTTCCAAAGCCTCTTTTTTATTTTCAGACGTTAATAAATTTGAAGAATGTCAGATGGGTAAAATCTTCCAAACAAGATTTTACTTAACCTTTCACGGACTGATTCTTTCTGTTGAATAATTGTATTCAGGATTTTAAAAATCTTCGATTTTTTTAAGTTAAAAAGCTAGTATCATTTGTGAATCAATCTTTTACTAACTCAAGACTACTGCATTCGATAGTGGAATTTTTTTTATCTAGTTTTTATCTAGTCGGTAGTGGAATTGTTTTATCTATTTTTAATGTAGTATCCAAATTTTTACACTGATATTATTGTTACTCTTTATTTTAGAAACCTAATCAAAATGTTTTAAACCATCAAATCTAATTGAATTTTCAATTAATAATTTTTTATGAAAAAATAGCTTATAATGCATTTATCATATCTTATTTATGTGACATAAATTTTCAATTATTTTCAATTTGATAGTAAATATTGCGAAAGAGTTCCTAAATTTAGTTTAGTTTTTTAAAAGCACATATGTATGTGTGTATACATATAGTTCGTCTAAAATCCAAATTTCTATTTCAAATTATATTATGTAACCCTGAGGAATTTGTATTCTGGATAAATTTCAGAATAATATCGTAGAAGTAGAGAAAAGTTAGAAGGCTTCAAAATTCTGAAAAACAAACTAAATATGTACTAAAAATAGTTTTTTTGCTTTTACATTGAATATTGCAGGAACTTGTACCCTAAAGGTTTTCACAATGGGATATCCTATGAGAGATCCTGTATTATGATCACGCGTGACACAGGATTATATTACCGAATACATTAGCATGAACTACTGAATTGCTTCTGTTAGGTCTCGTTAGCTGTCGCAGAACAATATACGAAGGTAAATCATTCCATGGTTTTACAACGCATTATTATTCGAGTAATACGATTTGGGGAGGAAAAAATAAGAAAAGCAATAATGTCCGCTAGTTGACCTAAAAACTCGAGGTTCTTTTTTTCAAATTTACCCAACCAATTTACTATTTACTGGTTAAAAAAATTCCCATCATTTGCTTTGTTTATTATAACACAATTACAACGCTTGAATATGTAATAATCCCAAAACGGTTTTATGACTAAACTTTTGCCGTACAGCAAATAAATTTAATTTCACATACTTGGTATTCAGCTCTGCAAGGTTAATTGCCTGGAGGATTCATAAAAAAAGTTTTAAAATGTGGGTTTAAATACTTTTGATGTAACTTGATTTACTTTTCAAGTTCGTATAATTATTTAACTTCCTTCAAAAGGAGGTTATACTATTTTTTTTTCAGACCGTGGGTGTATATTGTTTTTATTGCAATAATGCTGGTATTTTTCTTGGAGCAAATACTGAACCTTCTATGCAGCATTTCTACTGCTGCTTCTGTTGATTATAAACAATATAATTTTGACTTCTGGATAGGAATTTTAAAAGGTATAATTAATTAAACGTTATGCCACCATTAAAATGAAAATTGTACATTTTAATGGAGAATTAATTTTATATCTTTTAAGGTTTCCGATTACCTTCGGAGCACTTTTTTTCAAAAACTGTACTTGCGTAAATTTCTGTACTATGTTTTGAAGGGATATAACACCAAAATACGAAAATGATGAAAAATTAGGCCATAACTATGCAACTTTTTACAAAATTGATCATTTTGAGTCGAAATTTAGCAATTTTTTACAAAAATGGCTCTAGTTCTAAATAATAATAATAATAATAATAATTAGGCAGATAACATTAATTTCTTTTTGCCTATGTACGTAAGTACCTCATGAGTGTAATAACCTAAAAGATAATATCTTGAAATCTAAAAAAATACAGGTCATTATATGCCATTATACGTAAAATTTTAGTAATTTTTCATGAGATTTTTTATAAATGCAGCTATAAATCAACAAATAATATACCTAGAACCAAATCTGTAGTTCATTACATTCTTACTATTATGAAAAACATACGTAAAAAATTTCATAGACATATCATGGTTAGATTTTGAGTTATCACAAGATTTGTTTACATTTTTGATGAAAAATAAGAATGTCTTCAGAAAACACGATTAAAGTTTTCAACTTGTATTGAAATTCATAGCAGCTGCTGATCTTTAAATTGTTCTCATTTCATTTTTAATGACCCTACCGAAAAAACAAAAGCAGATTTAGGAACGAAATTTACAATTAAAAAAATTGAATAAGACAATTTCGGAATTTTTGTCAAAATCGATGTTTTAAAGGTAGTCGGATTCCTTAAGCAGATTGATGTAAGTTTTAGCTTTGAAAATGTAGGGACATCTTTATAGTAACGGATAATACTTCTTTCTAAACCTTTGTATACTATGTTCGAGCTTTCTTGTATTAGTTACGATGCACAGAAATAAAAATCAAATATACAAGTAAGAAAGCCTAATGTTAAATATAATACATAAGACAATTAATGATCTCTTCTCTAACGGCATTTGTCGGCGCCATATAAGCGAATCAGTCTTTAAAATATGATCACTTTCCCTTCCGAAAGGAAAGTTAATCGTTGAAAAATGTTTTTTTTTCTTCTCTGAGACGGAAGAAGAAGGAACTAGTGTAATTTGCGGTTTGGAGTCCTAAATTTAAAGTGAAAATCATAAGAAAAAACTTATTGAGGATACTCGTCAATTCATTTCACGTTTATAAACACGTTATTAAGTTTTCGTTCTGTCGAACTTTTCATGCCAACATTGCATTTGTGGAAGCATTTAAATAATGCAAAGAGCATAAGATTTAGGAAACACACAGCATAACATTTACGCAGACATCAATAATACGTATTTTTAAATCCCGACCTCTTCGCTTCTGGAAAATTTTTTAGTCTTCTATTGCTCGAGCTATCACGAAATTGGAGGAAATACAAAAGATCTTTTTAAAAGCAGATGCTTAAGTCGGTCAGAAGAGGCCGTAAATTGTTAGTTACGTTGAGAGGTTGTTTATTATTTTTGATCGCATGTTATATCAATTTGAAAAATTCTTTCAGGATAATACGTCAGTTTTCTTTTTCAAAAGTCCGTTTTTCTCTCTGTGCCTGGATGTCTGTCATACAAACTTAGGTATTCATAAAATTATTTCCATTTTGAGGAATTTTACAGAAGTTTAAAAAAAAATTGGCGAGAAAAGATTTGTGTCGTTGAAGATGCGGAAGTCACTTAAAATAGGCCATTATCTGTTTGTTAAATTGAGATACTGTTTTCCTCGCATGCCTAAGTAATTCCCCTTAGATAATCTCTTGGTTGCCTTTATTTACATTATTGTTGATCTGAAATTCCGATGTTGAGTTCGTCATTCCCATAAAGTTGGAGTGTAAATGTCTGCGTTATTTTCTGTAAGAAGCATAATTTAACTTTGAATTAAAATTTAAACCAGGAAGAGTTGCTCAAAAAATTAGACGGATAAAAGGCAGATAAAATTGAAACGTATTTGACAAATTTCATGGCTAAAAATGTCTGCTGACTGGTCTTTAAACACGTTCCAATTGACAGTACCTTCTTGATGAACTTGACGAAGTTTTCACGTCAGTTCTAACCTAATGTCTTACTTTAGAAAATCGATTGTCGAGTTTCTTTGGCGTGAAAAAAAAATCAGGTAAAGTACACCAAGAAAACGCTGGAAAAGTTTAATAACACATATTAAACACAATGATCTAATTGATTAAAACTAGAAAGAAATTCGAAGCCTTTTTGTAACTCTCTCATTCAAATGTTTGTGCTTGAATATACTTTAGTAAATCTAGCTTGGCATATTATATGATAGGCTAATTCCCTGATAAAGGATGCAATGCATATGAAATATTTTAAGTAATCTCTCTCTCTAATAGTTCTGCTCATTATAATTCGGAAATTTTCTATCAAGAAATTCACACGTATGTTAACCTTTTCCGTACGGGGTGGGATAGCATGTATCCCAAGAATGAATATATATATATATATATATATATACGTCACGATATAACTTACGATATATATATATATATAACCCCCTTAATGGGCATTCTTACAAAAGGAGTATGAAATTTCCCGTTCTAAAGAGGGAATCGGTGGAAGAATAGGCCCCGTAAGCTAAAGGTTAAAGTAAAATATAATTGGTAATTTTTGAATGAATTTGAAAATATACTTAACTTTAAAAAATTAAAAACTAAAAAATGTACCATAAAAATGTCCTTGACTAACTGTTATTAAAATCCTGCTGATTTTGATAACCTTTCTTCAAACTATTTCAAAAAAGAAACCTTTAACACTATGTTATAGGCAAAATTTTGATACAAAGTTCTAGATTACTCTGAATAAAACTTCCAAGTTCTCGATATTCTAATAAACAAGACCTTCAATTAAGTTCTATTTAATTTTATATAGTTCGTAAATTTCCCTTAATTCATTCAGAATTTTTTTTTTTTGTAAAAATGAATAGAGTGATATATTATCTTCGACTCAACAGCTTAGTGGTAAATTCGGAACCTACTATGTTAGTTTCTGTGACCCAAAAAACAATGGTTATACTTATATACATTTAGTTAGGTCTAAGATTTCTTTAGTTAGGTACGGAGAAATCTTGTACTTTACTAAATGACTTGTAAAGATCATGTAATAAGAAATTAAAGTTAAAACAAAAAAAAAACCTATTCTTAATTGCTCCTCTATTTCAGAATACAACTAAAGAGTGTATGAACAAATGACACCTAAATTATAAAACACTCTTAGCCGGTGTTCATCACCAAATAATTTAATCAATTCCTTCTCATACTCCTGTCCACTAACCCATCCAAAGCATTATTTCTACTCTAAAATCCACAGGCTGGGTCCCACTGGCACCTTTTTGCTCATCAGCTTCTACAAACGAGAGTTTCTCTGATTCTCAGCTGGAATTTCTCTCTTTTTGACACACAGTTCCTTTCTCTAGATATGTCACATAGCTCGTTCCATTATCTACATCATACATCCAATTTCCATATCATAAATCAATACTCGCTTCCGAAAGCTGTGCAAAGTTCCCAAAACAATGGTGCCGAGAAATAAAGGTCTTAGGACAGTAACCTTGACGAAAAACTAGTAACAGAAAATAATTCTGTAATACCTAACCGGCGGATTTCAATTAAGTTTAACCACAGTATGGAAGATCTGCACAGTTTCATCTCAAGTTCTTGACAATGCGGGGTAGGATTACCCAGGAAATTTTACTAAGCACAACAACATCGAGTGTCTTACTAGGTAATCCCATAATAAGATAAGTGACAAAAGTAGGTGTATACAAACAAATATCCTTAGGATAAGTGCTTACCGCATTAGGAAAAAATAATTTCGAGTGTTTTTTGCAGGATTAGGCGGAACATGACAGTAAATTTAACGAGAAAAATATTAAGGTTTGGGATATAAAGTAATCACGCATTAAAACCCAAACTTTGACAGTTTTCTTCTTTGAAGAAAAGAAAGAACGATGCGTCGTTATTCCTGGCAACCAAATTAAACCATCATTCAACCCTTTTCCTTGTTTGTCAGACTGCCTTGTATAAATCTAGGAGAGGCATACGTTTCTATAGGATTATTCCATGATGGAAGCATTTCAAGATGGCGAAACTGCTTGCTTAAGATTAGTTGCCCATATATGTTTGCTTACCCTTTTCATTAAAATTTTGCTAAAATTGTGCTGGTGAAAAAACTTGAAACCTCAATGGTTATAATCTGTGGATTGCAAAGGCTTACATATATCTACTATATTTCCCATATTCTCTTTTTTTTTTAATCGTGTAAAACAGTGGTTCCCAACTGGAGGTACGCGTAACACTGGTAGTACGAGAGAGCATTTCAGGTAGTACGCAGAAGGGTTTAATAATAATCAATACAATGGGCTTTTTTTTTTTCCCTGCACGCCGTGCAGTCGGAAGTGGCGCGTGAGCATCCCCGTCTGTTATTGTTTGGACTCAAGTTTGTTGGACTCTCGTCACTCATGACATATAAACTCTATAAGAAACAAGCTTAAGCAACAAGTTTCTCATTAAGGGGTCCGGGACACATTTGAAAAAAATTTTATTTATTGAGTTAAAATTTTGATTTTTTTTGTGATGGTTAACCATATAATTTGTCAACAAAATCACTTCATAAAACTTCTCAAAATGTTTATAAAAAATTTTTTAATTTTTTAATTTTAAAAAAAGTGGGGCAATTTAAATTGTTATAACTCGAAATATTATTTGTCGAATTTCAATTATTTTTCATTTAATTAAATAGGAATATATAAGTTTTAATTTTGGTTCAGCATTTTTTTAAATATTAATTTTTTAAAAAATTAAAAATATTTATATTAAAAATTACAAAAAAATGATGCAACATATTTTTAAAAAATCATATTTTTAAAAGTAAATATTTTTTCAAATTTTCTGAATGAAAATTAAAGTAAAATAGTTGAAAAAGGCATGTTCCAAGTTTCAACCATTTATCTTTAACGGTTCTTGACTTATAACAATTTAAAGACAAGAAATGGGGAAAAAAACCCATCATGCAGAAAAACGCACAGGTTTAAACAACGCTTGGCTACTATTAGAATGTTGCAAAAAAAATAATAATATCTCCTGTTCTAATTAAGATAGAAAAATAATTTAAACGACATTTTAAGCGTAAAAGAACACTGAAAATTTTAATGCAATAAAAATTTTTTTCGAAAATTTGAACAATTTTGTATCCTGGACCCCCTAAGCCTCCTGATAAAGACATTTTAGAGTTGGGAAATTGTATTTGACATTTGTTAATAACAAGAACGTATAAGCGATTTTTTAGCTTTATGGATTTATTTCCTGTATTTTGTTTTATTTATAATTAGATACATTTTGTAAAGTTATTCATATGTGTAAAGAATTTGTTTGAACCCCCTGAAAAATTTATAACTTAACCAGAGGTACGCCATGACCCTACAAAGTTCTCAAGTGGCACTCAAGTAAAAGGTTGGGAATCACTAGTGTAAAGGAAAAACGTCGCATTTACCTTCGAAAAACTACTGTCGAAGTGATTCTATCGACAGCCAAGATATCATTATGTCCCTTTGTCATATGCACGCGACTATTTTCGTTTCTCTTACTTACACATGGCAAAAGTAAGCACACACTCCACAGCTTATCCTTTCTAAACGTTTTAACTATCAATATCTAAAGACTAACCCTTCAACTACCGTAAAAACTACCATTTTTTGTGGCTGTTACACTCGAAATAACCTTAAAAATTCAGACTGTCCTTAAGAATTAATTTCTTGAGCACGTTGTTTTATTCCTAAGCATTTTAATTCTCGTGTGGCCTATTTAACTTCTTCCTTGGAATCATCTGTCACAATAGCGTACAAAAACCGATAGAAAATCCGTTTATATTCCAAGGATCTATGCAAAACATGGATATAGCTGATTGCATGCAAAAGGAAAAGTGATGGAAAGAAAATAAAAGAACGCGAGGCTGGATGAATTACGATCGCTGAGACTTCGCGATTCTTCTGGAGATTATTCGCTGATCCTCCTTCTTTAAGCAGATTGTCCCTGAATGTTGTGTGTGCGTGCCGCATACAAGCCGTTTAATATCCTCGTGAGAAAACTGGTCGAAATGCTGTTTTCCGGGTAATTTCAGCGACTTTACTATCATTTTGAAAAGTGAAGTCTGGTAGATGAGTCTTAACTAATAATTGTTTCCGATGTCTCCCATAAGACTTACTGAAGACGAGAATAAAAAAAATAATGTTTTTTCTTTGTGAACAGCAGATTTATCTTCACATCACACTACGCAGTAAGTAAAAAATTCACAACCATGAAATTTTTTTTAAAAAAGATTTGTTGCCGAATTTTTCTCTGGTAACAGGAATTTTAAGTGAAATTTAATCTAAATTTTCTATTTTGTGAAATGGTGTGTTACATTTGTGTCTACATGTCGTGCATTGTTTCATCTCCACTTTTTGGCTATACGCACTGGACTGGTGATTCATGAATAGAGGAAACTTTCTTGTTATATTCCTCTCATTTCATATATTTGGCATTAACGCATAAAATTCAAGTCTCGTTAGTCAGTCTTTCTCTCTGTGTCTATTATATACATTTTGGCAGGTCACATGATGTTTAGAGTAGAAATAAAAGAAGACATTTCATCAGATACACTAACATCATATTGGCTCATCTTTAGACTTTAAACATGCACCGAACTTCCAAGACCTGCTTTCGACAGTATTTTGGAAAACAACTAAAAATACCCTTCCTTTCTCTCAGTTATACCACCGCCAAATATTGCTTAATAGAAGTTGCTGCACGGTATTGGAGTCAGGGGTCAGTCTGTGTAGACATGTCAAAAGATGATATATTTTTAGCTTTAAATCATTGCGTACAAATCCTTACTTTGCGGCTAGGTGCATTATCATGTAAACATCAATAGAGCTTATCTCCGTAGTATTGCTACAGAGTAGGTAGGGCGTAACTTTCAAGGATCTTGTGATAGACTTCCTGGTAAGACTTCCTTTTGCGCACCGTTCGGGCCTAAACTCCACAAACCAGCCGAAAAGAATAATATTGTCATCCTCGATGTACAGGATACGTACACCCCCATAAATACCGTTCTTCTTTTTTGTTGCCATAACCCCCCCCCTCCGACTGTGAGACTGGTGCATGATGCATATGGTTCATAGTAGTTCGTCCATTAGGACTCGTTTTCAACGCTCTAATGCCCGGATGCAATGCCCATTGCCCTATTATAGGGCAGCTATTAGAGATTCAATAGCTGCCTATCGTCATTGCAGTCGTCATTGATTTTCATGCTCGTCTGCTCGTATGAAATGAAGTTCTAGACAAAGGGTGCGTGTGTAGAGAGATTTTCCATCAGTTTCAGTCGACTTTGTGGTGAGCTATAGAGCAATAATTCATCGATAAATTGAAAGGGCTGTTTTGAGAGTATGACAGGTTATTTTTCATTCAAATCTTGTGTTTAGATGGTTGGGAGACCACTCTTCTTCCACCAAAGCATCCAAAAACATTGACTATGATACACTTAAATACTCTGCAGTGTCGTTGATAGACAAATGTAACATCCCTCAATCATATGTCTTTCAAAGTCACTTCTTTCACAGCAGAACACAGTAAAACTGAATGTATTAGGATGCAGAAAATCAAAAGGCTTCCTTTGGTACTATTCGCGAGTACACTATGCAGTTTTAGTACGCTACAGAATAGAAAATTTGAATTTAAGGAAGTTCCCGGTAACTTCTGTCAGTTTAGAACACATACGGTAGGATTGGTTGACATTGAATATGGTATTAAACTGTCTTGAAATTTGCAAATAACTCATTTCCTAGCCTCATAGTCAGGGACATCGTAAAAAATATATAATCAAGATCCTTGGTTTCCTTCCATGCCCTTGTATTAGGACCCACCATGGATCCTTAAAACTCTTCCTTCTTTTCCTTTCTCACCAGGCCTGCAACAGTTAAACTTAAATCCATCATTTCTGTTGTTTATCATAAGCTAATTTTAAAAGAATGGAGTTTTCCTTAATGCAGAAAAACCAATGACAAATGTCTAATTTAACCAGGTTACCATGATTCTGATGTATAAGAGAGAAAAAAAGATCTCATCGTTACAAAGGGAGAGAGTTACTCGCAACGTTCTCATATTTATAGAAACTTTGATGCATTCGCATTACTTGGGCGTCTCCTTAATTGATATATTCTTTTAAACTGGTTTAACGGTTGTTCTCCTTATATTGTAACCACGTATGCTAAATAACCTGGTGACAAATATATCACTGATGTATGTTTTTTATGCGTTGAATATAAGACAATTCTGATAGTTTTTTTATCACTTAAGTCTACAGTAAAATAAAACCAATTATCAGAAGGGTTAGAAGATCACAATCACAGTGAGAAGTTTCAACTACCCTTTTATTATTCAAAAAGGACAAGGGGGGGGGGGGGGTTTAATACTCAATGTCCAATAAAGACTATACACTACGTGAGGTACTCGTTCATGAAAGGCAAAATTTAGCTCTCTCTTTTTTTGGTAGATCCTTGATAAATGAGCCTCTCAATTTTTCTAATCTAAATTTCTATATTTTGTTAATTGTGTGAATAGCTTAATATTCATTTAGTAGCCCCCCCCCCCCAAAAAAAAAAAAAAAAAAAAAAAAAGAAAAGACCTGTGATAATTCTTCAACTTCTGTTTCCTTCCTCTGTATAGTGATTACACAAATTTAAATTTCATCCTGGAATTCATGCTTTTTTTTTCTTGGCTACCTATCATGCACATCAAAGACCACACAGGTCCGTCACTCATAATGACAGGATGTCCTTGAAGCACCGCCTTCAGCGAGACGATCCCACCACTTTACGCGCCTCCGTCTCCCCTCCCGCGCCGCAATAAAGACGGACCATCAGCGGTTCATTGTCTCTCTTCAACGAAAACAAAATACGAAAAGTAACCACTCATTGGACAATAGCACTCATCGATTTCTGGACACGATACTGTCGTTCAACAACCCCTTGTGCTTGCAGAAGCGACGGCGCGGCTTCCCTTGAAGCGTTCCTATGTACATGGTGCATCTCGATCGTAATCTGCAAGTAATATCTAGAGTCTGCCTCGTCCGTCCAAGGTTAGATGGGAGGAATTAACAGGACCTCTCGAATGTGCAGCAGAGCGGGGAAAACAAATTCTGAAATCACCTCCGTATCGGAGAGTTTTGTTAGATTCTTAGGTGGCCATTTCCGTTTTCACCGTGGACGCAGTGTGAGTGTAGACTGTTTATCTGCAAACCGAAGTGAACTGAGCAGATGTGCGTTGGTGGAATTGTGTGTCTATGCAAATAGAGCAGTTACATTTAACAAATGCTTATTTTCTATTTTGAAATGCCACACGCACCGGCCTCTCGACCTTTTCCAATGATAAGCGAGTGTAAGAGAAACTTAACTTCGTTTGCAGGGAGATTCCAGCAAGCGAAATCTGATTTGAGTTCCTGTTATTTCAAGACACTCAGAAATTTTCAACTGTGATTGAAATACAAGGGTGATTAAATGAATAAATGTGTGAGTCCAGAGGCAGTGTAGAGATATTTTGTACATTAGGGATTTCGAGTGGGTTCTAGTTAGAGAGAAAAGGGGGTTTCTAGCTGCCTCCAACTGTCTTACAATTACAAAATGTATTACAATCACAAAAAGCTTTAGAGATTGTAAACTGAAAGCTTGTCAGATCCGCTTTGAAACGACGAATTATTATTTTTTTCATTTCAGTGGTGAAAAAAATTATTTACTTTATTGGGAGACGTTTTGAGAGCAAGAATACGAATTATAGTTTATGTTGGTTGGCCCTCTCATATACTGTTTCCTCTTCTCGGAGTGAAAGGACTCGTTTGGTCTGAGAATCAGAGAGCCATCTCGAGAGTAAGAAGTTAGTACGTAATAAGGGGCTAAAGTTGTCTCCTTTTATTACCAAAAAGCTCTTGGTGACTTGAGTTTGCAAGAGTAAGGCTCCTAAAGTCTACTTTGTTTTCAACTAATGCTCATTTATCTCGAAGGAGTGGTAAAGACACTACATTTGCTTTGTTAAGAGAATTCCTGTGAGCGAGGTCCCAGGTTCAAGCCTTTGTTGGCGAGAAACACTCAGATGCTTTTTCCTTTATACGGGCTACGCGAACGTTTAACCGTTGATTCTGTGGGTCAGAGACCCATCCAACGATATTATGTTGGTTAAGAATAAGATGTGGGGTGTTTAGAAGAGGCTTGGGCTACCATTTTCAGAATAGCAGTCTTCCGTTAGTTAGATGAATTAAGTAACAAAAAGACTGCAGCGACTTAAGATTGTAAAGTAGGAGCTTTTCAAATCCCCAATGTTAATGTAAGTGCTAAAACTTTTAATCGCATTTAAGGTTCTCTAAATGACGTTTGTGAATGTAATGCCATCTTAAAGTACAACAGTTTCCGAAGCGAATTGAAAACGTTTTTTAATTTAATAAAGATTTAAAAGGATTTTATTTAAAACAAATAATCCTCGAGTCTCGCTGAGGAAATTAAAGCAAACCAAAAGCATAAAACTTGTACTAACACGAGATTGAATATCAGTCACCAATATAGCGTGTTAAATTATTTCGGTCAGTGAGATCTATTTTTACGTAACTGAACATAAACTGCAGATTAAAATAGTTGACAGTAGTCTGCATGAATACACCGCACCATATACATTGTCAAGGAGTACCAAACTGAATTATTTCTTATAATGTTAAATGTTTGCAATTTTTGCTTCTTTCGGAAAAACACTCAGAAGATTATTAAATTTTTACTAAATCATGCAGTGTAATGGGTTCAATCAATTGTCAGAATATTTATATTGTTCCTTCGATACGAAGATTTGAACTCGAAACCCCCTGTTAACAAGATAGGCAAACTGATGTTTTATACCACTGAGACTTACATGAAAAAAAATAAAATAAAAACTATGCTACTTATTTTAAACCACCAATTTTGCTTAGTTCTGATTTCTCTTTTTATTGGATTGAATTAATTTTTGGTCACTATTCTGAAGTTGAGAGGTTTCTTTCATTATCCTTAGATAAATCATTACATCACCGGAACTCGCTCTCTCAACCACATACTGCGTGAGCACAAAATTTACGGTTTTAAGAATAACTCTTTCTGGGATGATATTCCATGCTGTTGAAAATTTTACCTTGTTTTTTACATAATGAATACACCTTTTGCTTTTAAATTTCTATGAACATCTTCTACCTTATTAATATAATGAAAAACAAGTACCTAGATACACATTCGATAAATTCATTGCCTATTGGACAGTAGCAGCTATGGTCTAGTGGGCCTTATTTCCCGAGAATAAAACATTGGGTTTATCCAACCCGCTAAGGTTATTTGCATCACATACTGCTTAATAACATACAGACTGATTGGTGAATACGCATGCAAAAAAGATGAAATAACCTCGAAAGATGAATAGAAACTTGCAAGAATAGTCTTCAATATCTAGCTTTTACATGTAGAGTGACCTCAGACTGATAACAAATCCCAAAACTCAATTTTCTCTGAAAATAGAACAAGTTAATGGGAACATATGCAGGTTTTTAACTTGCAACACATACATCAATACTTCACAAATAAATTAATAATATGGATCAGTCTCACTGATAAGAAATAGAATGGATATTTGAATTGAATATGCTTTTTACGGATGTTTTCACTGTGGCGTATTTTCCCCAAGATGGACAAAATAAAATAAAATGAATTAAAGGTTACAGAATGTAATACAAATCGTTGTGTGGTGTTTTCTGACCTTATTTCGTTTAAAACAACTTTGACTGCGTTTTATATTTCAAACTTTTTTTTTATCTTTCGAACACATCCCTTATTCAAGGTCAAACATCTAGAAAACTTGATCTACTGTTTTTTTTCCAATTTTGTTAAAAGAGCATTTAAAACAAACATGTAAAAGAAACATTCATGTAAAAGAAACATTAAACCATCCACGTTATCATATATGTTCCAAGAAATCAGTAGAGACTTGATAAGGTATAACATGTTAATACTTTTTGGGGTTTTCATGGAACATTTTATTTTCAGAAATTTAATTTCTTTAAATATTTTCAGGCGTGAAATGTCAATAGCATTATAAAAGCTAAATTTCCCAAACATAAAAATATTTGGCCGTAGGAAATTTTACAACTTTTAAATGAATTTATTCTGTTTCATGAACTTCTCTAGCCAGCCACCCCTCTAGACGGCCATATTTTACATGGCAGCACAAGTCACTAAACACACACCTCCTCTACGATAACAATTATTAGAATAAAATTTTTATTACATTTTTAACCCTATCATAATTATGAGATATATATATATATATATACATAATTTAGTGAAATTTCACTAGTCGGCCTCCCCTTTAAATGGCCATATTTTATTCAGGACCGAATAAAGACACAATAGAGCCATTGTTATGGAACAAACCTCTAAAGTTTCACTGCATTTATATACCTTAAATAAATTTGTGTTTAGCAACAAGTCTCATATTTATTAAAGTGTTTTTGGGTACATCCCCACAAAAAAATGTTTTTTGTATCAAAATTCTTTTTAGGTTTCTCACTAAATAGTCTCAATTTAGAATATTGATTCATGAATTTTAGAAATACCCCTACAGCTAAATATTTTTTACTTTTTAGTGAATTTATTCTTTTAAATTACGAGGACACCAATTACAGTTACTCAAACATCCCGATAGATGGCGTTAATGACTACTTTCATTTTTTCTTTCTCGTATTCGGACAATGATTTCCTTTTGTTCTTCGACGTTTCATTTAATATAGAGAATTGCTACAGGTAAAACGACGGAAAAATACCTTTGTTTTTCTTTCACTAGATAAAAAAAACTCGCGGGCATTTACATTTGCAATAGCTTTTGTTCGAAGTAACGAGTAGTAGAATTACTTTTTCACCATTATTTTTTTTTAATCACATTTTTACATACTGCAAATTTAAGTTTAAACTTTCAAGCAGTATTTTTGAATATTTTTTCAGAACTTTCTTACTTAGATCCATAAAATTTTTAAACTGGTTTTGCTGTAAGACTTTTTTTGGTCATTGCTTTGTGAAGATATATTTGGGAAAATCACATATGAAATCCACATGTCGTTGATCGATAACCTTGAAAGGGATAGTGACGTATATTTTATATATATATATATATATATATATATATATATATATATATATATATATATTCTAGTTTATATTATATACCAGAGGTGGCTAAGATAACCAGTATTAAGAGCTATTTAGTAACGTCTATATAGTTAGAAAAGCCCAAAGCAGTAAAGGGTCTTATTTGATGTGACAAAAATTTTAAGCTTTGCTTTTTCTGGTATTTTTATGAAATATATCATTCTCCAATTGTTAAAATAATTGATATTTCTAAATTCTCAAATAGTATTAATACTTTCAATAATTATTTTTCTTTTAATTGTTTTACAAAATTACTCAAATCTGGCATATATAAAGTTGATGCAGTGCGTAGCATTTCAGTTAATCGTCGATTTGTCAATATTGAGCGTTGTTTATTTTTTTTTATCAACCTGAATATAGAATACAAGGATGCCCCCCTATAAGTTGAGCAGATTGTTCAGAGAGCAATTTATAGGACATTCTTGTATAAATTATCGGGAAAATTGACCATTGAACCAAAAACCACAAGAAAAGTATAACAAACCGCAAAGAAAGTGACAAAGAGCCGCATGCCGCTCGCGAGCCACAGTCTGGCCGACCCTGTTATATATCATTAATGCAGCTATTCAAGTCTGTATAAGAATAATGACTTGAATTATGACTAATTAAGAATAATGACATTTTTCTCCTGAATTTGATTTCAGTAACACCTAATAAGGATTATTCTCCCACTATATGACATACAGTGAAACTTCTCTAGGGCGGCCAGTCATGGTTCCTAAAATCAGTGGCCGTTGTGAGGAGTGGCTGTCGAAAAGAGCTTTCTTCCACAACATTGGCTGTATGGAGCCGGTTCTGAACAAAATATGTCCGCTTAGAGGAATAGCCGACGAACAGGGAAGGCCGTCTAGAGATATTTCACTGTATAATTTTTTCCCCCTGCTAGTACATACACGAATGCTTCATTTAGAAAATTTTCATGTGATCCTAACCCCATGTAGCTAAACTTGAACAGGATTATGGAGACTATTCTGTACGTCATAGGTAAACCATCATAAGTGAATTTTCTTCCTTTTTGATATTTTTATTGCAATTGACTCCATTTTGGATGGAACTTCTTTGAGGAAAACTGTCCTATATGCAAAACAAGATGGTGGGTGAAATATAGACTTATAAACTATCGCATATGTAAGTCCTGATGAGAGGTAAACAATCACAAAGCTTTCCTGAAAAATGGGAAAATTCACTGAAGAAAATTCTCTTCTGATGGTTTACCTCTGACGTACAGTTTTATTCCACCCCGCAAATGTCCAGTTAATGATTTTACCTACTGAATAAATTCTCGGGCATCTTAAAAAGCAATTTCTAAGCCGACCAAGGTCTTCTACGTTAGCTCCTCGTATTGAAAGACAGGCTAACGGCTGAGCCTCACTGAACCCTTTCTCCGGGTTTTTATGCTCGAAATCAGTCTTTCCCGACCTTTCTCGAATCCCGACCCTCTTCAATGGTTTCAACGCATCCTGCAACCCTTCTTTCTAACCTGAATGTTTTCATTAAAAAGGGCTTTTAAGACACAGAAAACACAAGTTAAAATACCATTTTCTATAATTTAATTACAACTAAATGTTTAATTTGACAAAAATGAAATTTGTAAGAAATGGAAAACTTTAAGAAACATTCATCCCTCAATCAAAGGTGTGTAAAAGCAAGAACAGATCAGAACCTCAAGAAAAATTATTCACCTACCATATTGATTCAGAATTATATAACGATAAAAATAGAAAAACTCTTAACAAAATAAACTGATTTATTTCTTTGGGGAAATTACGACAGTAATGCAAAAAAATGGCATCACAGGCTGAGGAAAGACAAACTTGACGTTTAGACTTTGTATTCTGAACGTAATAAGTAACCACGATTTTCATTTACTACGCAATAAAGTCGATAGTTTTCTAACGAACTGAGTTTGCTCTTTGAATGAAACTGTTTTCCTCAAATTCACCACTACTATGTACATCTCCATGGTAAATAATTATGGACAATTTTTTTCCCGTTATTTTGCTAAAAAGTTACTTTAATTGAATAAAACCAAATCCCCAAAAATTTCTTATAAAACAAGTAATATAGCCTTGGTGACTTTCAACAGAGGGAGGGAAAATAATGAATTTGACCAATAACACCTCTGGGCGTACATAAAATCTCGAACCAAGTATATATTATGGCTGGTATTTTGCTTAATATTTATTTTATTAATTTATTTCACAATTATTGTATTTTTAAGAGTACCCGATGAATTAATTTTTCATTTGGGAAAGGCATTTTTCTATTAACAACCGTAAAATTTATTCTGCTTTAAAATATCCCCAAAACTTCTATAGCATTTCCATTCATGAATAGAATCTCCATATTTATAATATGTGCTTTTTTCTTTCTTTTTAACGAAAATCATATTCTCGAAGAAACGCATTAATAGCTCATGAAAGTATTTTCCTGAATTTATTTAATATGTTCTGTGTATTTAAGTATTTTTGACTTTCTGCCCATTAGGAATGCATTTCTTTTTTAAGTTTCAGTAACGAATTTCATTAATAAAGTATCTCCGTTTAAAATTGCCAAAACCTCCATGATTCCATTGAGGAAACACATTACCCGAACGTAAATGCTTTTTCTACGTAAACGAAATGGACGGGTTTCTTTGTTGATATTTATCGAGAAATACGTAACAATCTTTATTTAGCATTTCCATTTCTTTCGTCGTATTCACACACACACACACAAGAGGAAAACCCTTAAAATAACCGAGAACACAAATCGAATTCCGAAAGAGCCTTTCAAAACATTTGTATCCCCTCATATTAACAGCTGAAAAACCATTCTTCTGAAACTCGCACTTCTCACAAAAGTTATCCATTGGCGCAAATTCCAAATTCGCTACTTGTGACCTATAACGAGTCCAACAGGCTTCCTAATTGTGACTATTTATGAGTCAGAATTCTCGAAAAAAGATGATGAAAAAACATCAATAGCGAAACGAGTTTGACTCGATGCAGATAATGCACCGTCTATTCAGTCGATGAAACGACTTTGCGGCACGTCGATGTAGTAATTAGCCAAAAGTGTTCCACTCGATAATGAAATTAATTGCTTGTAACGAATGTGCGCTGGTCGAAACAGAAATAGAATATCGTTAACAATGGATGGGTTTAAAGAATCTGTTTCTGTACATTCTAACTTTTTTTTTTGTTTTGTTTAGAAGGGTTTGAGATATTTTAAAATAGACTGAAAGGAAAATCAGAACATATATTAGATATGGACATTGTTTTTTTCCGCTTGTTTTAACCGCGGACGAAGTATAAGTGGGACATTGTTGTCTGAAAATTAATTTAATATTTTAATAACAATTTTCCCTAGTTGAAAGTTAGTCACAATTAAGGCAGGATTTGACATGGAATTCTACTCGTTTAATTTCTCTCTCGCATAATATATATATATATATATATATATATATATATATATATATATATATATATATATATATATATATATATATATATATATATATATATATAATACACACACACAGGCTTTACGGATTCATAGGTTGTGAATATGACTGTCCAGAAAATCACTTAATGCTTCCTGCAGCTTTGACGTGCTATTCGAATAAAATCTACAACCGTTGAGCAACTTGAAAATTTACCATTGTAAGTTCTAAACGATAACAGTTTTCTCTCCTACTTTCACTTCCATTATAATTTAAAACTCCCGTAAAGAAATCAGAATCTCTCTCTAGAGAATTTTTTCCAGTGTCTTGGGAAGGATTTCGATTCCAGAAGGATAAAAATTGATACTGGTATCACCTAACTACCCCGTTCTTTTCTCCTCGGAGTGTCCCTGAAAAGTTACTGATTATACATAATTTAGTAATTTGTCGTTCAATATATTTTAGCTTTTTAATATTAATTTTATTGTTGCTTAGTGGTACCCTACTTTTTATCTCATAGGCGTAAGTTACCAAGCCATGAAAATTATCTCAGAAATATATTTATTTTAGAGAACTACCCATTTCAGAAGGTGCATTGCATGTTTGGGTTGAAATCAGTCAAATAGTATTAACAAATGCGTAATCTGAGCAGGAACCCACTCTCTCTGTCTGCTGAAAAGCTTATATGTTAAAATCACTTTATATCCTTATCGAGAAATGTACTCATAAATGTACGAGTAGGACAGGATAAAGTAAACTTATATGATTTATTCTTCAATTAAACTGACGGTATTTTAAATGTTACTTGAAAATTAAAAGCAGAAAAATAAACTCATTTCAGTAGTCTCTTAAAATCATACCCAAGGGGGAAAAGCGGGAAGGTACATTGTTGTACCTCAACAAAGATGCACTATTATCACATTTTTGTGGTTTATTCTCAAAACCACCTTCCTCCTCATGTGATAATTGTTTCTAAGATTCAAAGCTTGGGTGGAATTTTATTATGCACTCTGACCACAAGAGGAATTTTTCTGATTGTAGTTTTAGGGTTACGTCTGTTGGCTATTTCCTCTCTCAAAAATCACAGGCTAAATACCACAGCAACTGCAGCAAACTTACTGTGAAACAACTTTTGCGTAGAAAGTTTATTCAAAATTTGCATCATACTTTTCTCTTTCTCATTCTGCTATTGTAAATATCAGTTCACTTGAATGGAAGGTGCTTTGGCCTCTCCTCTATTTAAATAAAGTGACATAATATCCCCTTTTTCATTGATAGTCTTTAAACGTTAGCACGAAGAAAGATTTATTTTTATTGTTATCCTTACACGCTTGATCATTCACTGTCTTTTAATGTTTAAATAACTGTAAGCTACATTTTCTAAATCTTTTGCAGATTTTAAAAGTAAAAATTTTATTTATTACCGTTAGCGAGTATTTTATAGAGAATTTTTAACTGTTTACTTGCGACGCCGTCTTACTCAAATGCATGGTTTAAATAGTATTATCAATTCACACAGTTATTAAAGGGCAAGACAAGTGCCTGCAGCGTTATGGAAGAAAGAAGTTAATAAAAGACAGTTTAGAAATACGATGTTTAATAGGTGACAAAAGAGGGGGGAAAGTAGTTAGGGTCTGAGCTGTGTAGTTTACAGTAGAGAAGTATGAACTTGATCGTCCCCACATTTGGCTCCAAAATATATTAGTAAATCAGTTAAAAGGTTACGGTAATTTGAATAAATTCAGCTCATTATGAATTGGATGATATCTGTCTCATCTAATTCATGATAAGGTAATTTTTCTATAGTACTATGAAATAAAAACACAGCTGAGTTGAGTTTTTACGGTGATCAGAGGAGAATATTTGGAAGCAAGTATAACATACCTTTGAAATTGGTCATAGCTAACATGAACATAACAATCTATCCCTGACGAGATCGGTTGCTGTGCTCCATGTCATCAAAGTTTTCAGTTACAGCAACTTCACTCTCAAACAACAAGCGTAAAAGGGGCATGCCATCTGTTGAGATATATTTATGATAAAAAAGATATGTAATCACCATTCTCAGCGAAACGCGCTACGAAAACCTCAGAAAATCTAGCAAGAAAAAAAGCATTGGAAAGTGATTTCTATCTCTCTCAGGATTATGTTTCAACGATTAAATTCTCCTGTGGTATGAAAGCTGAAACTGCTTTTTATCTTCTATGTTCTCTTTTTGTATTGGCATTTTTCCCCATTTGATCTGTCTCTATTGAAAACAGATATATGTGTAAACATGCATGTTCAAACTCATTAAGAAACTGTATGATTATACGAGACAAGATCGGTGTTAGGTATTTCATTGGCACGAAAGGCTTATATATCTGTTTAATCCCAGAGTGCCGTGTACATGGTTTTTTTTTTTAAAGATCCTGTGGATAAATCATCAAAAACCAGACAGTACAAGTTTTTGTCATCCGAAGGACCTGACTAATGTGACTTTTCATTCTCGATAATTACAGTCAGCTTGTATTACTGCAGTTATTGGAAATAGGACATGAAATCAACTTGTCATATACTGAAGAAATATTCTAGGAAAAAAATAAAATGATGAAATATGGGACAGTAATTAAAAGCTTATTTTTGTTCATATTTTACCTATAGTTATTAGTGCTTTCAAGAAAACTTAAAGCCATGTCGTACGGGAGGGAGGGAAATTATCTAGTACTGCATGGGCTTTGCGCCCGAAGGAGTATTTTCTATTATTAAGGCTGGTGTGTACTAACCCTCTCGTATTCACTCACCTCAATGTTAACCTACGGAGAAAATTTGTCTACTGTTTACACCTTCATAAATGCTGATAATCCAATAAAAATGGTATTTTCAGATAGCTTGAATTTTTCTGCAACTTGCAATAGGATTCATTTTATAATTTTCGTCCACCAAAGGAATTTAGGAGCGTTTAAAACACACTGTACCAGAATTTTTTTCCTGAATAATTTAATTTTTTTAAATATTATTTGCATTAAAAAAACGGAAAATATCGCAAGGTATGAAATTTCTTTCTCTATTACGGAGCACAATTCAAAAAAGAAAAAAAGAATTAATACAAGTCGGCGATCCTTGGACAAATTTTCTCCATAGGTAAATACTGAAGTGAGCGAATTCAATAGTGTTAGTACACAGCAGCCTTAATCATTTTATTTACGTTACAGAGACTGTATTTAGCTATACACAGCACCCTTTTCAAAATCCTTTCGAGATCCAAAGTATCCCCATTGCAATTTCTCGAAGCTCATCTTATAGCTATTAGTATATATGAAGGCAGAGCTTTACGACTATTTTGTGCTGCTAAAATATATACATTTATGAATGTACTCACACATAGTAAGGATCATCTTACAGTACACTTAAACTCCGATATTACTTATGTATTCCACGTACCTTATAGTCATATAATCCACGTACAAATAGTCATATAATAGACCAATGTTAAGTGAATTTCTAACGAAAATTTTGTCATTGTTCTCTTTTATTATCCATGAAGTTCAATTAAGATGTTCAAATGTGTGTGAAAAAATTACTTACACACATTATATATTATATATATATATATTACAAACTTTTTTTATTGAGCAGTATTATCAACTTAACGATACTGACATTCATCTATAAGTATGAACAGCATATTCCTCTAAATATCTCAGAACTCTATGTTATTACTTTACTTTTTTTAAACTGCAAATGAGCCCCCTCTGACGTGTTTTCCCCGTACAGCATGTCGCATCAATAGTATTCAAATGCCTCCAGCGATTTCCCCGAAACAAGAACATGTCCTGCGAAAACCCATTCTCGCCTGCTCACCTACACCTCACTTCCTGGGAAAAACTCTGTGTTTTGGGGTGTCCATTTGTGCCATTCTTCACATTTTCCGACGAGTGTCTGAGCTCACTTTAGTACTTCTACAGCCCTCTTTTTTTTCTTTTTTTTTCGGTGTGAGCTGGCGTGTCCTGCCAGCAAATGGGTGGAAATGGTGCAGATGTATTGCCCCGAATACTTCACTCTACCTTGTATTTTATTGGATTCCCTGCGGATGTGACGCACATCGGGCATCTGTGAATTCAGACAGGTGGGATTTGTTTTCCAAGTGGACATGCATATCCGGCGCCAGACTATTGAATTAAACAGGCTTTATTTATTTACTTTTTTTTTTTCTTTTAGAATTTAGAGCTGAATTACTCGGAAGCAAGCTGTGGGTTCAAAAATAAAATGCGGTGTGCCGTATTTTATGCTAAATAATTGCTTTTTTTTTAACCAATAATCATCGCCTATTCAAGTACTTTTACTTATTTACTTTTCAACCGTAAAAAATGCATACGCATTTGGCAAATTATGTTTAGGCTCTATCGTAAGATTTTTGTGGGGGCAGAAAAGTTCTGAAATTTTATTTTCATTTTCTAAGTTATTCAATTTCCGAAAATTTAAGTAGAGAAGTCCTTTACTGAACTGAGAAATTATGAATGAAATTTCTAAATGTATAAGATCTGTAATAAAATAAGAAATACAAAAATTATGTTATATAACATGGATAAAAAATTATAAAACTTATACAATTAAAATCGTTAAAAATAAAACTTTAAAAACTATAAATTTAGAGCATTGGTTGGAAATTTCTACAAAGCCTTTCTGGAAATTTCGATTGAATCAGAAGTTTGGGATTTTTTTTTTCTCGTTTATCGTGGCAGAGAAAGAAAATAGTTTCATCTATGCATATTTCTATAGCATATTTTTAAATATACAGTAACCACCGCTTATAGTGATCAGTGGTTATAAGAATCAACCGTTTATAAGAATCAATATCGCGAAAACAAAAACAAATGTATTATTTCCATGTTAAAATTTTCGCTTTAAAGAATCAGTCCACCGGTTTTAAGAATCAGTTTACACTCTTCGCTTTCCTTTCATTTTTCCAAAAAAACCACTTAAACCCTCAAAAAGCACGAAGTTCTTTTTTTTTTTTTTTAAGAAGATTGATAAGATGGGATGGAATATAGTCGTAAAATTCCTCCCTTTCTTTATTAGACAAAACATAATAGTTTTCCCTTAAACGCTTTAGCACACCACTGTCCTATTAGCTTGACCCGGGGGCATCTTTAACCGTCCGGGTCCAATTTCACTTTTCTCCACTGACAAACAAAAATAGGGACTCTTTTTTTTCCCACCTCCCACATCTTGGTCGCGGCTTCCTGGACTCTGAAACACATAAATCTTCGGCGAAGTGTCCACTATCACTTAGGCAAACGTGACATTAGTAGTATTCAGCACGTTATCAAACCGTGAAACGTAAGCTAGAAGGTGAATCTTCGCCTGAGACTATTAGTATTGAAAGAGGTATAAGCAGCCTTCTGAAAAATTCATTCCGTCAAACTACCATAGAAAACTTTTTCTTGCTCCCTTCTTGTAGTTGAAATGTTAAAACTGTTAAACAGGTATGTGGTAACAAATATTGGATTTTTTTCTTCTTTTACTATAATCATGTGTATCTACTTATAGGTCTAGAAATTAAGTTGTATTTTTAAAATTATAAAAAATCATTTTAATAAAAGTTAATTAGCGTAAATTAAAGAGTATTTTATGGTAAATTATCTAATATATGTGTATATGGGTGTGTGTGTGCCTGTCCAAAAACCTAAATTTCTGCTATAAGAATCAACCGCTTATAAGAATCAAATACAGTAATAACAAACGTGATTCTTATAAGCGGAAATCACTGTATTTTCAAAGCTTTAAAAAAGGATCTAGGATTAAACAAAAGAAACTTTTTTCATAATTTTAAAATCAAAAAAAAAATTAATTAATAAATATATAAAAAAATTATATAACGAAACAATAAATGCTCAGTATACCTCATCTTTTCATTGATTACTTGTCGTCATACCACGCTTTAAAATAAACTCATCAATTCTCATCAGAAATCAGGCGATTGATGGTATTTGCGTATTACAACATTACGCTGAACGATTTTGATTACATTGTTATGTTAGATCATGTGGTTCCTATTGGGCAATCAGAAGAATCACAATAGGGACACTCCCTTAGGATACTATTAAATGAAAAAAATCTAATATGTTAAACAACTCTTAAAATGTCATTACAGAGGCAGGCTTTGGTTGTTTGACTGGCCTGGCAAATAAGCCTGTCCAATCAATCAAAGTTTGCCAAATTATATCCGATCAATACCGACAAAACAGAATGATTAAAATAATTATCTTTGCTTATTTCGTCATTTAGGGTTTCTAACTGTCGTAAGTAATCCCTTAGATCCCCAGACAATGGAGCAAAATACCTGAAAACATTTAAATTGTTTTTATTGATCCATATTGATGCTTTCATTTGGATTATTTCTGGATTAAAGCCCACAACGAAAGAACTAGGTCCATGACTGCGAAATTTCGACTTGCTAGTGGTCAAGACTGCCTTGCTAGGCATCTCATAAATATACTTGACTAGCTGAAAACCCGCACTTCGCTATGGAGTACATTCAAATTAAATACAATGGTCAATGTATGCAATTAATGCCCAAATATATATATATATATATATATATATATATATATATATATATATATATATATATATATATATATATATATATATATATATGTGTGCTGGTCCGTCTATATGGCGCCCCCATAATAAAATGGCCAGCAAAACTGCGGTGAATTATAGGTGAATGTCGTCGCGATAAGTGCCTCCACATTAAAAAAAAAAATATATATATATATATATATATATATATATATATATGTGTGTGTGTGTGTGTATGTTTATAATAAATACGACGATCAATGTATACAATTGATATATATATATATATATATATATATGTGTGTGTGTGTGTGTGTATGTTTATAATAAATACGACGATCAATGTATACAATTGATATATATATATATATATATATATATACTAGCTGAAAACCCGCACTTCGCTACGGAGTACATTCAAAGTAAAAACATCGGTGAATGTATGCAATTAATGCCAATATATATATATAATAAATACGACGATCAATGTATATAATTGATGTAAAATATATATATATTTATAAAAAAAAATCGTAAGGGATATTTTTATAGACAAAATAATGTAGAAGAAGATATTCAAATTAAATCTAATATAAAGAATACTAAAGAATATAGTACAGTTAATATAGTACAGTTTCTAGAACATTTCTTTTACTGTATTTTAATATTTTTTTGGATAATGTCCAATCGTCTGCCGCATTAGCAAGAAAAAAAAAATTATTTTTTGTCTATTTAGTTTTTATGCACGTGACGATAAATTTCTTTAAAGTACCAGAAAAAGAAGTCACGTGATCAGCATTTAATAAATTAAATTCTAAAAATTAATCTTTAAAAATTCACCAAAAATCAGGAAATGAAGGTAAAGATTCGAAAAAGATTTCATTTTAAAGGAATTTTTATGATCTTTCTCGTGATATAAATTTTATACCCCTCAATGTATTATTTTAAATGCAAACTTAAAAAAAGTAAAACAAACAGCTTAAAAATTTAATTTAAACAAATCTAAGAAGAATTTTTCAAAAATCTCTCTTAGTGCACCCCTACACTATAAGAAGAATCGCCATGCAAAATTTCAGCCCTTTAGGTCCAGCGGTTTGGTCTGTGCGTTGTATGTCAGTCAGTCAGTGAATGAATGAATGAATGAATGAATGAGTCAGTTACGGAACTGTTTTATATATATAGATAAATCGTAAGGGATATTTTTGAAGAAAAAATAATGTAGATGAAAATATTCAAATTAAATCTAATAGGACATACTAAAGAATATAGTACAGTTAATATAGTGCAGTTTGAGAAACATATCTTTTACTGTATTTTAATATTTTTTTGGATAATGTCCAATCGTCTGCAGCATTAGAAAGAAAGAAAAACATTTTTTTGTCTATTTCGTTGTTAGGCACGTGACGATAAATTTATTTAATGTACCAGAAAAATAAATCACGTGATCAGTATTTAATAAATTAAATTCTAAGAATTAATCTTTAAAAATTCACCAAAAATCAGAAAATGGAGGTAAAGATTCGAAAAAGATTTCATTTTAAAGGAATTTTTATGATCTTTCTTGTGATATAAATTTTATAACCCTCAAATTATTATTTTAAATTCTAACTTAAAAAAATTACTAAAACAGCTTAAAAATTTAATTTAAAAAAATCTAAGATGGATTTTTCAAAAATCTTTCTTAGTGCACCCCTACACCATAAGAATCGCCATGCAAAATTTTAGCCCTTTAGGTCCAGCGGTTTGGTCTGTGCTTTGTATGTCATTGAGTCAGTCAGTTACGGAACTGTTTTATATCTATATATATAAAAGAGCTTGTCTGTTTGTTTGTCCGCTATAGAATCATAGACTGTTTCACCCACCGGGACCAAATTCGGCACAGTTAATGTTTTGGACCCGAGAAGCTTAAATCAGGAAAAACGAAATTTCGGGCTCAATTAGTTTTTTTTAAATTAATTTTTTAATGTTTTTTTGTGCCCGATAGAGGTGCTTCTACTCCCTGTGGATTCCCCTCGACCAGATGCGTTAAGAGGGGTGATTTGAGGATGACGGAGGGGGGGGGGGTTAAATTCCAATGTTCGGGAGAAAGAGGGTTGGGAATGACCTTAAAATCAGACGAAGGTCCGCAGGCTCAAAGCTTCTTTCTTTCTTATTGTTTGTATATCATTGCAGTCGAAACGTGCTAAGCGCATTCTGTCTGGCCAGATGAACATGAAGAGCGGGAGTGCAGCCCAGTATTTTTTTGATGGAATGCATGAAATATTTTATATCTATATGTGTACCAGGGCAACGCCGGGCAATAATGCAAGTATACTATATATATGATCCATACTGCAAGCTCTGCAACCTTCAGGAACTTATGGACTGCAGTCACTTTCGGCGCTGCCCTGAGCTCTCCGCTACAACTACATATGTGAGAATGCTACAGGGAGGCAAGGTACCGAATGGGTCTATACACTTTCTTCTGTTGCCTTTTGTTATTTTGTTTTCTTGTTTTGTTGATTGGTTTCATAATTGTCTTTTGTACCCGCCATTGGAAATAAAAATGACTGCACAAGACTGCTCTGTCCAGACTTAAAGACGGACATACAAGTCACGTGACTTTAGTGAAAGAAGTTAAGAATTTTCCAAATTGCCCTTGCTCCTCGACTCCCGTTGATTCTTCTCGCATTGTTGAATATAATTGTGTCTCTGTGGGACAGCTCTTGGATGAATAGAAGATGAGTTATTCAACACGGTCTATTGGACTTGGTTATGACTAAACCAAGGGGGTTAACCCCAATCACACAACACTATAAGCAATTCTTTATTTCGCGGGCTCAGTTGAGATCATTTATCATTTTAAAGTACCTGATGTTAAAATCTTCAAATTTTAGCTCAAGGAAATAACGAATGCGTGGCTCATTTCATGTGGTAGAATTCTGAGATTAATAGCCAAAATTAGCTATTCTTCGAAACAAAACGAAAGTTATAAAAACGCTAACGACAATGATGTGTTTTTTTTTTTTTTACGCAGATTCCTAAAGGTCAGTAATGCTTCTAACCGGTTTTAAATTTCATATATAAAAAAAGAAACAGCAAAAATTCACGTTGCTAAAAATATGAATCACCTGAAGAGAGAAAAAAAACTTTTCCGAGGTGAGTAAAACTGTAAACGTCTGAAATAAAAAAGCGCATGCATATAACTTTTCATTTTTGAAACATTCTAGCTTCGCATTAATCGCTGTAAAAATGCTGTTTTCTCGAAGAAACCAACCATATTAAATCTAGAGTGCAAAAGAAAAATCCGTTTATCTGAAGGAAAATATTTTTTAATGAAGAAAATACGTTTACTATCCTGCTCGAGATAGTGATACCTGGAAACAATTACTCTGTTCAGCGGAGAGTAGACTTTCAAAACATATCTCTTTAATTTTTCATTGATTCTTTTGAAAGCTAGATTTGCGAAAGCCAAGGATCTCAAATATTTATGATTTAAAGTTGGTGTCTCTGTGTTCAAAATTCGTTCAGCCACTCAAATTGAAATATTTTAAAATGATATATATTACTAACTGAATTTAAAATACCACATGCGCAATTTTTCTCCATGGAAATACGCAATTTTCAATAATGATACACTTTTCTCACCATAGAATCAAAGTCCTTCATTATTAACTGCATGTATAAAGACAAAAATTCCATTTGATTATACTGCCCTTTTTTTGTATTCTGAATACAAGCAGCCATCCAAAGGAATGTAAATTTTGAACAGACAACATTTGTGTTAAGATCATATTTTCTAACATTGAAGCAGCACTGTATTCGTAGAATAAATCATCAATCTGAAATATGATGATTAACATTTCAAGCATATAAAATTTAAAATTTTCGAAATTTGAAAAATTCACAATGAAACATCTTTAAAAATTTATGCAAGTAATTTGTTTAGTACGATAAAACGTAACACCTGAAAACTTTGTATTATAAATATGTGTAAAACGATAACTTAGTATAAACACATTGATTAGCCCAAGGCACATATAATTTGCAATGAATTTTGTTAAATCAATCGACACTTTAAAACTATATGAGCTTTCGTGCGTAGCTTGAAGAAAAAAATTGCAACACACTTTAACTTATTGAAAGTAACTGGGGAAAAACACTTAATGCAGTAGATCCATAATTTAATGAACATCTATTGACTTTGTGGTGTTTTTAATCTCAAGTTATAATCAATTTTACTGTTTGATTTATTGGGTCTCCGTTACGTTTACTCTTTTTTGAATTTTATTCCGTTTCACTACCAAGCAAACTGACATCTAAATTTGCAGATATATAAGAACAATCAAAACCATTTTACAGACGTTTAAAAAGAGAGACAAAGAGTTATACCAAAACATACTCATTAAGATAACCAATGACATTTTATCGCATACCGACATTTGATGTTAGTTTTACACATTTCTTATTTTGTGAGATAGTTTTTGACTTTCAGAGAAAATTATTAACGAACATACCAGTAGTGCATAAAAAAGCGGGGCGTCATCAATTCATCTTTAACTAAGCGCATCATGATACAAAGTTTTTTTGTTGTGAAATTAAATCTTTAATGGAACATTTCTTGGAGTTTCGAATAGAATATCGCATAGGGGAGTTTACAATGGAAAACCGCCAGGACCATGGACAGTAAAGAGTCCTGTATTTCTAAACCTCGGGGTCCGAGTTCTTCCTTTGGAAATGTCTTGGCAATTTGAGAAGTTCTCAGTTTAAAAAAAAAAAAATTACATTCCTATCAAGTCCATATTTTTCCAAACGTATGGAAAAAACCATAAGAGACATCAAAATTCTTTGAATGTTGATTCCCAAAGTCAATCCATCAAACAGTTTTTTTATGAATGTAAAAAATCTCATTTACAGTACTTTTTGTTAAAAGTTAAATTTCGACTAGTTGTAAATGGTAAAACTTATGTAAAAATGTCTTACGCAAACTCTTAATTAATAGCGGCCCAGTAAGACTATCTTGCAGATGGAATTGAGGTTTATCTAGATGAAACCGGTTCTTGCTATAAATAAAATTAAGAACAGACTATCATTAATCTTTTCGAAAGCAATTTTTTTAAAACAGGGTAATCAGTTTAACCTTATTCTGAATTTGTCTGATTTTTATTCTTCTGGTCATTGAAAACTTCATGAAAACTTTCTATTTCACCTATAAAAGAGAAGTAAAATAGTGTGAATTCATTTAATCATAAATCGGTTTTCTGAAAATTATAGATGACACAAGATTCTTTTCAGACAAGGGATGTTTCAAAAGAATTTTAATGCATTTTTGTCGTGATCAGAAAAAAAAATACATCATGAAATTCATCAAAGCATAATTGAATTCATCAAATTGATGCTCGTTAAAAATTTATAATTTGTTTAACGATTACTTGATTTTAATGTAAGACTAAATTCGTTAAATGAACCTTCCTTTAGGATGCTGTGTGCTAACTCTATTGTATTCGCTCACATCAATATTAACCTATGGAGAAAACGTGTCCAAGGATTGCAGACTTGGATTTGAAGATTTTTTAAACCGCAATTTTTACTCCTTAATACAGAAAGAAATTTTACACCTTGGGACATTTTTTTTGAAAAATGCAAATAATATTTTAAAATTTAAATTATTTTGGGGAAAAATTGATATAGTGGGTTTTAAACCCTCAAACATTCTTTTGTTGGACGAAATTTATAAAATGAATCTTGTTGCAAGATGCAGAAAAGTTCAGGCCATTTTTATTTGATTATCATCATGTATGTAGCCGTAAATAGTACACAATTTTTTTTTCATGGGTTAACGTTGAGGTGAGTGAATCCAATAGGGTTAGTACACTGTAGCCTTAAATCAAAATTCATCAAATTATAGCTTTTTGAATCATAATTCCTGTATGAATAATGGAATTTTGAACAAAGTTTTTAAAATCGTAATTTGTTATTTCTATTCAGTTAGAACCAGAAAAAAAATCACTAAACATGGGAAACTAGATATCGACTAATGGAAAATTTTCTTTTTCTATTTTACTTATTTTTTTCTGTTTTTCATAATTTTTCAGAGTGTTCAACAAATACAGGAAGAGATGATATATTAATCGAAATATAAACTATTATCTCGAAACCAGAACTATTAATAACCTATTCATTTAAATTTCAATTAATAGCCTATTCATCTGAAGAAGGAAGAAAATGTCCTACAAACCTGCAAATAGACACACTCATCATTAATCGTGGGAAGGTCAATGTTAAGAGGGGTACCAGAGATACCCCTTTGCGTTGTGTAAATTTAGGGAGGTGAACTCCAAAGGTAACTATGCGTTTATAAATAAAAATAACAACATTTATTATACAATATTTTACAAGAAAAGGTCGGTTTTACATATTATATTTAAGATCTTGGCTATACATATTTTTAACCGAATTAGGGCATACTTCATCCGCTTCCTGCGGCATAACCATTATGGGTCGAGTGAAATAAAAGTCTCGTAATCTCTCAGAAGGCATGAGCACTATTTAGAGGGGGAATTTATGACCAACCTGGGGAGATTTGATGAAAACAGCAGAGCATGGCTTCGTTGAGGTACTTCTACAGGAGGAGGATTTAGGCATTGGGTAGAAATTCATGTGGCTCTTCACTGGCGGAAGCAACAGGATTCGGTGCTGGCGGTTGAAGACGGGTATCTCGCCATTTTACGGGGGCGTCTTTCCTTCCCAGGCTCTCTTGCAGCTCGCTACCTCCAATCGCTCCCTCGCTCTCTCTCCGAACGTCGTTTTCTCCCACACTCGGGTCTCCTACATTCTTCATTATAACCCCTCCCCAGGTTAGTTATTCACGTAAATTTATTGCCTCTTCGAGTTTTTTATTCGAGGGCAGGATGCTCTGACATTCCCATGGTTGACCCACGTGGTACGCTTATTTCCAAGAAAATTGGAAGTCCGTTGAATTTCCTGGAATTTCTTTCCCGCGTCCTGAGGAATTCAGGAGGGGTGATGTTTCTTGGAAAATTGGTGCAGTTCCAATATGGCCGTTTTATGCCCCGTAATCGTGTTGGAAGAACAAAATGGCTATAACGTTGGAAGGAGTTCAAAATGTCCAAATTGTGGATCCTTCACAACAGTCAATCTTAAACTAATCGATATTTATACTATCAAGGAGGTCGTTAGATTTAAAAAGGATCGCAGTATTGAAATCACGACCAAGTGTATGATTTCTGATGGACTTCTAGGCATCAGTAGTTACCATAGAATCCACCACGGGGTTTCTAAACATCGATACTTGCCTTCGGGTCCTCCAATAATTTTCTAGCATAAAATAAAACTTAGCATAAAAACGGTCAATATTTTAAAATTCAGGGAAAAAAATTGCCACTTGTTTCCGATAAAACGTAGTCAAATGTAATGAGTATGAGATAGGAACAATTTATTATTATATTTTAACGAAACAAATAAATGTTGGTTTCTATTTATCCCTATTTTCTCTCTAGGCATTATTTTGTTTACATTAAAAAAAAAGCTTTTATTTATTTAATTTTTTGTAATGAATGTCAATTTTTTAATTTTTTTTTTTTTTTTTTTGGGGGGGGGACACTTAACCGGTCTAGGAATCGTGAAACTTATCTAATGTTTGACTTATTTATGTATAAAAATTATAATTGTTGCTGAAAATAAAATTTATAACTTTCACCGTCACGTGTTGTGATATTCCCATCTACTGGTTTCCACTCCTGGTAGTGGACATGCATCTTTTTTTTCGTTTTTCAATACTTGCATTCAAATTTTTTTCCTGTTACTTTATCTATATATATAAAACAGTTCCGTAACTGACTCATTCATTCATTCATTCATTCATTCACTGACTGACTGACATACAACGCACAGACCAAACCGCTGGACCTAAAGGGCTGAAATTTTGCATGGCGATTCTTCTAATAGTGTAGGGGTGCACTAAGAAAGATTTTTCTAAAATTCTTCTTAGATTTTTTTAAATTAAATTTTTAAGCTGTTTTTTACACTTTTTTTACGTTTGCATTTAAAATAATACATTGCGGATTATAAAATTTATATCACGAGAAAGATCATAAAAATTCCTTCAAAATGAAATCTTTTTCGAACCTTTACCTTGATTTCCTGATTTTTGGTGAATTTTTAAAGATTAATTTCTAGAATTTTATTTATTAAATGTTGATCACGTGATTTCTTTTTCTGGTACTTTAAATAAATTTATCGTCACGTGCATAACAACTAAATAGACAAAAATGATATTCTTTTTCTTTCTAATGCAGCAGACGATTGGATATTATCCAAAAAAAATAAATATCCCTTACGATTTATATATATATATATATATATATATATATATATATATATATATATATTGGCATTAATTGCATACATTGACCGTTGTATTTAATTTGAATGTACTCCGTAGTGAAGCGCGGGTTTTCAGCTAGTTTATCATAAAACCTAAACTAGCTTTGTTTCTATTGAATAGGGATTCCAAAAAATTTGGAATTCCATTCCATAAAAGAAATATAATAGGGAACCGCTGTTAGTTTTTAGCCTGCTAACGTATGTCCTCCTATAGCTCTGTAATTTTATTCTGTTCAGAAATTGGAGTTTTTAAAATTTGTTCCTTATTTTTAGTATTTAAATGGGTTAGGAATTCAGCTTTAATAATAATCTAGGAAAATATCATTTACAGATCCATTGTGAGAAATATGACGAGCAGGATGTGAGCTGACCACAGTTTCGAGCAGGGCCCGATTTAGAGAATTCTTGACTGTAGGCACAACTCGGGTTGGGGGTCCCCTAAACACTGATGTGGGCGTAAAATTTCAGAAATTGACACACACAAAAAAAAAAAATAATCATGAATCATTGTGAAAGTACCATTTTACCAAGAATTGGCTATTTGAAGCACAAAAGCCTAGAACATTATCAAATAACAAAATGCAATACAACATATTAACTTCATCATTAAAACACCAATACAATGCAACCAGAAAAACTTATTTATCCCTTATATACACTATAACATACATATGATGAACCAATCAACCAATCAAATTTGAAAGGATATATAAAAAAAAATTACTATTAAAAAAGGTAAAAAAAAAATTGAAATTGGGAATTTTTTCTTTTAAAGTTAAAATTTTTTGGGGGCTCCTAGGCCCGGGTCTACCGGGAGTAATGGAAAATCAGGACCTGGTTTCGAGACTTCTGCTTCAAAAGATACAACCATCGTCTTCAACGCGATATGCCTAGTTAACCTTACTTAATGACGACTTCTCTCATCAACATAATGCTCTCATTTTAAGAAACGTAATATCAAAACTTCTCGTTTACGTGCCACGCGAAATGCCTCTTTCTCCCTACCCCGGCCGGGTCACAATTGTTCCCACTCACGGAAACACGGAAACGAAACAAGTGTCCAATAGCAACAAATTGCGCAAAAATTCCCTGCCAACCTTTTTTTCCCCACAAAACTGCAAGACAATGCAAAGAGCCGTTGCCCATTGTTCCCGGGGTCCGAAACCAGAAGCAAGAACAAAAACCGAAATGACGTTTCGACTGTCTGCTCATCTGCATCTTCATCTGGCTTTCCTTGACATTGAACCGCGCTGTTGGCCAATGGCGGGAGGTCAACTCCAGGGCTACGGTTCAGCGCACGCGCAGCAGCCATCCACGCATGGTTCCGTCACCAGGAGAGAAAAGGGTTGCCGAGTGGATCTCACGCTGCCTTCTCGCCAAAAGCGAAAACGAAAGCGGTATGCGTTTTCGCTTTTTCTGTAAGTGGAGCGAAGGTGCTAATGGGTGGGTGAAAACTAGGCCTCTTCTTGCAGAGCTAATGGGTTGAACACACTATTCATATCTGCGATCCAACTCTGGCAGTCTTATAAAGCACATCACATAATACATTTAGAAGTGTGTAAAGGTGAAGGGGTTCCGGTTCCAGTAAGGTCACTTTATGGGATCAGTGGTTGGGTTGTAATTTTTCTACCTCCCCTCGTTAAAAAGCTAAATGAGAATTATCGAAGGCAAAAGACAATTTCAACGTTACAATACTAAATGCAATTAATCCTCAGATGCGGACTTTGCTGTAGTCACGGCAGTGACGCACCCAGGGGGGGGGCAAGGGGCCATGCCCCCCTCAAAGAAATAGAAATTGCATTATGAATATTGATTTTGCATTATAAATATTTTCACCCGTTCATATCGCCCCCCCCCCATGCATTATAAATATTTTTATCCGTTCATCTCGACCCCTCCCGCCACAAGAAAAAATCCTGGGTGCTCCACTGAGCCACGGTATCGCATTTACAATGCCGATTTCTAAAGTTACTCGACTAACGTTAACAAAATTACAATTGTCGGAAGACAGCGAAACCTTTCCCGTCTATTCAAAGCAGTGGCATGTATATAATAAAAAACATATGAAAAAGCTTTAAGATCTCCAATTACAATTGCGTTTTTTTTTCATAGAATTGGTGACACTTTTTAGGCGTATAACTATTGAATAGTATCCACCAAACTTAGCCGACCACAATTACATGCTGCCCTTGAACTTTACCGATTCCTAGATAAATTCCAACTCTCAGTTTTGACATATAGAGACTAACAACAGGGATATCTGGATTCAATTGTTCTAATATTGAGTTCTGAATTCAAGACTATCGAATGATGGGCAACCGTAGGACTTGAACCCACAACCTTTGCCGTTCGGCCATTGTCTGGTTGGAACCTAAAGGGCAAAGTCGAGACTTTGGTGGTAGTTCGTTGTTATGACCTACAATAATAATTATTAGGTAACTCAAACCCATTTTCATATTTTTACATTTCATGCATTAAGTTTCACGTAGGGATCGATCTCTAATTTCCTGTTTATTCATATAAATCTACTATATATCTATATATATAAAACAGTTCCGTAACTGACTGACTGATTGGCTGACTGACATAACGCAAGACCAAACCGCTGGACCTGAAGGGCTGAAATTTTGCTCGGCGATTCTTCTTATAGTGTAAGGGTGCACTAAGAGAGATTTTTGAAAAATTCTTCTTATATTTTTTAAAATTAAATTTTTAAGCTGTTTTTGTAACATTCTGTAAAGTTTGCATTTAAAATAATAATCTGAGGGTTATAAAAAGTTTATATCACGAGAAATATCATAAAAGTTCCTTTAAAATGAAATCCTTTTCGAATCTTTACCTCCATTTTCTGATTTTTGGTGAATTTTAAAGATTAATTTTTAGAATTTAATTTATTAAATGCTGATCACATAGTTTCTTTTCATTTTGTGATACTTTAAAGTGATTTTACGTCACGTGCATAACAACGAAATAGACAAAAAATATTTTTTTTTCTTGCTAATGCGACAGATGATTGGACATTATCGAAAAAAAATAGTAAAATACAGTAAAAGAAATGTTCCTCAAACTGTACTATATTAACTGTACTATATTCTTTAGTATGTTCTATTGGATTTAAATTGAATATCTTTTTCTACATAAATTTGTCTGTAAAAATATCCGTTACGATTTTTTATAAACATATTTTTTCGTTTTTTTATATCAGTTGCATGCATTGATCGTTGTATTTATAATAAATAAATAAATATATATATATATATATATATATATATATATATATATATATATGGCATTATTTCCATACATTGACCATTGTATTTAATTGAATGTACTCCGTAGCGAAGTACAGGTTTTCAGCTAGTATACATATATAGAGAGAGGCTAATAGGTACTAATTTTATCATAGGAGATGATAAAAATGTATTAAAAAATTTTGAAAATGAAACTTTGTTTCCTAGGCTGTTAATAAAAAGTCTCAAATTTACTTAATCATAACTAAATTTATACTAAAAATAGTCTACATCATCGTTCTGAGTAATACGCTGCAAAGTGGTTCTCAGGTATGCATTAAATTTGCAACTGATTCTTTAAACACTCATTAAGCTCATTGATACCATTTCAAGAACTTCAAAACGCTTTAGTCTTCTTTCTGTCTTACTATATGTTAAAAGAGTATAATTGAGCTTGTGAGGACTATTTTGGAATCATACTATACTAGTCTGAGTCTCCAAATAGTAGCGCATTTACCGCTAACATTTGCACTAAATTGGCCGTATGAAAAGTTGCGACACTTTAGTTCGTTGTAAAAGCCTTTAAAGGGCTTCTTTCCTCTTCATTGTTTATTTCTTATTTCCAAAAATTTTTGCGACAAATAAGAAAAGGTTGCATTGGATTGCAGGTAACGTTTGACAGCTCAGTTTATGTCGCCTATATGCAAAATAGTTTGAATTATAGTTGTTGCAGTATAACGTCTACTGTCAATGTCACAAAACTTTTAGATACGTAATATGTTCAGGTACATGAAATTTTGTTATCGAAATACATTTAAATTTTATTAAGTTTAAATCCTTAGACATTACAAATAGAGTGAACTATTTATCAGCAGTCAATTCTCGCCTATATATTTACTAACAGAAATACTAAAATGGAAGGGTAACAGACTCCACGAAAAAATACATAAAAATGCATACTGTCTTCTGAGAATTTCAGCATCATATATAAAAATTATAATTTATGATTCGTGAAATGGGAAATTATTGTGTCATATGACAAACCGTAAATTATTCTTAGCTGTGTAAACACTTCCCACCCGGAATATTATTTTCATCCCACGAATATTTTAAATATTACGACTCTAATATCAACAAATACCCTTTTCTTTTATCCTGAGGATTTAGAGTGTAGGTATGTGTGTTATTCTTTCCTTAAAGAATGGGTTAAATTTCTAAGTGATTCTCATGAAATACCTTGAGATACGATGAAAAAAATACCTGATTTTTTTATTTAGTTATTACAAGTAATAGTTTTTATGTGCTTTGGTTTGTATTTTTAAATGTTTTCTTTAGGAAAAAAAATTCTGTTAAATCCTAAACTGCAATAAAATATTTTTGATCAAAGACTAGAAAAAATCTAGATATTTTAAGTTAAATTAGGAAATATGAATATTTAAATATAAATATTAAATATATAAAATATATTTAATATATTAAAATATATATATTTAAATATATTATATATATTTATATATATTTATTATATATATTTATTTGCCATATATATATATTTAATATATTTAAATATATATATTTTTTATATATAAATTATGAATATTTTAGAAAACTGCAAACAAATTTTAAAAAGATTTTAGCAAAATTATTTTTTTTCTATCTTATTACATATTTATAATAATAATATATTTATTACAAACATAAATATACGCTATAAAGTCTGCATTAAAGAGATAGCTATTTATTTGAACATAAATGAAAAACTCAATTTTGAGGAACTACGAAGTGCTGCTTTTTGTACAAAAATTAAGGCTGGATATTTTTTTTCAATTTTGTTATATCATTATTATAATATTCACATAAAATATAAATCTCCCCCTAAATATAAAAGTTAAATGTACAATAAAAGTATAGGTATCTCTTTTATGGATCTGATAGCATAAAATGGATCATGAATAATTATAAAGGAATCGCAGCCTCTATCTAAAAGTAGATGAATTGTTAGTGTTCTGTTTTGTTTAAAAGCGTATGTGTGCGTAGCAATTACTAACCATAAAAAAGGAAATAAGAATTTTGGAAGAAAAATGAGACATTGAAAATAAACTAATCTGTACACGATTTTGCACTTTTATTGAATTAGAAGTTAGATTTTAGCTTCATCAGAATCCAATCTATTTACTCTTATCTTTAATGAAATCAGTTTTGTGAAGAGACACGTTCGTTGTATCTGACTAAGAACCCGTTTTAATCGATTAAATGGATGATTATGTAATTTATTTACATCTTATCCTTATTTATGAGCTCATTTTTTTCATTTCTTTTTGTTAGAAAATTTCCATGTTTTTAGAATGGTTTATTTTTTTTTCAAGTGTTATTCCGACAATTGAGAAGACATGGGTTGTATTATTTTATAAATATTTATAAAGGACTGTCTTGCAAGATAAAAAAAAATATTATTTCTAGAGCCATTATATACCTACCATACAGTGTGAGAGAGAGTGGCCATGGCCTCCCCAGTCTTTTAAAAGGGTAGAGCAAAATTTTCCAAGAAAATAATAGTTTTCTACTCTGTAAATGTATTAAAGTTCGTTTCTTTTATTTTCTTATGTGTCTGAACTCTTTTGTTTGAATTTTATCTAGAAGTCTTGGTTGCTGGCTATTTTGATATTGCTTCTTTTTTTTTTTTTTATAAAGAAAGTGAAGAAAAGTTTAGCTATTTCTAAGAATAAAGTTTCTTTTCATTTCTCTTTACGCAAATCATCGTATTATAAAAAAATGTATATTCTTGGAAAGCTTAGAAAAACTTGTTTTCATATATTTTAAAGATGTTTAAAGAAAATAGACTCCTCCATGGTAATTGTTTTTTTTAGTAGTTCGTGACAGTACAGTAGTTCTTTAATTTAACTTTTACATAAATGGTGAATTAATGCTGAATGTAGAAGATTTTTCTGTTCGTCTGCTCTAGAAGGTCAACATTTATCATGGAACTAGTTTGGATTGTCCTATTGGAAGTTAGCAGATACATTATTCTGTTTACAAAAAATTGATAAATCATTGATATTTCAAAAATTGATATTTCATTATTTTATTTTTTTTCCGTTTTCGAGTTACTTTTTGACAGTTTTCCTTGTTAAAATTCTGCCTTGTTTTTAATTTATTTTTCCGAGTTTATTGGTCAGTAGGAAAAAGGTGGTTGTAAACGCTAGTAAGTGGTCAGGTAGTCATTCTCGCAGAACCAAGCATACATACAAGTGGCGTAAAGAGCATATAAAGCCAAGTCAGCTATTGATAGCAAATCAATCAAAATGGGAAGGTTGATGATTCGTCTGCAAGACAGACCTACTAGCACAAACAGTCGGGTGTCGATGGGTCGACGCAGTGAGTCACACTGGTCACAGTTACAGCGATGGTCGAAATTTGACAATATAATCCTTGAGGCCTTGCTATTCTCATTGTGGCCTTCAAGTGATTTTCCTCTCGTCACTTTACTGTGAAGTCGTTGTGACAACTCGAATCTGGCTAGTCACATAAAAGAAGAATTTTTGACCAATATATTATCACTGTTTCTTGCTGGAGTCCAAAATGGCCGTAATCACTGTCGTAACTTAGGGCATGGAACGAAAGAATACAAATTTTTGTACTTGTTATTTAAACAAAACATTAAATGCATAGTCATCAACGTTAACATTTTGTTTCAGTAGTGATACCCAGTTTGGAAGAAGATTTTTCGTCATCATAAATTAAATTGATGAATAAAAGATCTGAATAGTCTATCACTAAAATTGCCTGAAATAATCATTGGATATAATAAGAAAAAAAATGTGGCACTTTTTTCAAAGCGTCTTTTCGATACCTTTATTGACCCTTCCACTAATATTTCTAATTCATTTTTGATACGAAACAAAAGTACCTCCCGATGAATTTTACTTTCATTTATATTTACGACGTTAAATAAACAAAATAAAATTGCCATTACTACATCTAAAAGAAAGGAAAAAAATCATGTCTTTTATGGATACTTTTTCCCATCGCTAAATTTTTCTTTGTTATATTGGAAAAAGCACGATGGAAGCCGGAACGGATGAATGGTTACAAACTTACAAACAAGACTGATGTGTTATGATTACCTTTATCACGATGGGATTTATGTTGGTTTTACTTTTATTTTATTAGTTATCATTTTTATCCAGACTGGCCGATTTTCATCAAAACTCAACTGCTGTATGATATATCATAGGTTCTTAAACTGTGGTCCGCGTAGCCATTACCGGGGGTCCGCGAAACAATTTTGACATTAACTTTTTAAAATTCTTCATTAACTTTATTAAATTCTTTTTACTACTATTTTTTATTCATTTTATGTTTTTTTATTCTGTATCCTAATAAAAATGTTCATCTCTATAACTGCGCAAGACCATTTATTAAAATAACCAGCCATATATTTTTACCAATATTTATTACAATGCAGTGCCTTTGAGATTATTGAGCCAGAAATTAAGTCTCAAGAACGACATAAAATGCCTAGGTTTGGGATCGGGGTCCGCAAAAAAAATGTTGTTCAGGAGGGGGTCCTCGGACTACATAAGTTTAAGAACCCCTGTAATATATGATACGTGAAGGCCCTCTTCTCTTTGATGGGTTTGAGTAATTTGTGTTGAACTTTAAAGTTTTATTTCTCATCGATGTTAATTTTGTGGTAGGTTTTCATTTTAACAATTATATTAAGACTTTTCATTTTCCCTTAATATATTCAAGATATACATATACATACATTCGAGTATATATACATACATACATACAGGCATAAATATACATACATACCTATACATACATGCTTTAATCGGTCTGTAATCCGTCCTGAACAAAATATGGCCGTTTGGAGGGGTAGCCGGCTAGAGAAGTTTAATATATATATATATATATATATATATATATATATATATATATATATATATATATATATATATATATATCATAATTACGATGGGATTAAAAAGTAATTACAATTTTATGATAATTTTTGTTATCGTAGAGAAGGTGTGTTATTAGTGACTTGTGCTTTCATGAATAGTATTTTCAAACCATTTTCCCTTCAAAAGTTTCTGTTCTGTACTAGAGAAATATTTTTATGTAATTTATTACTTCAGAAATAGGAGCTCATTCAATTGTGAGAATATTTATGGCATAGTATATTCAAAAATATTTGTGCCATTTAAGTTTAAAAAAAATAGTTATCTTTCAGTCAAATATACAAGTTCACTTTTTTTTCTTGTCGGTGAAAACTAGTTTAGATATTGGAATGGTTGATTTTACTTTCACACATCTTACTTTTTAATACCTCAAAAAAAAAAAAAAATCAGCTCTGAATTCTAAAGATTTCTTTCTTCTTTTTTCTTTTGAAATTTTCGCTCCACGCTATTATGACAATCAACCGTCTGAACACATCTAATTGTTTACCCCTGTCAACTTTTCCTGCAATAAAGTACGACAAAGTAAGCCAAAACGAGCATACCAACGCCAACCTAGGAGTTGATTTCTCGCCAAAGTTAAAGGTCTCTTTGGTTGCAGTGAAACTTTTCAAACACTCCGCTGGTGCCAGTAGCATTGCCATTGCTAATAAAAAAAGAAAATTAATCGTGAATATTTGATTTTCATTTCAAGTTCCCATTTGTTGTGATTGTTTACGTTCATCCGGAGTAAATTTTTTTTTTGCCGCTCCGACCAGTTTTTTCAATGGATATGTTGCGGCTTTTGGAATTTTCTGTGAACGGTATGGATTTCATGTTTTGTATGTTATTGCGAAGGATTACGTCGTGTTTATGTTTGTGTTTGTTTAACGAGAGTGGTCAAATTCCTCTATAGCTGTGCTAAGAAATGGATGCTTTTGGATTAAAAATGAAGTCCATGAAAAAATTTGGTAAGTACGATAAATTATTAAGATAGGTAGCTTATTAAAGTAGATGGTAAAAATAAAATTGTTAGGATAATATTGCCAGTTATGTATATCTAATTTTACAGATTTTAATACATAGAGTATGGATATTTTTCATGACCTTATATAAAGTATTGAAAATTCATTTTTTATTTTAATGTTGTCCTGGTGTATGAACTATTTCTGGGGCAACAGAATATTTCTTAGGAATAGAATATTTTGGTCGTAATATTAAATCATAAAGTATTTATCTATTCATGGCTTCAAAATTCACCATCGTTTTAGTAACTTGTCGCATGCTTATTTTATATATATCATATAATCCATTGCGGTGTATTCTGCACTTTCTAAAGCAAATTTCAAGTCTTATATTTAATTACAGTATATTAAAAATCGTGGTATAAATATTACGTTATTGCCAATACTTCGATTTATATCCAATATTTTATTTACACAATCCTTCTCTGAAAATTTACTGTACGGATTGCTGTACGTTGAAAAACTGAATCAGCATAATGTATATTAAAAAAATACATCTTAACTCTAAAAAATTTCATTTTTGATTTGTATAATTCTAAATTTTTACAATTTGAAGACTGGTAGCTTAAAATTATTAACACATCTAGTAAACAATATAAAGTGCAAGAATTATATGAAAATTTTTAAATAAGCATTTGAATTCTTATTAAAAGTATAAGGTGTCAATAACACCCTTGCACGGTGAAAAATTTTGGATATTTCGTTTCTCTTGACATTTTTGAATGCTAATAAACTTAAATGATCAGTGTTTTCATCGATTCCATTGCTTATCAGTATGTAATGGGTCTTTATATGCCCATATTACAGGTAGTAGAATTATTTATATGCCTGTGTGTTTATACAGGTGGGTGAAGAAAGGCATCTAGAATTATATTAAATATCAACATCTAGATTAATAAAAATATAAGTTTTGATCGCAAGGGGAGGAATATAAGTGATGTTTTTGTTTACAGATAAACGTATTTCGAAAACCTCCCACTCGTTATAATTAATTTCTTGTAGCCTTTTTTTTTTTGAAATGCATCATAGGTGATTTTTAAAATGTATTCATTTTAAGTCTCTTTTAAATTAACTGCTTTTCCTTTTCGCTAAAGCAACAGGTGAGAATACATGTTTCCCTTTATTTCTAGCGTTCATATTTTTCATTTCAAGATAAAATACTTAACGTTAACATACAAGATGGCGAGATAAAAATGTAGTGTGTCGAATGTTTTAATTTACAATGCTTTAATTGTAAAATATTATCCAGTTTCTTTTAAAATTTAATGTGGGGGATAAAGGGGGGATCAAAGGAGTTGGTCACTTATAAAAGTCACGTAGGTGTCGTGTAATTTTTTTGCTGCTATAATGAAAAGAGCGTGCTAGGGTCTGCTTCCTTCGAAGTAACCCATCTTACACACGCACACTTGTTTCTCTTTCTCATAATCCTACTGCTTGAAGGCTTGCAACTTTCGCATATTCATTATACTTTCACTCTCGTTCCGGACTTCTCTGTACTGCAAACAGGGTGACGATCGCACAGGGTGCTACAGGAAATTTAGTGGTAACTGCAATGCATGGCCCGAGCCCCTCAATTGCAGACGTTTGTGACTGCGTCGAGTGGTTATCTCATGAGAACTAAAATTAACAGAGAAAGAAAAGTTTCAAAAGGAGTAAAAAGGAAGACGATTCGAGAGTTTGTGTGAGAAAAATAAATAAATAAATAATACAAATAATTTTAAAAACTGCAAAATGTAAGTTTTAAACAAAGAATAAATAAGCTGCGTCAAGAATAATAAATGTTAAGTTACGTATGACGATAAACACAGATTCGGAGACTAGTTTCATTGTCCAATAGGAAATGAGCAATTGCAGTGAACGATTTTGGAAGGTGACGATACTGAAGAAGCTACTCTATACTAAAAAGCTAAAAGTATTTATATTTCTGGTGAGGTTATTGCAGCTCATATGTAAAGCCTCTTTGGCGCTTTTAGAATGGGAAGCATAACATATACGTAAGAGCCGCTATGTTGAATAGTGATTACAGCCCAAGGGTCCAAGGAAATTCCGTTCAAGGCATAGATGTTTTTGCCCTATTCCCTTCATACGAAGTGAAATAACACTGTTTACTCTTTGGTAACTTTGGGTTTGAGTGCTTCCATAATGAAGTAGTCAAGTCTCATGGCGTATATGGGCGAATGTCCTGAGGAACAGAGAAAGTACTGTCCGATAATATACATATTTGCTTGTCGCATAATATGTATACACTCATTCATATACACGTTATTTATAGCACCCAATAAATTTTCTCTGAAGTATTCGCAATAGTTATCACACGAATTAGAAGTATTTCAAAGTTTCTAAATGTCTAACACTGTTACAACCATCTAAGTCAGTCAAGCTGTCCTGTCGTAAAATGTTAAAAGAATACTAAAAATATCCATCTACTATCAACGATCTACGCATTTGCCTTAGAGCAAATAAATTTCATCGCTTTCTACGTCCTATTTTTTATGGTAGAACCAGTACGCGTTGAATGACCAAGGTTAAACCAACATCCATTCAACTCAAATGAAGACCGAGAGTGAAGAACAATCAATGTTAAATGAAGTGTATCCGGACCACCGTGACTTATTTAAGTCTTCTTTTATGTATCGCTTATAATCTATCATTTACAGCTATATTTATGAAAATTTCCATACATCAGGATTAATCCGATAAAATCTAGTAAATCGAACAGATAATGGAAGCAAAGTACTTCTCTAAGGTGCAAAACAAAAGGTTATTTATGATTGTGTTAACATGATATTGGATTTCCCTTCAACGCAATCGTTGCGAGAGATCTTATTCTAGGTTTGATTTAAATAGTCTAATTTCTGCTGCGCTGTCTTTCAGTTTTGTGTTGTGACTTGAACTGGATGCGTTAACGAAGCTGACAACTGATATCTCGGCTAAGGCAACACAAGTTCCTAATTTTTCAGAAAAAAAGTGTGACAGAATCTAATAATAGGGAAATACTGAAATTTATGCATGCTTGTTTTTAATACGTCTTGTTTTCCCAGTTTTAGAGCCTGTTCATATAGAATCCATCAACGTTAAAGATTCCGTTGGCGTTGATTGGTTAAATAAGTCAATGACTGGTATATGATTGGTTAAAAATTTTAACGCTGACGCAGATGGATTCTATGTAAACAGTCCCTTAGATAAAAAAGTCCAGAAAGTTGCAGTTTTATAGGCAAACAAAGAGTGCAACCCTATTGGAGTGAATCATAAATATATCGCCAAAAAGTTAGAATACTGCAAAATGTATCCTGCAGTATGTAAGGTCCATCTCAAGAAAAACATATTTTGTTCTCCAAATATAATCCAACGTGGTTTGAACAAACCGCAAAACATATTGCTGATTCTAATGGTTCTCCTGGAATCTGGGTTTTAAAGAGGTTAGATGCTTACAAAATCGTTATGAAACACACGCAGGAGAAATAGTTAACGTCAAAAAAGGCCTCTCCTCCCCAAATCCAGGGTAATAGTCTTCGCTCTCGTTATGGCCTCATATGAGACTCAATACACCTTCTACAAATATCTGTTGCTTTGTTTCACCCTCCGATTTTTAAACATTTACACTGCTAATCGAAGAAGGTCGAATTCATAACCGTTTGGAGCAGGTTTGATCGGAAAATGTCAGTATTCAATAAAAATATAGTTAAATTCTACCTTAGGGAATGTTTCGCCTTTAGTGTTTTATTCGAGTGAGCCATGCCGAGAAGGCCACAATGCTATGCGTGTTTCAGTTACCTAATTTTGCAGTTTAGGTACTAGAATAAAGGAATGTTCTCATTTCACATCAATAAATATTCGGTGTAGGTGTGACCATAGATATCAATTCTTTGCAAAATACTCTGCCTTTATCAATGCTTCGTTATCAAAAACTGGAATACTATAATAATTATTCCGAATGCCGAGTGTCTACTAAATAAGCTTTCAACAAGCTGAAATAATCACACTGAAATGAAATGAAACCCACTTAATCAAATTTATAAATCATCCATACAATTACCATTATGAGTCACGTACGAATATATTACTGATTGGGAGGTGCTGCCTTTCTGCTATAACTCAGCTTTTGGAAGACACTATGGAGGTCCGATTTTCGGTAGATTCTCACCCTAACCTTATTATCACTTTAAAAATTACCTCAATATTGTCATTTTATACAAGCCACATGGAAGTAAATGCCATTTACGATATAAATTATTATTATACGATGATAATATAATACGGGAAACATATTTCTGTGATTTATTGCTATCTACTTTCTTTTTGCACTGTTATATTCGTTCGTTGCCATTCATTTTTGCTTTGATTCACGGAAGCATCTTTTTTACCTTCATCGGTTTTTTTATTCATGTCAACTACAAATCCAACAAGGGATATAATATATACCTGGAGTTAAAAAAAAAAAAATTGGAGTTTGAGAAAAATGCAACGAATCATTCAGTAATCTACTAGATCCGCAGCATGTCTTCATATGCATACAGTTATTCTTCGTGAAAGTAGACGAGTACCCGCTATTTCCTTATGTGAATTTCTCTTGCCGCTTCTGTTGTTGTGGTGGTACACTTACAATAGGACATGAAATCCGGGATTTTTTTTTCTCTGAAAGCTCAGAATGACGTAATTGCGAGAGGTAACCATCCGTGATATTGCCACCTGGATCATACGTCACGGGGTCCGGAAAATGTTTGCCAACCTTCTAACAATTCACGGAAGCGGGGCGGGCCACAGTCAAGTTCCACACATGAGTTGCTATTGTTGAACTAAATGATGGGTTGAACTATCCGATCTCTCCCCCTTTTTTTTTCATTTGCAACTTTTATTAGGATTTTGATCTGTATTTTTTACTCCATAGCAATGTGACATTCTTCAGTGACGTCAATAGAAAGTTATTTATACAGTCCTGTATTGAAGTAGGATACGGGTGGAGATTTGAATGAATTCTCTCTCTCTCTCTCTCTCTCTCTCTCTCTGTATGAAGACATAATAATGATTTATAACAGGATGCTTATTTTAAGTTTTAACGTTATAGAGATCTAAATGACAACTCAGTATAATGATTGGACGTGAAGGACCAAACAGTACAAGATTGATGACTACCAATTTCTTGCGTGCTTCGGGAGATCTATTTTAACTATCGAAATCATTTTGAGAGCGAAGGACTGTTTGAAATGTGTAGATAGCATTTATCTGACAGGCTGAAAGAATTTTTGAAACCCCTTAGGTTATTACAATTGAAATATCAGCTATCGTTAAATGATTGTATTCGTTAGAGCGAGCTACTCAACCATGAAAAGGTCTTCATTTCCTGGCAATATTAATTAGTTGATAGTAAATAGTTTTATAAACTCTTAAAATTGACTGATTAGATATGTTAGACATTGTTGGAAGTTTACTAATTATATTTGATGGGTAATTTCAGTGGACGTGGTGCTTGACTCTAACATTTAATAAGTCTTAGGATAAACTAATGAGTTAACTCCTTGTTTGCAGTAGTCATCGTCAGAAATTGGTGAAATGCATTTAAAATATTCAGTACTTGTTTCAGTTTGGAATGATTTAACTGTTTGTTTGATGGTAGTACTGGGCATTTGCACAGATGGGGAAATATAAAACACTGGGTTTAAGGTTGGCGTGTACTAACCCTATTGGATTAGCTCACCTTAATGTTAAACTATGGAGAAAATGTGTCTACTATTAACAGCTGCTATTAACTACTATTAAGTATATAAATGCTGATAATCCAATAAAAATGGTATTGTCCGATGGCATGAACTTTTCTGCACTTTGTAACAGGATCCATTTTATAAATTTCGACCACCAAAGGAATTTATGGCATTTAAAACACACCATATCAGATTTTTCCACCGAGTAATTTAAATTTTATAATACTATTTAATAAAAACGAAAGATTCACCAAGGTGGGAAATTTCATTCCCTGTTTCGGAGTGCAATTTTTAAAAAAATCTTTCAATCCAAGTTGGCAATCCTTGGACACATTTGCCCCATAGTTTAACATTGAGGGGAGCGAATCTAATAGGGTTAGTATACAGCAGTCTTAAATATGGGGTGAGTGAAAATTAAATATGTGTTAAAAAACAAGAGTTTAAAATCCTTTCATACACATGAAAAGCATATTTTCTGGACAGGAACTTGTAATAACTTTTGAAGAGCAACCACCGTCATTATTTTTCAATGAAAGTGAAAATTTCTTCCGGTCCTGACTCAAACCCGCGACCTCCAGGTGACTGGGCTATCATTACATCTGAATCCCATAAAATTTTCATCTTCCATGAAAATTAGTTCCTACCTGCTTTAACGGAGAAATCTACAGAATAAAAACAATTTTTCCATCATGCTACAATGAGAAGTTCAAAGATAGTTCACGTCATGGAATAAAACTCATTTTACATCGTAAAGTTATTACTTACACTGATAAGTTACGGGAGTCATACTGATTTTAACCCTATTTTGTTGAGGCAAAACAGGTCTTGTGTTTAGACTCTTTAATTTTGATCTGTCCAAATTCATAACGGTTAACAAATTTTTATCGTACGTTTTTGGAAAAATAGTATGAAAATAAATTATGTTAAAAAAATATATATATACTAGTCCTTATTAGTCAAATATTTCTGTAGAAAAGAAATATTACTTTCATGTTAAGAAATATTCAGAATTTTACCATTTTAAAAACAGTTTTGTGTAAAGATCTTTTGATCTTTACACAAAAAAGTAGTGGAAAAGTAGTGGAATGATCTTTGAAAGATCATTCCACTACTTTTTCGAGTTGTTAAAATCGTTTTCTTTTCAGTTAAGAAAAGTTTGCTGATTGATAAATGGCGTTAATACACTGGAATAAAGTTATCTCTCTCATTTGTGTAAAATAGCCTCGTACAATCCTGGGGTAGAAAGAATTAAGAATAGATTTTCAACATAAGTGGAACACAAGGTCAGTGTTCCGTACATTCTCTCTTGTAAAAAGAAACTGTTAAAAGATACGGTCATTGACAAATAAACTCCAGATTACAGTTAATGAAACATCTAACTGTGCTTAAAAACCCAAAGCTCTGGGGGGAAAAACGGTGTTAATTTTTTTATTAAAACCGAAGATTTGGATGAGTAATTTGGCAGACTGTTCCAGCTACTATTTTGTTCATCCATAACATTTAAAAGAACAGAAAGAAAGAACGGATAATTATGCCCGTGTTAAAAAACCCCATTGAGTTAATTTGTATTCACATTTAAATAAAATTAGACTTATTCTAGTTTTTCCCATATTTGAATTATTTTGCTTTATCTGTGCTTTTAATGATATGATTTAACATTATCGTTAGTATTACTTTTTACATAAATTAATGATTTAAAATAAAAATAAAAATCCAAGCAAATTCGATATTGCTCAGAAATTGAAGCGTATTTTCATATAATTTATATATTTAAATCCACGTCATTCCTAATAAAAGCATCGAGATTAATTATTCCTCATAATTTTAGAAATGGTTTTCCTGATCTCCATGAAGAGCGTTTTATTATACCGCTTTTTGTTCATTAATCATGCTTCAAATTGACACGAACCTTTTTGCATTCTTTTCCACAGTATCGAGATATCACCATATTTTAAAAATTAATAACTAAATAAATGATCCCTCTTTCTACCGACTGATGGCAGTTAAGAAATGTGAGATAAACTCTTGATTCGGTTATGCTTCACGATAACTTATTTGCTTGGGTAGCAGCCGTATTAGATTCTCACAGCTCTGTGTTAATTTAAATTTTCTCAATAATTATCAGACTTGGATTTAAAGATTTTTTTGAAAAAATTGGTAGTCCGTAATGGAGATGAAATTTTTTACGTATCCTTTTTCCTTTTTAAGAGAAACGAAAATAATATTTAGCTATATCTATATATAATAATCTCTCTCTCTCTCTCTCTCTCTCTCTCTCTCTATATATATATATATATATATATATATATATATATATATATATATATATATATATATATATATATATATATATATATATATATATATATATATACTATTTTTTTTTCGGGGGGGGGGGTCAACCTGTCCTCAGGAGTGACAACTTTTGAACTTCCCGTTTGTTTTAACAATTTAGGTTACCGTATTCTTACAAATATGGCGTTATTTTGCTCCATTTTAGACGTACTGAATCCCTGATAAATTTAGAGCTTTCGTATAATGCAGATCAATTTTACAATATACTAAAGGAGGTTTTTTTTAAAACTATTAATACCAATATTAAGTTTAATAATCTCTAATATTAAGTTTACCAATATTAAGTTTAATAATCTCTAATATTAAGTTTACCAATATTAAGTTTAATAATACCAATATTAAGTTTGATAATCTAAGTTTAATAGTCTCTTAAGTTTAATAATAGTGATCCCTAGAATCGAAAGTAGAATCGTGTTCAGCTCTGAAATTTCTAAACTAAATTATTAATGCTATGGTCGTACGGAGAGGGGGATTTTCCGAAGAATTTTTTTCTATCCTCATGCATATAAACAGAATTTAACATTTTTCCCCCTATAACCTAGTGGATGAATTTAAAACGATAGTTACACAATGCCAAACATTTATGCTCGATTGCAATTAAAGCTAATTGAATTCTTTAAGCTCTTTAAAGCTCAATTTATTCCCTACACCACAATTATCCAGGTTGTTCTGGGCGAGCCTAGTTGATTATTATCTACGAGTATACTGCACGTACTAATCGCAAAGTATTGTTCTTTATCATTTTGATGCTATAATTGATTAATAAAGAACTGACAAAAAAGTTTGTTTTTATACTCGAAATTATACGGCTTTTCGAAGCGATTAGAGAGTCATTTTATTTGTTGATTAATGTGAATAAATATGTAAAACAATGGTTAATTGTTCGTTTCCGGTTTAATTTTTTTCCCTTTTTTTTGAAATTTTCCTTTTTCTCTCTAATATTAGAGGGAATGCAGAAGGATATTATACTCATAACGACCTTTCCGTAAGCCTTTTTTTCAATCTTTCTTCGAAGGTGGGTATTAAGATTTGTGTATTTGAAAAGTGTTACTAGGAAAACTGATTTTCGCTTGCAAAAGGTAATATTAAATAGGTATCAATAATATGCATGCTTCTTCCTCAGTCTTTTATAAATATTTCTTTAGATTTAATATTTCGCAGGTAGTTAAGCTTCATTTAAAGCACCCATATTAAAATATTTGAAAACTTCCTTCCTGGATTACCGGAAAATCTTGAATATAATGCGCAATTATTTTTTCCGCATTTTAGTCCGCAAAAATATGGGTGCGTATTATACTCGTGTACAAAAAAAGTAGTTTTAAACATTGAACAATCGACAAGCAATGGATGAGCTGTATTCTAGTGAAATTGATTAAGACTGATAATTTCATTGTATTTTTCGTTTTGAATTAAAAAATTAAGTTTTTTCTACCGAATTTGACGTTTTCGTTTATTTTTATTACAAATTTTATTTATGTTGATAAATATTTGAGCAATTTTTAAATAAATATTGAAAAGTTATGGGTGCGTATTATAGTCGAATTTTAATTTTTTCCCGAAAATTTCGCGCAAAATCAAGCATGCGTATTATACACGTGTGCGTATTATAGTCAAGATTTTACGGTACCTGTTTCAGTTACATCAGTTCTCCAGGCATGACTACGCTATAGAGAAATTATATTGTAATTATATTGAATATAATGCGCAATTTTTTTTCCACATTTTAGTCCGCAAAAATATGGGTGCGTATTATACTCGTGTAACAAAAAAAAACGTAGTTTTAAACATTGAATAAACGACAAACAATAGATGAGCTGTATTCTAGTGAAATTTATTAAGACTGATAATTTCATTGTATTTTTCGTTTTGAATTAAAAAATTAAGTTTTTTCTACCGAATTTGACGTTTTCGTTTATTTTTATTACAAATTTTATTTATGTTGATAAATATTTGAGCAATTTTTAAATAAATATTGAAAAGTTATGGGTGCGTATTATAGTCGAATTTTAATTTTTTCCCGGAAATTTCGCGAAAAATCAAGCATGCGTATTATACACGTGTGCGTATTATAGTCAAGATTTTACGGTACCTGTTTCAGTTACATCAGTTCTCCAGGCATGACTACGCTATGGAGAAATTATATTGTTCTGAAAGAAATTGCAGTCTTACGGTTCCCTAGTTTTATGTAGCCGTAGGAAAGGTTAAATTTACATGACTGGTCTTAAGAAATATCCGTTCGTTCTTCTAAATATTGACATACATATCAGTATCCCCTTTTACCTGTTCGTCTACATGTGACGTTTCTATTCTTCAAGAAATACTCGAAATGTGATAGGTATGGTTTCTCCTAATCTATATATATATAAAACAGTTCCGTAACTGACTCACTGACTGGCATACAACGCACAGACCAAACCGCTGGACCTAAAGGGCTGAAATTTTACATGGTGATTCTTCTTATAGTGTAGGGGTGCACTAAGAGAGATTTTTGAAAAATTCTTCTTAGATTTTTTAATATTAAATTTTTAAGCTGTTTTAGTAACTTTTTTTAAGTTTGCACTTAAAATAATAATTTGAGGGTTATAAAATTTATATCACGAGAAAGATCATAAAAATTATTCCTTTAAAATGAAATCTTTTTCGAATCTTTACCTCTATTTTCTGATTTTTGGTGAATTTTTAAATATTAATTTTTAGAATTTAATTTATTAAATGTCGATCACGTGATTTCTTTTTCTGGTACTTCAAATAAATTTATCGTCACGTGCATAACAACTAAATAGACAAAAAAATATTTTTTTTTCTTGCTAATGCAGCAGACGATTGGACATTATTTTGTATATAAAAATATCCCTTACGATTTTTTTATAAATATATATATTTTTTTCTACATCAATTGTATACATTGATCGTCGTATTTATTGTAAATATATATATATATATATATATATATATATATATATATATATATATATATATATATATACATATATACATATATATATATATATATATATTGCATTAATTGCATACATTGACCGTTGTATTTAATTTGAATGTACTCCGTAGCGAAGCGCGGGTTTTCAGCTAGTTCACAGATAAAATAGTATTGGTGGCTTTTCTGGTCGGCATGCACGTCACAAAACTTTAAAAAAAAATTTGTAAAATGTCTTTTTTAAATAAACCAAACATTTTTTTTTCTGAAAATTTAACCTAAATATCTGAAATTTTATGCAAAGTATCTATTCAAAATTACTAAAATGACTTATTAATTTCGGTGATTATCAATCGAATTGGTTTCTCTGTGAGACTCTAGAAAAGGGCATTTCAGTATTGTTATGGATTGTGTCCAGTGCTTAAGTATAAAAAAAGATATGTTTCCTTAAAAATTAATTAAAAAAACTGATATTTTTGACGAGGTGCCTTTGTACGCAGTTCCTTTTGATATTAATCTCTTCGTCTCACAAGCTGTGTTTGCTTTTTTAAGTATCTGTATCTCGAATTCGTATTCTTGTGTATATATTTACCCCATATTTGATCCTTTGTATCCATGTAATATACTCCATATAGTTTAGTATTGAGAAATTGGATGCTAAAGAGAGCTATAGATAAGGGTAGAACTTTTTTATTTTTTGGTCGAGAAGGGGAATGAAACAATAGAATTAATTTGTAATGGTAGTCTATTCTAAGTGTAAAATATTAGACCTTTAATTTAGTTTGTAGAGAAAAGAAACAGAATGATATCTGTGCATATAATATTAAGGCGTGTTTTTAAATCATCCTTGAAAGAGCAAATTGTCTTTGGAATTAAAAAATGTTTTACATAAATGAATAGGATTCAGGCTCATTTTAGATTTTTTCTTCATAAAAGTTTTTTTTAAATAAACGTTAGGTTTACGCTTAGAAGTTAAACAAATTACCTAAAATAGATCATAAAAAATTTTCACTTTAAAATGGAAACTATCCTTAAAAGAAATAGCGAGACACTGAGTCCGTTTTTTTTTAGCGTTTTAAAATATTTTTAAAAAACGACTATTTCTTAAACATCTTATCTTACTTTACATGCGTTTACTTTCTAACTTAAAAATTAAAAAATTACTGAGCATTGCTTTATTAGAATTTGAAAAAGTAAAGTTTAGTAATTTCATGTGTCTAAACTCCTTATGGTATCACGTATTTATTACATGATATAATAACCCATGATTAGACAAAATAAATAATGTCATTAATTATGAAATTAGAGGTTTTAAAACAATATAAATATTGTAAAATTTAAAATTGTGGGTTACAACTTTTAATGAGAGAGAGATTAGAAATATGAATGGCATAATCTCCAGTGAGTTTCCTCAAGAATGTAAATTCGAGGAAATAAGGAATTAATAACGCAAACACATCATTACAACCACTGGTAATGACTGGTTTGTTGCTAACTACTCTCTAACTGGGCGTCTCAAGTGTGCACAGCAGACATGACCTAGCTTTCGTGTCTGTTGTAAACCTCTCAGCTTGGTATAGCCGACAAGTACATTGTACCAACTCATATCCAAAAGCGGAATTCTTCCCTTTTTTTATGCAATTTTGTCATTCACTCATAATTTATCACTTTTTTTGATCAAGTAGTTTGCTTTTACGTAGTTTATCCTATATTCCTTGCACATTTTTCTGGAATATCAAGCAAATCTAAGGGACTCTTATTTTTAAATGTTTTAATTGTTCCCCCCAAAATAAGGGTTTTTCTGTAAGTCGCATTTACGTTACATTACGTTGTTAGATTACCTTAGAGAAAATCTTGCTTTCAATTATATCTAGACTTCTAAAACACTACCGCATCTGTAATGCATGTGAAATTATAACATTTATGTACGTACACAGAGTTAAAATAAACTCTTACTTACTTAAAAAATTACATAGTAAATATCGAAAAATGACAACCTGAAAAGTAATTTTTCAGTTACACATGAACTTTAAAATAATATTAAAAACCTTAAACAACCAATCAATTGCATTTCTGAGAAAGGAATGGAAATCACTTATTGCGTATTATTTCAAAATTTCTGAAAATCCTATTGTTTTTTTAACAAAAAAAATTGCATTAGTAATTTAAGTGTAGACTTCCTCTGCATCCCATTTGTTGAACTAACAACAGAACTGGCTGCCATGAATTTTGAAAAAAAAAAAAAAAAAAAAAAAAGCTAAGACAGAAAGGATTTGCTTCAGTAATTCTTAGAATATAATTTGACGAATTATTGGATATTTCTTAGAATCTTCAGTAAACTAATGTTTTTTTGCTTTTATTTTATTTTAAAAATAGACGGGAGGAACGTAATTTTCCACTTCGAAAAAATTTTGCCCCATACTACGGCACCAGCTTTCTTAAAACCACCCACATCGCCTCCGAACGTTTCATAGTAAATCGCCGTCTGCAAGAGATTGTGGGTTTTGCCTAAACATAGGGCGTATACGTAAATGACTTATACCTTTTATAAATAATAATTTTCGGAAAAATGGGAGTTGTTCGTGGTTGCAGATAGGAGAACCTATTAGACTTTTCTTACTTTAATGTGTACTTATTAATGGTTTTTGAACCAATTTATATATATATATATATATATATATATTCTCTCTCTCTCTCTATATATATATATATATATATATACAAAATAATGTAGAAGAAAATATTCAAATTAAATCTGATAGAACATACTAAAGAATATAGTACAGTTAATATAGTACAGTTTGAGGAACATTTCTTTTACTGTATTTTAATATTTTTTTGGAGGATTTCCAATCGTCTGCCGCATTAGCAAGAAGAAAAATATTTTTTTGTCTATTTCGTTGTTATGCACGTGACGATAAATTAATTTAAAGTACCAGAAAAAGAAATCACGTGATCAGAATTTAATAAATTAAATTCTAAAAATTAATCTTTAAAAATTCACCAAAAATCTAAAAATGGAAGCAAAAATTCGAAAAAGATTTCATTTTAAAGGAATTTTTATGATCTTTCTCGTGATATAAATTTTATAACCCTCAAGTGATTATTTTAAATGTAAACTTAAAAAAAGTTACTAAAACAGCTTAAAAATTTAATCTTAAGAAATCTAAGAAGAATTTTTCAAAAATCTTTTTTAGTGCACCCCTACACTATAAGAAGAATCGCCATACAAAATTTCAGCCCTTTAGTTCCAGCGGTTTCGTCTGTGCGTTGTATGTCAGTCAGTCAGTTACGGAACTGTTATATATATATATATATATATATATATATATATATATATATAAAGAAACTTCTCTATGGTGGCTAGTAATGGTCCCGATAAAAATTGACCGTTTTGAGTGGTGGCCTCTGAAAAGAGGTTTCTTCCATAACATTGGCTCTATAGGGTCTTGAATCGGTTCTGAATGAAATATGGCCGTGTATAGGGGTGGCTGGTTGCAGAAGTTTCACTTTATGTATGTATACATATGCTTTTCTGCGATTTCGTTCTGAAGGTAGGATAAAAGTGTTGAGACTACTGCAATTGTAAAATCCATTGTATCCCAAAGTACCACATATTTTGCTGAAATCCTAGAAAGGGAAACATAAAAATAATTTTTAAAGAGTTTTGTTTTATAACTTCGAATATATATTTCTAGGTTGCGCATTATCTGCGTTGCATAGGCTTAAATTTTACCCTTATGGTCTCCTCGGCATGCTATAGCGGACAAGTACTCCAGAAAATTTCAAAGGTGGTACTTCTCAAAGTTTTAACTGGTAATAGACAAACCGAAGTCAATTAAATCTATTTCAGAAAGAACTTAACGTCTTCCACGCCCTGTGCATCAAAATTTAGATAGCTGGAAACTGATAAAGTAAGGGTGAAACTCTTTGCAAATTAGCAGTGTTTTCATAAATATTTTCTTTCAAAATCGTTATCTCAAGAGTAAAACAGACTCAACTAAAAAATTTGCGATTTTTCCGTTTTACTCTGACCGCGTAAAAAAAAACTATACTTTTGTATACAGAATACGCTCTGAATAAGCTATTTAGAGAAGGGTGTATGCTATGCAATTTTATTCTAAGGTTAGAGGAAGTCGATTTAAAAAAATTCAAATTTGCTAAAAGTTTTAAATTTTTTATGCTTAGTAACATTTCATGGTAATTGTGTTAATATATATTTTTTTACTTTCATAGATGTACGCTCACAGTAACTGAAAAAAAGTTCTCGTACGCTTCAAGTATATACTGTAAATTTTTGTATGTGAGCAAATTGATGCCAAGACAATACAAAATTCTGGAAAAATGTAAAATTCAAAAGTGTATTGCAACTTTTAATGGTGCTTAAAGAAAATAAATTTAATGTTTAGATTTCAAACCGTAAATAAACTTTAAAGGATAAAATTTTGACGAAAGCAAAATTTTCACTCGATTATTTAAAATCTCCGTTAGAATCATACCATAGAGCTCCCTCGCACTAAAAGTTTTTGTTTAATAAGGTAGGTCTATTTTTGCACTGATGATCCTCTTAATTATTCTTCGAAAATCCAATACATGCTTTTTGTTGCTTTAGGAGAAAATTTCCCCCAAATGTCAAGTACTGATATCTGTGGAAATTTATTCTATGGAATCCAAATCAAGACCCTGTTAAGGGTGTATTAATTTACCGAGGCCTTTTGTAGAGAGACTATTCCTTAACAATCTTTGTGCCATGTCTGATTCAGTGTCCCTGCGAAGGGATAAATGACAACATGGCAAAGGATGGCACAGTCATTTTCTTTCAAAACCATAACCTCGGAATAAAACCAGACCCATTTCAAGAATTTGTAATTTTCACTCTTTACATTAAACGCGTGTGAAAAGTCTATAGTTTTATGTTAAAGAGTGCCCCAAAGTTATCTCCCGAGATTTGACTGTTTTTTTCCTTTATCTCAATAAAGGTCAAAACATAAAGGGCCATGATCTTATTATAGGGTTATTATGGATAGAAAATACAAAACCTGTATTAAAGAGTCCCTTAAAGACCCCTTTTCTGAAAATAATGATCTGATTTTTTAATGATAAGGTATATAAACTGCAATTTAAAGAAACAAACAAACTTAATCCCCTTTTCGCAACATTTACTTTATTAGAGTTGTGCCGCTGTTCTTCCAACGTAATGATATGTTTTTCCATTTTACCTGCAATAAACTCGATATTCTGCCTATGTAGAAGAATTTACCTACCCATCACCTCACGTTCAAATTGCTATGATTTCATGTCCATGCATATTTTGTTGAGGTTGCTTTGCAGTAGTTCGTTAACATTTTTGAAAATTATGACTGGCTTATATGAACCATTTCGAGAGAATTTTTATTTTTCGCTAAAAGTTTTGATTCACGGAGACCTTATGGAATGCCCGCTTTCCTTCCTCCTGCGATATACACTATCTACCAATAAGTATTTGGACACCATGCAAATGACGATATCTGCGGTCCTGATATACGTCAAGCTCTCCGCTGTTAAATATCGTGTAGGAAATAACATTGGCATTAGTCGCATGCAAGATGCCACGAAGTGCAGAGTTATCTGATTTCGAGAAAGGTGTAATCGTCGGGTATCACAGAAATGACCGATCCTTAAGGGACATATCTAGCGAGCTGAATTACCCTAAATCGACAGTGGCCTATGAGATTCAGAAGTGGAAGGTGAGAAGTGATTGTTCGAATGTGCCCCGAGTCGGTAGAGCCATAAAACTTGGAGATAGAGACCAACGGATGCTGTCCAGAGAAATTCAGAAGAACCGCACCCAACTGATGGCCCACATACTCCAGGAGTTTCAACAGGCGTCAGAGAGTGTTGTTTCGATAAATACCATCCGTAAGAAATCCCATCTGCTTGGTTTTCATGGTCGTGCTACTGCCCATAAGCCTTTAATCACAAAGTCCAACTGCGCTGTTCGATTAATGTTGTGCAAAGCACGTCGAAAGTGAACCGTAGATCAGTGGAAACGGGTTTTCTGGAGCGACGAATCAAGGTTCATCCTCTACCGTTCGGATGGCAGGATCTGGGTCTGGCGTCTACCTGGAGAACGCCTCCTGCTAGAATGTATTGTGCCTACAGTAAAGTTAAGCAGAGGTGGAATTATGGTCTGGGGATGTTTCTCCTGGTACGGACTGGGACCCTTGGTCCCAATTCATGGGACTCAACGCAGACGCCTACTGCACTATTTTGGATGACAGTGTGCTTCTTACGTTGTGGCAGTTTTACGGCTTGGACCCATGTTACTTCCAGGACAACAACGCCAGCTGTCATGTTGCGAGGTCCCTCATGGATTGGTATGGTGACAATGGGGTTAACCGAATGGACTGGTCTGCCCAGATCCCAGACCTGAATCCTATCGAGAGACTCTGGGACGAGTTGGATCGCCGAATTAAGGGTCTCAACAACCGTCGAAAATCGGTGAAGGAACTTGTCTTCTCCAAGCCGATTGGAAGAAAATACCACTAGCCGTCATATAAGGACTTGTAGAAAGCATGCTCCGGAGGGTTGAGGCTGTAATTGCCTCTTGTGGAGGCTCTACCAACTATTGAATATGAATAAATTTTGTTTTTCTTTTCTATCACAGGTGTCCAAATATTTATTGGTGTATAGTGTATATCAAAGTTAAAACATGCTATGAAATGCAAACTTCTGTCTACATTGGCTGGACTTAATTTTGTGTGATTCCCGATTTTGTTTTATAAGCATTAAAAAAATCATATTCATATAATTTTGGTGATTTTCTCCCTGAAATCTTCATCTGGCAAACTTTTTGCCTAAATTTGAATTATAGGAACTTACCGAAGACCTTTAAAGAAATAGGTTATATTTTTTCTAGTATTTTTGTCCAAGGATACCCATTGCCACTCTAATGAAAAAGTGATATTTAGAATAACTATACTATTATCTACAAAGAGAGAGTTAAAATGATGACATTACAACAACAGAAGCGGTTAGAAAATATGCGATACTTCCCTTCGTTAAATAAATGTGTTAGAAAATTTTAAACTTCCAAATTGCTCAATACGAAGACATCAGCTATATAAAAGCAATAAAAATCAAAAACAAACACGGTGATTGCTTATTGATCGAACAAGTTTCCCACAACTGGTACCTTAAGTAAGGAAGCTAAGTTTATTTCACACCATTTCTTTCACTTTCTACGAAAGAATTCGAATTTTCAGGCCACCTAATGAATTGGAATAGTATTATTCGACTTTCTCTCATGATACTGTTCATTACCGCTGGCTTGTTGCATTAGCGCTGGTTTTTTGCTTGTTGTTCGGTGATGCATTGGCGACATTTGATGACGTATGAGCGGGTGTGTACGGAAGTGTGAACTTCCAGTCCAAACACATGAATAAATTGGTATAATTTGTCTAAGAGCTTTATATTTCACGAATATGAGGATATGAAAATTCTAGTATATTTATTGAGATTTGTTATTCTACTTTCCAGAATAGCTTGATGGGAACGTGCTTGGTTTTTAATTACATCAAAAACCTAGAGAGAGCTGAGCAGACTGCAGGCCTCTAGGTTCACCCGTGGCCACTTGAGGTGCCGAAAATTTTATCACCAAAACAAAACTTTTCCCACTTGCAAAAAGTGTGATACTGAGCAGGCCATTCCTGGCCACATCCTAACTTGTATAAATTTATCTAGAGAGGACTTTGTGACCGATCCTCGCATATTAATAGACATCCTGAGGATTTATGGGCTCATGGACCTGGTCTAGCGATGCTAGACCAGGTCCATGCCAGGAGGACCAGACCAGGAGGGATTAGAAACAACAATAACAACATAATTCAGTATTACTGTAAAGCTTGAATGCAGTTTTTAAGCTTTATTCATATGATAATGTTAACTTATTTTCTAAAATTAGTTACTTTAACTTCCGAAATATCTTGACGGTAACGTGTTAAGGTTTTTTTTCTATAATTCAAAATTTAGAATTAACCTAAGCTTGAATGTAGTTTCAATCATTAGTCATATGAAAATGTTAACTTATTTATAAGAATATGTCGCTTTACTTTCTAAAATATCTTTACGAGAACGTGTTTAGTTCTTGAACTAGTTCAAAATTTAGTATCACCCTAAGCCTAGATACAGTTTTTAAGCTTTAGCCATCCTTGTACGATTCTAGTGAGGAGCGAAGGAGCGGCGTGAGGAGCGAATGCCGGCAAGGGTTCCACGTTTATCCATCAATGACATTCTCTCTGGGGGTTGGAAAAGAAAACTTACTGCTGTGTGTGAGATCGCACTGCCTCATGGTTATGTGTGTGTAAATTTCTGCGCGTTCCACAGCTAATACACAATAGATTGCGTCCGAATATTTGGCAGGCAACTCTCGATTCCGGGAAAACGGATTGTTTACGTCATCAAAGTTAACTTCTGCAAATAAAGGACACGTTTCGTGGTACGACATAAAACGCTTTATTCAAACTTAAATAATTCTAAAGATCATATTTCTTACATTAAATGCTGGAAGGACCTAGCACATTCAACACAAACAATAGCATGGTATTTGGCTCTTACTTGCTATCATGGTTCCCACTCTTTTTCAAATGTAAAAGTTATGTGCTTTTTAGGAATTACCAATTACCTGTCTTAGAAATTTTAAAATCTTCTTTACAGGTTAATTTTTACTTTTCTACCCTAAAAAAAGACTTTCTATTCACAGAGTAATGAATATTTCGTGTTTCAATACTATTTGTTTTACCTGACAACAAATACACGTGTTTTTATTTATTTATTTATTTATTTATATATATATATATATATATATATATATATATATATATATATATATATATATATATATATATATATATATATATATATATATATATATATATATATATATATATATATATATATATATATATATATATATATATAGGGCTTGTGGCGGCCTTGTGGTACAGCGCGCTGATTTTCGATGCTGAGGGTGCTCGGATCGAATCCTGGAGTCGCGCCACGAAAAAGGCCTCCGTTCGTGTCGTCCCTTCATAGGGGGTAATGCTGTCCGCCTATATGGTGCCCCCACAATAAAATGGGCAGTAAAATTGCGGCGTAGTATAGGCGAATGTTTGACGACAAGTGCCTCCGCATTGGAAATAAATAAATATATATATATGTATGAAATATGAATAAAATTAAAACTTTTCAAAAATTAGAGCTGTTAAAGTAAATCATACTTAAATTAAGCAAGTATAATATAAAATTCATTGACATACGAACGAAGGCAGTGGGGTTTAAATTGTAAGATCCTCTAAAATATCTTTCATATGTTTACACAATCGTATTTACTAAAGACCAACCCATGGCTTCCGAACTGTTTTCTAACTATGTCATTGCAATGAGAAACAATCAGTGATGAATAACTATGATGGTGCTTGTATTAAGAGTTTCAATATTTTGAAACTTCATTTTGTCGCTTAATCAACATTCATTTTCTAAACAAAATGATCGCCGCTACAAAGTAACAACAAATTTTTTAATACTTTCTCCCCTTGTTTAATATACTCTTACTGCCATCGCCGTGAAAACCAATAAAAAGCAAAATCTAATTCCTGGTAATTAGTATTCTTTATTGACAGTTTCAATCAAAGGGCTCGAAATTCTTTTGCTTTCATTTTTCTGCTGACGTCCTGATTAAAAATCCCCTAATTCGTCCGCACAGTGGTTTCGAAAGTGAAACATAAAACATACCTGTTCTCTGTCCACTTTCGATCAAAGATTCCCATTCGGCCTGCTACCACCATACGGGTTGCTAGACAACTTATTTTCATCATGGGTTTGATCCCAACTTTTGTAATTTCATCTACTCGCAGACCTCTGTGGCTCGTATTTGACTTTTGAGAATTTTCTTTCTTAACTTTTTTAGCGGACTGTACACATTTAATTTTTAATATTCTAAGTTTTATTTTCATAATTATTTTTACTTAATTCTTAAAATTTAAACTTAAAATTTTCTCTAATTGCTGACTTTTTAAATTTATCCTTATCATCTTGCTTTTCTCTGGCAAGACATATCTTGCTATTTAAACTGGTTAATTTTTTCACTCATACTTAATAAAACTTCATGATTAATATTAATTTTTTCGAGTACTTCCTTGTAATGTTTTTTTTCCATTATATTCATACTTTCTTAGACCACGTGTGAAAAGTTTCAGTTTTTCCACATATTCATACCGAGGGTAAAGGGCCATTTTGGCCCTGTTTGGCACCTCATGAAAACTACAATCTATGTCGATCAACGAAAAAAACATGAATTTTATTAATGCGCGAATTTTCCCTGATATTAATAACCAAAGGACTTTTTAGTCTTTTTGCCAAATATCAAGGATTTACACTGATCTATAAATATTTACGGTCCGTCTGAACACTATATCTATCTTTTGTTTACATTACAAATCGCAGCGTTCAGACTTAAAACTTAACCAGCCACTTGTTAGCTGTGATCTGGAAAATTAAATATTAAGCATGTATTCGTAGCAGAATTGTCTTCAAAGTATTTGTAATTACCTACGGGAGAAGATAGCTTGTTAACATAGACAATTATTCTGATTTCCTTTTCAGTACCAATGTCAATGGCACTTATCTATCAGATAGCAAATTGACATACATTTTATTCTCAGCAAGAAACATAATGAATTCTAAATTAAGTGTTACTACTTCTTGATCTTCTGAGGGAATATTCGCACGCATTATGCAAATCCTTAAAAATAAGATAGCGGGAGAGAAACGAAATGTTTTCTTCTACCACTCATCTCGCCATCTGTCTGTAATCATTATTACTACATGTCCAATATGTTTTAGCCAATGGGTATAAAGCCTGGTATCTTGTAATGGGCAGTCTTCTATTGTTTTGGGTCACCGGCTTTTGTATGAAGTTTTTTTAAACGCGTGGAGCGGTAGATGATTGGCGCGAGAATATGCAGGAACTTCCATATCTATTTCATTTTTGAACTCTTGTCTAATGATGCGTGGTATATTACACGTTTTTATTATCGGCCTATCCATTCCTCCACGTTAAACAAGGAAACTTTTACCTTGCAATTTTCTAATTAGGCAGCTAATGTCTTGTTTGGAAATATTGGATAAAGCCTTACTTTTTTCATATAAGGCAAATAAATTATGGTGTTGAGAACACGAAAAAAAAAACCTATCGCTTTCCATGTGATCATGGATTACAAATCATAAGTAGTAGAATTTTTTTTTTTAAAGGCCCCTTTGACCTGCTATTGATTTCCTTCCTTCTAAAAGTCCAATAATAATAAAAAAAATAAATAGAATGGGGATAGAGAATTGTTTAAATGCGCAATTACATCTATGACCGAGATTTCTGAACAATTCTTTTAAAGCATAGTCTTATTTATTCTCTCCAGATTACTTCATGAATTACTTCCAATTCCTTTTGTCATCAAATTATTTCAAAAATTGTTTATCATTCAAAATTATTTCAAAAATACCCTCCAATTCTTATTATCAGCCACTTATTTATTTTTTTTAATTACGAAATGCATTTCAATTACTTGTTACCAAATTATTTTTAAAAAAAATTATATCAAAAAGGCATTGCAAATCTTTGACTACACCAAATATTTGAAAATGTGTTCCAATTCCTTTATGTCCCCAAATTATTTCAAAAATTATTTCAAAATGCGATTCAATTCGTTTTGTCCCCAAGTGATTAAACCGCAGGTAAACAACGCCTTTTGCTGTACAGATTTAGGGTAGTACCACGGCACACGTCCATCTCGACATCCCTCCACTTACTTCGCGCACATTATCGTGTAGTCAAAGAGAGGGGGGGGGGGGGGGCGCTCCACGGACGTTTTTCCTTTCCATTCATTTTCGCGAAATTGGTGGAATTGGTACCCCCCCCCCCCCCCGCCCCCCCTTTTCCGCGTTCGTCCGAATTGCCGATACGCGAGGTTGGTCTCTCCGGTGTTTTGCCCACGAGTTAAATAGTTTTCGCACGCCACTGCGCAGGAGGGTCTTCTTGTCTGAATGAATGGTCCCCTTCGCTTTCCAGATGTTCTGGATGGGAGAGTCACGCGGATATTACTCTGCCCAGAATTGGTAATACGCTGTTTAATTACTCGATTATGTCACTGGTTGCCGACCTGCAGAACATCGGAAGTGGCCCATACGACAGGAGTGGGACTGATGTGGGACACTGGGATTGACTTAGCGTAGAAAATTGCTTTCCTTTTACTGTTGTACATATTTACTCATAAATATTGTACCCCCAGCCTTTATCTACTGGGAAGTGGAATCGTTGGGTTACAGTTAGTGTCACTAGATGTCTGTAATTTAATATGCATCTCAGGTAGGGCAGTTCCTGTAATAACAGTAAGATTTGCTTGAAGGGAAATATCTGTTCCTGGAGAAAGTTATTTACTTTGACCTATTAGACTAACCCAACGTACATATACCTTTACCTACCCTCGACAGTTGCACTAATTAATGGCTCGGCGGGATTATGTTCTTGGGAGGTGGGGGAGGACTATGAATTTCATATAATAAATGGCAATTAAGGAAACTTCTGATACTTCATTGCAGATTAGATGTCTGTAGAATTTTTATTTTAAACAGCTATATATAGCAGAGACATCTAAACATCTTGAGGTCTTTTTGTAGGATTCAACTTCAAACACCTATATCTTCTAAACCCTTATATTTTCTCAATTTTCCTCGTTATAATATACGTATCACAAATGATAAATAAGAAAGCAAGTAATTGAGAATGAAGTGGTGAAAGAGAAACAAAAAAGGTTTCAGTTCTAGGAAATTAACCGAAACTTGAATATACATTTTTTGATCATTAAGAATAACGACATAGTTTAGAAACAATTTAGTATCGACTTTGCCAGTTGTCCAAGATGTATAATTTAAGATAATTTGATTTAATTTTTAAAATTTGCTCACATTTTATTAGTTTTTTTCAATCTGATTTGCTTGAGCCTTCTCTCTCATAACTTTAACTTGACAGCTTCCATTCAAATTCTGTGAGCTCTATATTACTTCATAAGCTCAACACTCAGTTATATCTTAACTTCGAACAGTGTGCCTGTTCTGGTGACCTGCACAGCTGGCTCCATTTATTATTACAATAGTTTATGTGCCAAGTGTGGAAACAACTGGCAGTTTCATTCCTCGTTGAGTTTTTCTGGTGAAATTAAAATGATTGTTGTTAGAAATGGATCATATTCCATTTTATTTTACATAGCAATACCTATAGCCGCAGGTATATTGCTTATAATATCTCTTAAGAAGCACTACACTTTAGTATCATTTACTCATGTAGTGGCTTTTCTATGAAGACGATACGTAAGTGAATGAAACTTAATTTCCTAGCTTGCTGTTTTACAATGTTAAGCCCTAATGATTCTATTATATTTATATACATTTATGTACTTTCATACATACATACATATACGTGGATATACATACACTAGACGGGCTTCACCAGTCTAGCCGGTCGGTTTAGGGACCGGCTCCCTTCAGCAATCATTGTCAGAGAATGGAAACACTAAAAAACAACGAATAAAGATATTTAAATTTTGTGGTGCAACAATAAATAGCGCAAAGACTGTGTGCAAAGACTGTGATACAGCACATACTGTATCAGTCTCGTGGTGCCATCTTAGCGGACCTTATCGCAAATAGAATCAAATATTGCATAAAAAATTTAATCAATTAGTTTGAAGTGTGTATAATGTTTATAAACCATCTTAATATTATTAAGAGAAGTAATAAGATTTTAACAAAATTTATTTCTTTTAAAATAGAAATGTTTTTTTCGGTGTTTTTAATTGCATAATTCGGTGTTTTTAATTGCATTATCACGCTGTGAAAGAATCCCGCTTTGTTTACATCGGATGATCGGATGATCTCAAGATTAGAATCCAAATAACTCTAAAACTATTGAAGTAACAGATTTAGTGAATGCAAAAAAAAAATTTCAGTTTTTAAGGCTCTTTCCAAATATGTAACATTTATGTACTTTCATAAAAAAAAATATATCGATTTCGACATTTTTTAAATATGGCCGAAATTGAAAGGGAGGCTTTTCCATTTCTGGATTCATCCTTCAAAAATTGTTGGTTTTTTATTAATTAAAAATTAACGGTAATAAAATTTAAAATTCGGGCTTCGAGCTGCACATGTTCAGACTCTTCAATACCCGTGTGCCAAATTTCATAGTTGTAAGTTTCGTAGATTCGTCTGGAGGCAGCACACAAACACACAAACACTTCCTTTTATTAGTATAGATACATGTATACATATGTATGGAGGTCGCCCACATGGTGTAATGGTTAGCGTTCTGACCTGCCACGCAGTGGGCTTGGGTTCCAATCCCGAATAAGGCTTGGTCGTTTCCGTGTCCTCCTCATAGGGAGCAATCCTGGCTCACCTATATGGTTCTCCCATAGTAAATGGTGGTGAATAACAAAAGGTGAATATCTAACGACAAGTACCTCCACATTAGAATGAATGAATATATATATATATATATATATATATATATATATATATAATTTGTGTGTGTGTGTGGATGTATATATGTACTCACTCCCACGCATCTTAACCGGACGATGGCCGAAGGACTAGGGCGTTGGCATTCGGTACCAAAGTCTGTGGGTTCGAATCCCACTCTAGGCATGGACATTTGTAGCCGTTCGGAATCGGCTTTAAGCAGTAGGTCCCGGTCTAATTAGCCCTCGTGTAGCAAAAATTGACCGTAGCGCTCCAAACCAAACCCACACATATTAATGTATGCATATAAACGTTATGTATGCATATTTTAATGTATGCATATATACAAACGATAAGTGGCTATATATGTGTGCATTTGTATGTACTTACTAAATAAAAATAACTGATACAACTGAAAATTACCTATCTTTCCGATTATCTAAAGATGTGGGAGAGGGAAATTAGTTCCAGGAAAAATAAAAAAAATTGTCGCCTTCTAATCTAAACAAATATTGCAGCTTTCAGATCGTTTATCGGTCACTCTAAGACATCTAAACTCCTCAGGAGGAAATGAAAGGGGCATAGCCGTGGCGAAGCGAGGCCACCTACCTTTGTGACGGAAGGGACTGAAGCGTGGAGTGGCAATGACGAGCAAGGCCGAGACGTGACTATTTCCTATTGGGCGGAAAAATTTCTCTCGGGAGCAATTAAATGCTTCGGCATGCGGTCTTCGCGTGGATTTTCATCGCCTTGTCTGATGGGTGCTTGACACAGAGAGGATAAAAATTTGGGAGTTGGTCCTAAATGCGCATTTTGACGGATTAACGGTCTTTCGGTGAGGCTAATGTAAAGAGATAGATTATTTATTCGAAGGTTGAAGGGAAGATTAGATTTTAAGGGCCTTAATAGCCGACTCGTATTAAGAAGTATCCGCTTTTATCTCGCAAACGGATTACGGGAAGACCTAGTCGTTGCAGCACTTCAATACCAAAATCGTGGTCTTGGAGGCTAGTATTGCAGTTTGCATGAGAACGAATGGGCGATAACTTACTCATTTTTAAATAGTACTATTCGTTGTTTTATTTTAATAAGTCTTCCAAGTTAATTCGCATTATATACTGTCATCATGGAATGAAAATAGTTTACTTACAATACAAATATAAGTTATCTGAGACCGACTTAATTTAATAAAGTTTATTGCATCCATATATTTAAGTTGCTAAGCCGATTCTTTTGGCAGTCCGTGAGAGAAAACTACTGCATCAATTTACTTCATTTTGGTCTTAAACGAAAGATTTTAATCTATAAATGTGTCAAATTTGGTTTTTTTCAATCGCAATTTCTATTAATTAGCGATAATTTACAGTTAAAAAATTGCTTTCGCGCATGCTCAGTGACATGTTTTACTCTGGCTTTAGATACTTACTAAGCACGAGGCCGTATAAACACGTTAAATTGTTTATTCCGAGGAACCTCTCTATATCCCCCCCTCTCTCTCTCTCTGCTATTTTTATTTTTAACTATTTTAGTGAGATATAGAATCAAACCTGACGGAAGTTATTTATTTCACGCTGTTCCAATTATTTAAAGTGTATTTCTCTATTCTTAGTATTATGAATTTCAGCATTTGGCAATGATGTGTTAAGTATACTTTGTATATTAATACATTTATTTACTATCCAACCGTCATGTTTTGACGGGTACGAACTATTGTAGTTTTAAATATGCCACCCGCATATTATAGTGGTTAGCGTTCTTAGCTGCCACGCTGTGGTCTTGTGTTCAAATCCCGAGTAATGCTTGTCGTTATCGTGTTGTCCCCACATAGGGAGCAATGCTGGCTCACCTATACGGTGCTCCCATAATAAAGTAGCCAGCCAAACTATTCGGGTCTTCATGGGTCAATGTCAGGGAAGAAGTACTTCACGTCAGAGACAAGTGCCTGAGGAATTGAAAAAAAATTGATTTAAATATTGTTCATATAACAACGCTGGGAGGGATATGATCTACCATCGAGTATAAACCAGTATTTCCAAGTAGAAATCTGTGGACCACCCCCAACCCCCTCCGACTTGAGGGGGGGGGGGAACCTTCCGGGGGCAATGGGGGTAATTGGAGTATAGAATATCCCTCAGGAAAAGGGATACAGGATTAACGTACTCACTTTCTAACGTATTATATTCTAATAAAAAAATAACATGTTAAACTTTTAAGAAATTTTAATTCAACTCCTGATAGTCATGAGATATATTTGGCCCATCTAGTTCAATTAACATTGATTGCTTTCAAAATCCCTATTCAGATGGCAACATTTTTTATATGTGGGGTTGGACCACTCTCGAGGCTCTCGCGGACTACCTGTGGTCCGCGGACCACCGGTTGGGAACCACTGGTCTAAAAGGTCGTGGAAAAAGTAGCATTCAGTGCTATTTTTTACTCCCCATGTTCCTCAGAAATGAATTTTTACTGTACCACTATTAAACATTTTCAAACCAACTTATTTTATCCAAAGTCCGGTCTTATTCATGATTTGTGTAAATTAAATTCGGAGTTATTATCCAAAAAAATTTAAAAAAGGAAAAATTTATTCCTTTCAAGTTATATATCAACTTTTACCTTACATAAGTGCGTTTCCAGAGGAAATAAGGATGCATATTCATACATTCCTTGTTGATGAAAGAAAACACTTCTTTCTTGCGTCTAATGGAATTTACTGTTAGGCGATTAATTCATTAACATTTGTAAGCAATTAAGTGCGGTCATCTCAGGAACTAAAGCAGAAGTTTTTCCCTCTCACGTTACAGCATTCAAAGGAATCACGTTCACCACCTTAAGGCTTGGGTTTGGCCACCGTTTGTTTCATTTGCATTCTAAATCGCGCTGATAGCTATGTGGAAAATGCCAGATCTTTTAAAGGAAATTTCTATTCCATAATCTTGCGTGCATTTTTTTTTCTGTTGGAAACAAAGGTTGTACTTTCTGTATAATCTTTTCTTTTTCCGTGCTCTTTTTGGGACAAGTGAAGTGAAGGCCGCCAAGAAGGTTAGTCTACTTACCTTGGGGTCATTGTTTTTGTTCGCCAATTTCGTAATTTATTTTCCTCTATTTTGGAACTTCGTTTTGATGAATGAACAGGGCAGGGTAGCATGTGTGTACAAGTGTGACTTGTGACGAGTTTCTGTCTGTTGAAAGAAAAAGTCATTTTATTTGACTACTGATTTCTAAAGGTTTTGAAAAAACTTGCAGTGTTCGCATTGCAGGAAGTCGTTTCAATTTTTGCTTGGAAAAATTTTTTTTTCACTTGAAAATTCTCAAGGACCCTTTTTTATGGATATAGGTTTTGAGCGCATTATGTATAGTCACACTGCTGCTTTTTTTAACAAAAAGAAATACGCTTAAAAAAATTGAATTGCTGAAAAGGGAACAAGTTAAATAATTTTTTTTTTAAAATTTCGCAGCGTAATTGGTGTTTGAATTAAAGAAAATAAAAATATATCCGAGTTATATGCAAGACTGAAGTACAGCCTTTTAGAGGGCATATTTTAAATTTATTTAAATCTACCTGGACTTTTTATTTCACCTATTTTCGTATAAGAAGAGTGAATTAAAGAATAGTACTAGAACTTTTTAAAGCTTATGCTAGAGTAAAAAGCTTTACCTAAAGAATACCATTCCCAGATTTGAAGTTCACAAACAGTCTCCTAGGAAATAAAATGTGGGCTTTTTTGTTCCTAGCATAGAACAAAAAGTCTTGGTCCCGAGGTAGCCTGGTTGTAGTGCGTCGGCTTTCGGTACTGAGGGTAGTCGGATCAAAACCCGACGAGTGCTATTTAGTACCTCCGTCTGTAGGCCGGATAGGGACATGCTAAATCCGTAGACCTGAAAGTCCTTCAATGAGGTCAGTGGGTGGAGAAGGCACGATCCTCCGAGATGTCACTCCTGGGGTTCTCGGTCAAAATTGTGGTGGCAGCTAGCCAAGTCGGACTTCGACCCTTGTGGTGCTATTATAAACCGGAGCCGTACTACTCACCCGGAAATCCTATATGGACCTGGTCCGGAACTTCCTACCAGGGGCTATTAGAAACAACAACAAAAAGTCTAAAAGTTTGAAAGTTTGGTCGATTTATTATTTAACGAGAGTATTTAACGAGTCGCTAGTCTTTAACGAGAACGTTTCATTTTAGTTGAAGAATTATTTTGCGTGATAAAGATGTCCCTACTTTTGATTTATATTCTATTTGTATTCAGAGAAAATAGTCTGATAAATGAAATGACCTGTTCCCTCTAAAACGCACAGTTTAAACCAAACTGCGTCGAAATTACGCTTTGAAACTCGCTTGTCCTTAGCCATTAGGCTAGGTGTTAGCCGATGAGTTCCTGTAATATGTATCGTACAAGTCATGCAATCGAAACATAAGAAATGAAAATTGTGTAAAAAAGCTCAATTTTACAAACCCGCACAACATTGGTTTGTTGGTTGCTTGTAACGGTGGCCCCGTTTAAGTAAATCAACACCACCCTCTGGTGCCACCTCAATTTTGACCGAGTAACCCATAGGACGACATATGGTGGACTCATATCCTCCTTTCACCCAAATACAACATGCATGGACCTCCCGGCCTACGGATTTAACGTGTCAATACCCGGCGAAGATACAAAGTCATTAAATGGCGTTTATCGGGATTTGAACCGAGCACCTTCAGAGCTTCTGACGCAATACCAATAAAGTGCCCTGGGCCAGAGATAAAAAATACAAACGGTTAGCTTCATATTTATCTGAGGCAATAGGGGAAAAAATGAATGATATCATTTAAGAACCTCTACAGAAATTGCTAATTTAAATCTAAAACAAATTTGCTTTTCAGCAAATTTGCTAAAATAGAAGAAATAATAAAACGATGAGAAATTTCCTTTTATTTTCACTCTAAAAAGTGAATTAACTTAATTCACTGTTTCGAAAACACCGAGCATACACTGTTAAGATAATTTAATCGGAAAGTCAACCTTTTATTACTACAAATGCACGGTTCTTACAGAATGTATTCTTTAAGGCCTCTCTCTTTCTCCACGTGCTGCTAAAGTGCACTCCGTTATATAGAGCGTAGATGTCACATTTCAAGGAGTGAATGCGTTCGTATCACGCCCGACAAAAAAGCTTTTTAAAAAAATAACAAACCGTACTAGCATTGCCATTATTACTGAGCTATCAGTTGACAAGATCTACATCGTTTTCATCCCCTGCGACTTATCACGGGTATCCAGTGCGAACAATTAAAAGAGCTGGAGAACGTCCTTTGCTGCTGGCCATTCCCATAATTTCGACCTTGCTCTATTTTTTTGTTTCGTTTTGGAATTGTTGGCAGTGCTTAGTAGAGACGAACACCGAAGAAAAAAACTTCTTTGAAATTGGAATTCAAACATTTTTTCAGTAACTGGGTCGACAAATTACGGAGAGAAAATAGAAACGATCTGGTGTGTGTCGAAGATGCTTGAAGGGATAGAATATCTGTCTGAGCATCGGATAAAATGTACGCATTTGGGCATTCGGACAATAGTTTTCGCGGGAGAGATAAGAGGTCTCGCTTGTGAGAGTGGGGGGAGAATTGTGTTCGAAAGTGGCTATTATCCTAGATTTCATAATTACAAAAGACAAAAGCTTTATTGTTTGAATTACGTAAATATAACGTTATGAACTTTAAAATGGTTATTGATTTGTTTTTCTATCTATTGGACAGCAATGGAAATAAAACTAATATTTACATAAAGCAAATTATAACATTATTTCTACTAAGTGGCAGCAGTTTATTCTTGATTCAAGCCATCAGCACGTATGAATTTCCATACAATTCAGAGGCTGTTTACGAAACATTTCACGAAAATAAATTAATGATAGGAATAAAATTCATAAACATGTGATTAGTAGGCCTTTCTTTTCTTCTACCATTTTTATTTAAAATCTGTTGCCGAAAAAAGAAAATATTATGTATTAACTGAATAGAGAAAATAAAATAGAGCTTTAAAAAAAATTCACAATTTTTTATCGATTCATAAGTGAGCAATTTATAAATCCGAAACAAGTCTGGAACAGTTTGCAACATTGAGGTAATCGGAATAAACACTACTATACTGCGTACAAAAGCTGTTGCTAAATCGAAGTGTAATTGCGACAAATACTTAAAGTGCGTCATATTTGTTGTGAAATCTGAATCCTACAGAAAGATATTTAAAATGATCTGTATAAATTTTAATTTTCAAGCTATCATTGATTCTTTTATTGAAATGTTAGAAAGCCACAAAATGATTTGAAAGGTTTTCACATAAGTAATTTTAAACATCAAATTCATTGAAATGGAGAGGTGTGTTTATTTTTTAACTTACGACTGTGCAATTCTCGATTTCTACATATTTGCTGAGTAGATGCTATTCAGGAAAATACTTCTATCTTTCATACCTCTAAAATTAAGGAAGGATATACATACTAGTATCCGTAATTTAATAAGTATGATCAAAGAATTGAATGAATGCTTCTGAGGCTCATATTTACAAACAGCTTTTGAAGGAAAATTTTCTTTTTTTTTGTGCAATTAGCATGTAATTCACTTTGGAAATTAATAGCATTACTGTTGAACACAAGACTATATTTTGAGCTTATATCTTGATTCTCAAGGAAGTTTCATTACAGCGTCTTCATGCCTTATTGTAATATATATATTTTTAAATTATTCTTATATATATGAAAAAAATATATTACATAGATTCAGTATTTTTAATAAACTTACACATACACTTCCCACTATATAAATATATATATAATAAAATCAATGAAAAAAAGTTAAAGAAAACCCAAAAAATAAACAAGACTAATTTATTGACCACCGGATTCAAAATGCATCAATGTCTGAAGCTCTGTAGGAGCGAAACAAGTCGATAGTCCCCCATAACTTACATTGGCAATGTGCTTATGTAAAAATATTCAAATGAAATGCTGAATATGAAGCCAAATTTCACGTATAACTTTTATTTAAAATAAACTAGTTTTTTTTGTTTAAAAAATGGATCTCTCTGAGATAAATAAGCCGAAAATTTTTAAATTGATAAAAATAGTGCAAAATTATGGGATCTGAAAATGCTTAATTTTGTTTTCGTGGGAAATGCTACTAAAATGTTTCATGAATTCAACATACAGAGAAAAAATGAAAATAACGACTTGAGTATTCACAAAAAAAATGAGCTTTTAAATTCTTCAGTTAATGTATGGGTTTAAAAAAACTGGGTTCTAGAACTCAAGCGGCTTCTCTCAGTCTTATAAAGAAGAAAAAATTATTTCCGGTGAAACGGCTTTTAGTAATTAGCTGTTAAATATTATTGTTTACTACCTATAACAACATTCGCTGCCGAAAGTAATACCAGGAATGTTTAAACATCCCAAATGAGCTCTAATTGAGGTGGGCGAAACGACGATTGTATGTAGATTCCCAAGGAATCATAAGGCAGAGAAAAGCACACACATAAATTTAAGGCCATTAAAGATCATTATTTCGGAGTATCTCTTATTATTTTTCCTATCATTTAACATTAATAAGACACGTGTATGAATGAGGAGATACGCGTTTCCAGTGAATAGAATGATTAATTCTGAATTCAATGTGTCTCTGAAGCTGTTTCATATTGTGAGGCGTTTATTTTAATTGAAGTGATACCACATATTCACCTGGTTTGCTCTTGTGAAAGGAATACCTAAATACATAAAATAATTGGTTCTACTTTAATTGTTAAGAATATCTTCGGTAATAAGACAATTCAACAGGTCTTTATTCAGTGCGTTTCTTTGACCCCGTTCAAGGTGCAAGTCATTTTAATAATTAAAGAGAAAGTTTACATGCAGGATGTATTCCTCTGACCATTACCGTGTATAAATAACGCTATCTCAAGCATCTTCGCTATTTACACGGTGCATTTTGGTTCCATTTAATGTTAATAAGCTTTATTTATTATGTTCATTTATACATATAGCTAGGCTGAGTATGATTATATAATGATTGAAAGTTAAGTTGGTTTGTTTTTTACATTGGATAGTAGGGTTAAAAATATATTTTCAAGTACTAAAGAAAAACTAGTTGATACCGGTCAAAACATAACGGCTAGATAGTAAATAAATGTACTAATACACAAATTATACTCAACACATTATTGCCAAATGTTAAAAATCATAATGCGCAGAAACAAATTAATGTGTTTAAGCGGCCTTAGTGAGTATCTAAAGCCAGATTTAAAACTCACTGAGCATGCGCAGAAAGCAATTTTTTTAATTGCAAATTTTCACTCATTAAACAGCGCGAAATAAACAATTTCCATGAGGTTTAATCTTATATTTCCCAAACATAATTATCATAAAAGTAAAAATGGCAGAGGGAGATCTACAGACTCCTCGGAATAAACGTGTTTAATCATTAAAACATGCCACTGAGCATGCGCAGAAATGAATTGTTAATTGTAAATTATCACTAATTAATAGAAATTGAGGTAAGAAAAACCAAATTTGACAAATCTACAGATTACAATCTTTCGTTTAAGACCAAAATGAAGTACATTGATGCAGTAGTTTTCTCTGACGGACTGCCCAAAAAGTCGGCTTAGCAACTTAAATATATAGATGTTCTTTCTAAAAACAGAATATACGATCCTTGCCAAAAAAAGGCTATGTTAATTGAATTTTATATGTCTTGAGTGATCTTTTGTAATGATAAAATACGAACCCACTAGTTGTGGAACTAGGTTACATCCTCTTTATTAATATCTATGTATGCTTTAACTTCACTTTCAAGCGCACCCACAGTCATGAGCGTAGGTTTTACCCTCTATAAATACATCTAGCATAACATACCAAGCAAACTGATTGGAGTAAGGGAAATTCAAAAAGCTGAATATCTCTAAATTATTGCTAGTGGCTGGGAATTCTAATCAGCCAGCCCACAGCACAAAACGCTAAGCGTCCTTAACGAAATGCGGTCAAAACTTTAGAACTCTAGATGATAAAACTGCCCGATATAAAATTAAAACTGAAACACACCCTAGTAACAGGGATCACTCATGCAAAGATACATTTCTGCGTTACACCTGTATCCAAATTATTATTGTTGAAAAGAGTGTTTCGCAGTCTGGAAAAGAATTTTCTTTCCGTTCACATTTATTACCCACTGACGTTGGAGAGGATGGGGGTTTAGAATTAATTCAAACTTAAAAATATATTCATTTATGTTAGTTTTCTAAAAGAAAACTGTTTAAAAGTTTTATTGTTATTGACTCTTAAAACCTTTCTCAGCTTTTCCAGTACACCATTGGTTCTTAACCGCTGGTCCGGGGAAACTCTAAATTGTGGTTCACGAATCAGCAGTTAATAAGAAAAATCGGTTTCATCGTTTCAAAAGAATCACGAAAATTTAACAGTTTTATAAGATTGGAAACAACGAAATGTTTTTTATTCAGATTTTTCTGTTCAGTTTCTAAAAATGTCTTACGTTATTCTTCAGTATTTCTTCAGTTTCCTTCCATTTGGACTATGAGAAAATCCTTGTTCTGCTAAAGAATTACCCAATATATTTTCCGTGACACGGAGTCATACCGTCGAAGCAATTTTACAGCTAGTATAGCAAATGCAAGTTTAAAAATCTTTCATTTTTAGGCTTTCCCGGGCTGTTACGTTTGTAATTTAGTTTACTTTTATGTTAAATTTGTTACTGCTATGAAGTTCATTTGCAACTTTTTATGAAATGAGTTTACCATAAATAGTTTATTTTGAAAATAAAGCCCATTTCTGCCTCCTAAAGCGTTCGTTAAGAGAGGTTACTAATATATATATATATATAAATATATATATATATACACGCAGATACTGATAAATATACACAGTGCTTTTTTCTAAAAAAAAAAAATATATATATTTTATAGTTTAGGGGGTTATACGGTGTTTTCTCAAATAAAAGTGCGTATTTTTAGTACCGTGTTTTCACGTCACAGGGGAACAAAAAACTCGCAATTTAAAAAAAAAATACCTTTTGTTTTATATTAACATTTGACTCATAAGTATTTTAAAATTTTGGTTAAGTTAAGCCAAAATACTACTTTTTAAAAAAGGTGGGAATACACCGTATCTCCGCGTACGCCCAGGAAAAAAGCCCTATATAAGGGAGAGAGAGACAAGGGGTTCCTAATCAACAAAATGTTAAGAACCACTGAAGCATACCAACTTCAAGAGACTCGCTGACAAAACCGGGCAGACTTAAACCTGACCCCAAACTCACCCCTGATACATTTATGTACAAATATATACCTACACGTATTGCGCAACATTTGGTGCAACGTGTAATTCCTTATCTTTTGCTCCAGTGTGCTAGTTTCGCTACTCAATTTTTATCATGTATTAATCTTTCGCAAATCCTCTCACTCAGTTTTCGACTCAAATCCGGGATGTGTTGTTGAGCAAAATGCTGTCAACATAATGAAGCGTTATCGTTTGAAGATGGAAAAGAGGTGGAACACTGCTTGTCTCTCAGGAGGATTTGTCCCTCGGGGTTTTTTACCTATGAACTCATAAAACAAGATGATGAGCGCCGGCGTGTAGAATTTTAAGTGGACGTAACCTTTGTCGAGAGGGTTTTTGCCATGGATAGGGAAATTGGAGCTAGAAAGTAAATCATTTGAGAGGCTATTAACGCCACGAGTGAGAACTCGAGAATACTAATTATATGTAAATAGACAAACGAGAGCGTAATTCTATGTTGAAAGAATGCAGAAATTGTTTTTTGGGGAGATATGCCCAGGTTGACGATCATTTGAAATTTAAATAATTATCCTATAATAGGGGCTTTCTTAGAAGAGACCACCATTGTGCTTTAGACATAATGGGAAAAAATGGGAAAGAAATGTAAATCTGATACCAGGCATTAATAAGCTAAATAAATAAAAACAAGAATTTTTTTCCATTTAAAAAAATAAATAAAAGTTTTAACAACAATGATTTTTACATCTGAACACTCATTCATGCCTTTTATGTCAACTGATACCCCTCCCCCCCCCCCCTCATTGATTATAAATGAACACAATGTTGAATGAAATAAACGATATCACTTAAAACTGAAGCTACGACTTTATATTTTATAAACGTACGTAATTTCTGTGAAGACAATCGTATTTTACGCTATTCCAATAGGGAAATCTCAGCATGGAAACTAATAGCCTCAATAAATTTAACCTTTCTGTCGAGAGTTCAGCTGCTATGTTGATTTGTAATCTAAGCAACCCGCAAGTGTACGTCTCTCCTGCCCATTTTCAGTTCTTTATTTACTCACCTGACAGGGACATCATTTGTAGAAATGGTAAAAGTGTAAATTCAACACAAATTCATTCAACCAATAGGTAAATTAAAATAAAGTGTACTGGTGTCGTAACGATCCTTTAAAGTTTGACTTTTGTCTGACACAAGATGAAATTTTTGTTTGACTTTTGTCTGAACAAAAGATGAAATTTGTAAGTATTTTCATAATCATTAAACTAAAGAATGAATAACGTTTAGCTTTAATGTTTATAAAGTTTAACAGAGTAAATTTACTTTTTTAATGGACACTGGAACTTAAATTTTTTGGAATTCCACTTTTCCATTCTTCCAGCATTTCGTAGTCTGTTATTAACCATATATGATATACGCAAAACTATGACTCTGTCGTAGTCAGAAGTGTCATTGAAAATAAAGTATGTATGAGTATTTATTGATCTAAAGTTAAGTTTATATAATTGTAAGATAAGGTAATGCCTATCTGCACTTATTAGAAGATACCATTTTGAGTTAAACATAACTAAAAAAATCTCATTAAATTATTTGAAATTGTAAATGGTAGATGTAAAAATGTTGGAGAAATTAAATATAAATCTTTTTTTTTTCCGAACGCGGAGGCACCTGTCGCTAGACATTCGTCTGTATGTACATCGCGAGACTGCTGGCCATTTATTTAAGGGGGCACCGTATAGGTGGCCAGCACTATCCCCCTACAAGCCGGTCCCATAATTTAGAACCGAGTCAAGGGACGAGACCGGTACACTTAACCCCGCACCTCCAGAGGTAAATTTGGGAACTTGTAGGACATTGAAGCCACTACCGATTTTACAGCCACGACAGCACCAGCCGCCATTAGTGTACATGGCGGTGGATTTGTCAGCGACGGGAATCGAACCAGGGATGTTCAGATCTCTGGCTCGCTGCCTTTGCGAACTGGGCCACCGCGCCCTACAAGTATAAGTAAATAAAAAAGAGCAAAAAACTGCAAAATATAAGTAAATATGAAGAAGCCTGAACTAAATGACGCCCGTTGGCGTAGTGGTTAAAAGATTCAAGCTGCCACACCACAGGTCCAGGGTTCGATCCTGTGACTAGGCAAGGTCGACTCAGCCTTTCATTCCTTGAGTGGGTCGATAAAATGAGGACCAAGCATGCTTGGGAACTAACTCTGGGGGTCCCGCGTCGGTTGACCACCTGCCCGAGACATATGCTGTATGGCACCCCAAGCCCACGGTCAAGAAAGCGGACATGGGCACCACCTGCCTTGGTCCACATTCGGACTATTGTTCCATGAGTTTAGTTTTTAGGAACTAAATATGATTGCAATAGCCTAAATTATGTAACTGCAGCGAGAAAGAGGTACTTTCATTTTAAAATTAATCTCGTTTAAAGATATACATAACACGATAATATATTGTATGCGTCAAAATATCTGAAGTTAGAACTCACATTTAGACGATCTAAAGTGACAAGTCGAGAACAATCTGAGATGATTGACAAAAGATCTGCTCTACTGAAAGCGACGAATTTCATGCATTATTGTTTCGACCACCAGAGAAATATTTTAAATAGTTTTGATCAACACCGAAAGAGTTGTACAATAATGCCAATTTTAAAATTTTTTATGTAACTGTACTGGTCAAGGCAGCATTGAGAATTCTTTGTCATTTTTACAATCTTCGTGACCTGGTCAACGTGAAATAGCCGATAAGGAAATTAAAGGAAATATTTCCACATTTTTTTAGATTTCTGAAAGGGGAAATATTTTTGAAGCTTAGCGTTCGGGTGTTGCAATGAAATGAGCAAAAACTTTGTGTGTCAAGCATATGGTCAGATAGTTTTAAGTTTTCTTGTTAAACAAGCCGCTTTGGAGGTATACCGTTTGAAATGGCTGGGATTACTTCGACTGAAAACGATATTTTTATGGTGAGAAATTGTTTGCCCAGTTATCTGTTTAATAAGTTTTGTGACACTTGTCATCATCTGCGACACATCTTAAATTTCTTAAGGCTGCTGTGTACTAACCCTATTGGATTCGCTGACCTCAATGTTAACCTATGGAGAAAATTTGTCTACTATTTACAGCTACATAAATGCTGATAAAACAGTAAAAATGGTATTTTCAGATAGTCTGAACTTTTCTGCACCTTGCAACAGGATTCATTTTATAAGTTTCATCCACCAAAGGAATTTATGAGCGTTTCAAACACACTATACCAGATTTTTTTCCCCTCGAATAACTTAAATTTTAAAATATTATTTGCATATTTAAAAAAAAACCGAAAAATACCCCAAGGTGTAAAATTTCTTCCTCTATTACGGAGTACAATTTTTAAAAAAAACTTTAAATCCAAGTTAGGAATCCTTGGACACATTTTCTCCATAGGTTAACATGGAATTGGGCGCATCCAATAGGGTTAGTACATAGCAGCCTTAAGTTGGAAACCTTAAAATTGCAAAAACGTATTATTAACATCAGTTACTCAATTTTTCGTTGTGCTGTTTTTGTTTATGAGCCTTCACCCTAGAAAAAATTACATTTTTACCCAAAACCTTGACATCGAGAGTACTGGAAAATTCAAACAAAAATATTCCTGAACTATATAAGCATATGTTTATTAGATGTTTTAATTAATTATCGTTGAGTAACGGATAACTACCAGAGATGCAATATGTAATGAACGAGGTCATAAAAGTTCAGCTCAATTATAAAAAAACACGCCCTCAGGAAAAAGGGTGCAACTGATAGACAGCCATGTACATTTAGTGGAAACATTAGATTTGAAGTTTTCAACATAAATAAAAATAGGAAAAGAAACTGATACACATCCTTTGGTTTTTTTCTGACACAGACGCAGACCCTGGGGCAAACGTTTTCCTTCTAACCACAAGAAAGTTACGGCTTGTCCCAGGTGATAGTCATTGGACAACCTTGAATGGATTGATTCTTGGAAAATCTACTTCTCCACAGAACGTGTCGCATATTTTACCCGAGACACAGACAGGTTTGTCTGCCCTGAATGGGCGTTCCGAAATTATTATTAATGAATGATTACTTAGGATCCTTAGAAATTCACTGCGCGATGAAAAATGCACCATTGTTGGAGAGTTTAGGAAGCAACATGGTATTAGGTTAAAAACCTTCGATGTACTTTCATTGTTTTGATGAAAATTTTGTCGGAAGAAAGCATTTGTGGTTTAGAGACTATTATAAACATCTAGATTTGATTGTTGTTGAGTATTCGCATGTAAGAGATATCAAATTAGGTAATAAAGAGACCAATACGAATGCTCTTCGGATAAATAGCTATGCATAATTGCTTTTATGTGCCCCTTTTATATGTGCATACCGATATTTATCAATAAATTTTTTTATCCATTTCTTTAACAGCTATCATTAAATCCATATCCACAATTTCTTTATACTTATATTCACTGGTATGAGCATATGGGAAAACTTACCAAAAGCAATTTTAAAATGGACGTTTCTAAACACATTTTAGGGGATGCATTTTATATATATATATATATTGATTGCATTATACAACATCATAGGATAAAAGTTTATGATATTTTATCGTGTAAGTGCTCTCAAAATTTAAATTTAAAAAAGTATGTAAATACGCATTTTATGTTATTTTATATTTATTTCAAAAAGTACTTTTTAAATTAACCATAACGGGAAACATCATTAGATCTAGTTTTATATGAAGGATTGTGTTCAGTAAAAAGTTATGAACATCTTTTTACTTTTTTTACTATCATTGTATGTATGTATGTATGTATGTATGTGTATATATATATATATATATATATATATATATATATATATATATATATATATATATATATATATATATATATATATATATATACGCGCACGCACACACACACACATTATATATATATATATATATAAATTACGGTCGCATGGCTCAAATTTAAATCCATGTGTCTTGTTCAGTGTTGATTCGTAATTTATGAAAATACTTTCATTACCAACGAAAGCTTTGCTGTCATCTATTAAATGACTGAATTCCTCACCGAAACTCATTCATATTCTTCGGAACAAGTTTTCTCTTGGGATGAGTAGTTTGTTACATAGATTCAGTTTTGAAAGATAGTAGACATTGAAGCATACTGACAGCTAAATCTCAAGCGTAACTAATTACTTTCGGGTATCAGGAAGATTCGCCTTGATATGAATCTGTATATCATTTAATGTATTCATATGCATTAACTAGAATGTGATTAATAATGAACCAGTTTTTTGATTGATGTTAAGTTCAACCTATATGCAAGACTTCTGACTGAATGTGGAAACTTCTTCTTTTGGGGAGGGGAGGATGTATTTTGAATTGTGTTAAATGTGTTTTAAGGAATTAAAAGTGACTATTTTTTAAAAATTTTTCCGAATGCTTGGGTTATTTTATTTTTTAATTGCCTGTAGAAAAACAGAATTAGAATGAACTGACGTAAATCCTCATTTACATTTTACGAAAGACAAAAATGAATTGCCTTTAATTTTTTCAGTGAAAACATTTTTACACCTCAAATAAAAATCTTTATTATTATTTATAGGCCTTCCTTTAGTGTTCTTTGTAAGTAATGGTTCGACTCTGACTTTTGGAATCTTAGCAGAAGATTCTTAAAAGCTTGTGTGGTAGTACGTACCTAAGTGTTGTTTTGTTGTTGTTTCTGATCCCCGAAATGGTCTAGGTATGCTAGACCAAATCCATAAGTCCATGTACTCCCAGAAAGTCCAAGAAAAAAAAGGTTTAGAGTAAGCCTCGACCAAGGTAAAATCAAGACAGTTTAAAATATGATCAGGTGAAGCCTGAACAGCCCTACACTTGGTACAGGTCTTAAAAACCTTCTGCCCGTGCTCATAGGAGAGACCTCTCAAGTGTACACTAGCAAAACGTGAAATGCAAGTTTGCTGTCTTCTGCGGCCCTCAAAAAAGAGGGCAGCACTGGTACATTTTCTCGAGTACCAGTCAATGACAGGAGGGACACTCGAAAGATGTTTAAGTGTTCTCTTATACTCGGAGAACAACTCACTGTAAGTACTAAGCGTGCCTGACTGGAGAGTCTCTGAAGAGGCAGCCTTTGCCAGAGAATCCGCAATCTCGTTGCCACTAATTCCGACATGGGAGGGAATCCATTGGATATGAACCTCATAATTGACCGAAAGCTGAGAAAGCAAATCCAGAATGGATATGCCCTCTCTGTCCTCAACCGCTGACCACTTACTCAGATGTTGGACAGGGGAGTGGCTGTCAGTTAGGATCCAAATAACCACAAAATCAGGGTCAACTATGGTCTCAACATATCGCAGGCCTCTTTCGATAGCTATGAGCTCGGATGTAAACACAGATCAGTAATTAGAATTTCTGATTTTAAGTCTAAGAGTTGAAGTAGGGGTCTTGATGAAGACACCACTACCAGAAAAGCCCCGGTCACTCCTGCTGCCACTCCTGTACCTAAGTTCCCCATAATATGCAGCCTAACTGAATTTAATTTGCTTTAAATTGCTTGCATTTTTTAAACAAATACACAGTTTCCTTGCACTGCCTATACATGTTAAAATACCTGTATGCCCATATTGATACATGACATTTTTTCACTAATTTTTTTATACGTCAAAGTGTTTAGGTAATTTAGTAATAATAATTAAATTATCAAATGGATGCTCAAAATTTGTATTTCGTAAAAGTTTCCTATGAAACGTTATCACAGGTATTTATTTGCATTGCGTATTTTATTTGAATTTAAACCTCCATTTTTTTAAAAGACAATACGCTATCTAGTTCACACCAATTTCTTTCCACGTGTAATACAGTTATCACTTATTCAAACACAATTTTCGGTTGATTAACCTTACATGTTCGTCTCGCGAAGACTTAAAATACTTTAGAAAACAGTGCAGAGTTGATGCTCGGAATTTGAATGAAGAAAGCATATTTTCAAAGGAACTGCCTCATTTCATATTCTTTGAGTAAAGTAAGATCTGGTGGTTTTAAGATAAGACTCGAAATTTTTTGGGAAGAGAGGTTTTTCTCTCTTCCCCAAAAAGAAGTGAATATATATGAGTCAAACGCGCAGTTACGTCCCACGTGTAACCTTTGCCTGCTTTGGAAATGGGCATAAATTCTCTTGACTAATTCTTTTGCCTGCTATCCAAAATATCTCGTCCTTGTACTGCACCAACACAATAGCAGATAACCCTTCCGTTTTCACTGAATCTTAAGTACAGCTGAAAATAACCTCAAAGTGTCTTAAATGTGCTTTCTGATAAAACTTAAATTTTAGAGATGAGGGTACTGATTGACGAGTATCTTCTTACTAATCATTCCACTTAGTTTAACACAGTGTGAATAAACCACTAACCCACGAAAAGAAACATGTGTTACGTCTAGGATGTTGACATTGTCCATCTTATTACATCAAATCAATTTCAGCAAAGGCATTTTGAAACACCTAGGTAAATGTTGAACTAGTATCTAGTTTGTAATGTCCGGTTTATTCTCCAGTGTCTTGATCTACTGAAACCAAGAAAAATTTAGAAAAAACATGTTTTGTTTAATATGAAGTTTGTATAAAACTTTCTAGTCGTGACGTCAGAATGCTCTGAGACTTTTGTATCGTAATTAGAACTGATCCAACCAAAACTTTAAAAAATATGCTCATCTAAATGGTAATGTCTAAGTGGTGTATTCTTGCCAGAAAATACATTGCCGAAAGACAAGAAGGAATAGTTAGTATCTGTGTCCTCAAGTGACGTTCAATGAACGGATATGAACGAATAAGATTCGTCAATGAACGTCACTTATTCCAATAGCTAAACTTCTGAGGGGCATACGTTCTATTTTTGCATTTTCCCCCTTTGAGACAGAGTAAGGGTGGTGCTTCTGTTCCCATAATTATAGCAGTAGTAGTTTAAATTACAGTAGAGTAATGAACAATTTTTTTCTTAAACAAATTCTGATACAGGAATTGGAACCCAAGAATTTGTATTAGAATTTTGCATATTAACCTTCAAAGTGCAAAATATTGAACTTAGTTTCATATATTTCGCAGCCAGTTCTGTATCTACAGACACTTTTACGTATTATCTGAAATCATTCCAGACGCATTAGAATTATAATTTAGAATTCAAGGAGAAAAGAAATCAAACAAAGGGTAGCAATACTCAGGTATGATTAATGAACTTCTTATAAGTCTCTACCCTTCCCTGGTTCAGTTTAAAACCCTTAAAAACATTGTAAGTTGCGCTACTTAAGCGATTTAAAGAACAAATACCTCATAACCGTTTTGTAATATTACACAGTAATTCAAATAGTAGACTTGTTTCAAATTGCGTGACGCGGAATTACAGTAAATTAAACCTATCAACGAAATAATGACAATCCCAATCTCTCCCGCAGAGCTGATTGGCTTTCACCGACCTATGCCATCGGTAGTCTTGTTTTACGAGCCGACCTCAATTCCAGCTTTGTCGACCTGTTACTCTTTTGCAAATATCGAGCGTAATTACACTTTAAAAAGCCATCAGCGTTTGTCGCTATTGTGAAATCCAGCTGTCCTTTTCAGCCGAAGCATTGAGAGTGTAAATACCTTAAGCCTTTTGTTAGCATATCAGCCTGTCGTCTGTGGCCATTTAGATGTCATCGCTGAATATGCATGGCCTTTGACTAAAAGTTCATCATTTTCCCGGTAGCATGTTTGTAAAGATGCTTTGATAAAAACTGTAACCCAACGTTTCTGATTTCTATGAAAATAAAAATGAGTTTTTCTTCACCATCTTTCGAAAAAAAATGATACACATATGAATGAATAGATCAAAATGTGCTGTCATTTTTTGGTCTTGATGCATACCAATTAAACATATTACTTAAGCATTCATAAAGCTTTAGCCTATTACGCCTTTACTCGCTTAACCTATTACACCTTTAATCAAAATTAATGAATTTATCCCTGAAACTACGAGTATACTTACCGTAAAAAAATGAAAACTATATGTGCAATCATCATCAACAATTTCTAAACCCTGCAAACTATCTGAAGGTTTAATACAAAACAGAACATTCAGACATCGTTTATAGGTATGCACAGAAGTGACTATAAACGTTCCACCAGTAATTTAGTGATTTATTTTTACTTGAGCTTTCTTTCTCATGTTATTTCAAAACTAAAAAGGCGATGTACTTTAAATTGAAACTGGCCTAAACATTGGACCCAACGTTAGTTTTATTATTCATCTCAGAAATGATCATTTTGTACAATAGAATGCGCTGCATATTCAGTGACATGGCATGAAATTTTTAAAATGCTTGATGCTTAGTTAATTCCACGTGAAATCCCAAGTATACTAGTTCTCAATATATTTATTGATTTGTACGACCTTCGAACAATGTACTATTGGCATACTCTAAGTATAGAAAACGTTTACTTAGCAAAAGAGTTAATTGTAAATTAACTATTATATACCTTGAAACAAGTATTATTACAATATTTGGTCTGGGGAGTTTTCATATTTTCTACTTAAAATCTCTAAATATCCTGATAATACGTTTAATTTGCTCTTTATATATTCCAGAAAAAATTAAATTGTTTAACAGCAAAATTCTCCACAATTTTGTCAAAAACTCATTTTGTCATCATATATTTGCCATGTATTACACTCGCGATATCTGTTGATTTTGTCGATTGCCCAGCGAGGAGATCCAAAACTTACAAAGGCGGCGAGTTAAAAGGTATAAAAAGGGAGAGAAAATTTTTATGCTTCTAGTAGCTAATGGATTTTCTTCTTTGTTTGTGTGTTTCTTTTCACTTCACTTGAAGTTGAGTATCTTCTTCAATATGGTTAATTCCAAATATGTTTAACCATAGCTACTGTTAAAAATACTCTGAAATTAATTCTTTTTGAAAAAAAAATTTAACATATTTAACACTTTTGTGTTTCATATCCATCTAAAGTACATAAAAAATTTAATTTAAAATTCCCGTTTGCTGATATACACTTTTAACTTAACGTATTATCACGATATTTAAAGATTTAAAGACGAAAATACTAGACATATGACCCATATCTTGGACAATCTTCAAGGAATTTGTTGTCGATACTGCCAACAGCTTCGAGTATCTCTGAAGTTTTAAAAATGTGTCATCATATCCCTATGCCATGTTTTTTCTTATATATATAAATAAATATATATATATATATTTATTTATATATCCACAGACTTGAATAAAAGGCACAAGATTTATTATAATTCATATTTCTTCAGTACTTGAAATGTTTTTCTCGAAAACTGAAACATACTATCTGCCGTAAGGGCACATAGGACTCTGTTCTCAAAATCTCAAACCTCGACTGTTATACAAAAAGCCAAGAGAGAAATTTTGCTTCAATGTCAGAGTTCCCTGTTCAATATTTTCATGTAGCAGAAGCTCCCATAAAATCAAAGGAAATTTGACATGTCAGGTGCAAGCTATAGGGAAATTTTTTTAAGAACAATCTTGGATTACAAAAGCTAACAACTTTTTCCAATTAGGATACATGTCAAAAAATTTAGATACACAATGAATGATGTATGAAAAGTTGCATAATATTTACTATCGTCTAATTAAATTTTTCATCCTTTCCGTCTCACAGAATCCATGTGTGGCTTTGTCGGTCACGTTTCGTGAATGATATATTAGCACGCGAAGAAATAATAAGAAATTTCAATCAAACACTTTCAGTGACAAGTAACGCACGTGTATGATTTGGAAAACCTCGAGGTTTTATTCGTAGTATTTCATTCTTTGCCCCAGATCTGTCGACACGCTCTTTATTTGTGCTTTGAAATTGGAAATTTTTAAAAAGAGCCTGTTTGCCGTTAGGTTTTTCGCATATGTAATATCTTTAAGGCTGCTATGTACTAACCTTATTGGAACCTCAATGTTAACCTAAGGAGAAAATGTGTCCAAGAATTGCCGACTTGGATTTAAAGGGTTTTTCTTTTATGAAAATTGTACTTCGTAATAGAGAAAGAAATTTCACATAATGGGGCATTTATAGTTAAAAAAATTGCAAATATTTTAAAATTTAATTTATTCGGGGGAAATATCTGTTATAGTGCGTTTTAAACGTTCATCAATTCTTTTGGTGGAATTTATTAAAGGAATCCTGTTGCAAGGTGCAGAAAAGTTCAGGCTATCTGAAAATACCATTTTTATTGGATTATCAGCATTTATGTAACAGTAAATAGGCTTTGACAACTTGGATTTTCTGAGGCCTTTTGTGAAAATGCATAATAATATACAGTGTGGTTATAATTAAAGTTCCACTTTGAAATGGTCATAAAAGGAAAACTACTGGACCAAATGTTATCAAACTTGGTAATAGTTTAAAGGAGGTCCTGGGAATTTCTTTTCCACCCCCACCCCACCTCAAAAAAAGGTTAAAAACTCACCACCAGGGGGGAAATGGCACTGCATGTAATATTGTTAAACGAAGTAAGACATGAAGACATCGGTTTAAAATGTGTTTAATCGTTTCTGACACGTGTATCCGATATCTAAATGTGTTTAATCGTTTCTGACACGTGTATCCGATATCTTCATGTCTTAGGACCGAATTCAGGCTTCAAAATTCACAAATTAGCGATCTGTAAGAAAATGATTTCCGGAATGCGCACACTTTTAAATGGTAATTTTGTTTAGGTCAATGTTTCTTAAATGTATACAAAATGTTAAACCCGTGCAACAAAAGGTTAAGTTAGATTCCGTCCCTTATTTCGTTTAACAATATTGTATACAGCACCATTTCCCCCTGGTGGTGAGTTTTGAACTTTTTTTTTTTGGCCGAAAAGAAATTCCCACGACCTTCTTTAAACTATTACCAAGTTTGATAACATTTGGTCCATTAGTTTTCCTTTTAAGACCATTTTAAAGTGGAACTTTAATTATAACCACCCTGTACATCCAAAAAAATATGGTATATTATTTTTAGATTTATAATATTATGAAAGGAAGATATTGTGAGGAATCATCGATTCTCACAATTTATAGTAAAACCCTCTCAATCAATTCACGTTTCAACAGGAGACAACCGTAGAATCCAGAGGCAATACAGCGGACACCCGAACGCCAGAAGCAATCGTCCCAGACAATGCACGCTTGGAGGCGAGGCGACAGTAGGTCTGAGTTTTTGGACATAAAGTTCAAAAGACATTAGTTTCGGTCAACCCCTTGATCGATGATGATCGGGGAAGATTAAGTAACCTAAAGCAACCAGCTGATGTGCTGACGAAGGACACTTAAGCACCAATCGAACTTCTGAAAAGTGATGTCACTTAAAGACGCCAATAAAAACGCTTTTAAATATCGAGCGATCGCAGCGCTAGAGCTACGAGTTGTGTCTCTACGAACTAAAAACAGATCAGTCAGCGTCTAGACCTGCATCTAGAGGTCGCTACCCCGGCATTAAAGCCGTCGCTTATGATTCTTTATAAGTCCTCGTGCGAGGCAAAGATTTCCTCGACTCCCTGTCGACTCGTTCCTGTCCTCGAACTTGTTTCCTGTACGTTTTAGAGTGTGTACTCTCCAGTGTTGTAAATAATATTTCATCGAATTCATCGCACTGTAAATAAATCATTTCATTTAATATTACTTGATTGTATCGTCGTCTTTACACGCTACCACTCGGCGAATTCTTTACAATATTAAGCAATGAACATAAATATTTATTTATTTTAATTATCAGTAATTTATTATTTGTTAGATAAAATATTACTCTCTTTCCCATCTATCCCATTATTTTCTTGCGGCCCGCAGTAGTTTTCCATAAGGTAACATGGTCCTCATCACATTTCGATTTGTTCAGGCCTGGTTTAGATTAATTACAAACTTTTACATATTTGTGTTTTCCGTGAAAAAGGAACGTGAAATTTCGGTGTTAGATGAACTCATAGAACGCGATACATGATCTCCATATTCAACCACTACTTCGTTAATGAACTTACATTAGTTTCCTTATTTTATGAATAAATTCATTTACATCTCGTTGTTTACTGCCACAGCCTCGACTAAAGTTCACTGGACTGTTTTCGGAGTGCCTGTGAACGCAAAAGTCACGCTACTCACATGCAAACTGTGCTACCGACCCTCCCCACTACCGAGTTAACAATCTGTTTAATCTGAATATTTGCCAGCTTATCAATCCCGATCTCAAAGCTTGTCGATGCATATGAAGTTCTGTTCCATGCCCAAAAGTAATTCGTTCTATAGTGGCATTATTCTTAGCATCTGTTTAAACCGGATGGAGGGATAAAAGAAATCTCGTTCATCATATAGGCGCTTTTGACAGGCAACGGATAAATTTCTAAATCCGTGGTTGGCCTAGATAGGAGTTTATGGTTAAGGTTTCAAGCGGCGTGGTTGTTGTTGATGAAAGTTAGAGCGGGCCGCAGGACGATATATCTGTGTTTGCAGTCTAAAGAGTGTCAAGTCCAAAATCGTAGTTTTGGGATTGAAAAAAAAACGGCTTTTGTAAAGTCAGTTTTTTTTTAGTTTTATTTTTAATTTTTTTAAGTAAATTTTTCCAATTTTATTTTTGTTGAGTAAAGAGTGTTAAGTCCTTGATTGGGACATAACCCCTTTAACACTAACATGTTTGTGTTTTGTTTCACATATCCCGAATTTCCCCTGATGAATAAAAATATTTAGGAGTCAGTTGTACCCTGCAGTAGCGAGCCGGAAGATTGCCGAATGGCTAAGGCGCTGGCTTTCGGCACCAGAGTCTGAGGGTTCAAATCCCAGTCTTGGCATGGACGTTTGTAGCCGTTTGGAATCGGCTTTAAGCTGTACCAAAAATTTGACCTTTGTGTAGCAAAAATTTGACCGTAGCGCTCCAAGCCAAACCCTGCAGTAGCCCTTGATTTTTCAAACATGCCTGCTTTTATAACTCAATTTTAGTCCATTTTGGACTTAACACCCTTTTCACAGCAAACACAGATATATCAGCTCCATTTTGAAATGTTATATTGAAATTATGTTCTAAGAATTCTTCCGTGATAGTTGTAATTGCCGTTTTTTTCGGACCATAAGATGGATCTTTTTACATGAAAAAATTTACTGAAAATCGGAGTGCGTGTTATGATCCTAAGGCAACATTAAAATAAAATGAATATGTTATTATATATATTATATAGATATTTTATTTACTTCATATATTTTTTACTTTTATTATAAGTAAGAAAGTATTTTTTCTAATACGGATTCACTTGTCTGGAGACATTCTCTTTTTGTTATTCACCACGATGTTTTGCTGGCTACTTTATTATGGGAGCGACATGTAGGTGAGCCAGCATTGCGCTCTATGAGGGGACAACTCGGTAACGATAAAGCCTTATTCGGGATTTGAATGTTTCAAAAAGAGATCGGTATTTCGTTATTCATGTATAGTATTTAAATGATATGTAATCAGTTTTTACTTAAGTTTAACTACGCCTAAAATTATTATGCATAGGATCTGATTACATATGATAGATAATATCTAAAATATTGTATCTCCTAAAGTTGAAATGGACATAGTTTTAATATGATAAAAAACTTGAGTGCCTGTCGGTTTCAATTAGTTTTGTATTTTTTAATTCATATGCAATTATCTTCATATTTTTATAAAAACTCCCATGCAATTATTTTCAATCTCCCAACAATACTCTTCAGATATGACATGACAGTGGCGGAAATTGTATTTGGTTGCATTGTCTTACTGTTATCAATTAAATGAAAAATGTATCGGATTTTTGTATCACAGATGAAGTAGAGTTAATTAGTTTTAACCATAAGAAATGTCATTTTCCTCTCGATTCGGTTAAAAGAAATACGTCAAAAGAACGAGATCTAAACCTTAGCGAGAGAGAATTTAAATCTCAATTCATGTAACAGGACATAAATTTTAGAACATTTATTTATTTATTATTATTAAATTACTCATAAACCGTGCCAACTTTTATAATGGTACTTTCAAAAAGCTATATTTTTTTTTCAAATATATTCTTTATTTTCGATTTTCCCAACACTAATAAAAATTACAAAGTACGTTGTGGAACACGAGAGAAAAATGTTTTATATACCTTAATTAAGTATGTGATAGATATCGAAGAACATTTATACAGGTATACTTTGCATGCCGCTTCTAAAATATACTTTTTTACAAAGCATACTTTCAGAGCGGCCAAAGTTTCTGTTTTAAGCGTAATGACCTCATCTTGCATGACTGAATTGTGTTTGAGAGCAACATTTATACACTATAGATTTTATGAACATTATTAGAAAGTTATTTTTCATCAATATATTTTTAGTCCTCTTCACCTTATTTCGCATTATCTTGTTGATACAGAATAGTGATTTATCTACACAATCTGATTGATTAAACAAAGTTTCTAGAAAAAAATTGAATGAAATCATATAAAGATGTGCTTAAATAGAGGTTCTCTTGGCATATCCTGTTTTACAAAATTATCTTCCAATAATTTTAATATCATAAATATAGATAAATGAATTATTTTTAATAATAATTAAATAACTCCTTTTTAATAATATTTTAAATAATATTCTAATCCTTTAAAATAAATAATATTTTTATATGTCTCCAGTTTCTTTCTACTTTTTAAACATTCGTTTGTTGGGTGTCAAAATTTGTACGTACCGCCTCTGTTATAACTTGCCTTTAAATGAAAACAATTATTATTGTGTCTCACATGTACAGAATAGAGTACTACAAAATCCATGACGCAGCGCTTGATCAGCATTTCAAAATCGGACTCCCTACACAGCCAAGTTTGGCTTAACATTAGTAAGTATTAAAAAAAATGCTTTAAAAGACTTCATCATCTTAGCATCATCTAATTCCTCCTCTTAACAAACATAATCATCAAAATGGGAAGAAAATGTCAATGATGTTTCTATCTCGATGTTTCTCCACTGAGATAGGTGACATATAATCATAGCAATTGAATCTGTCTCTCGAACATGCATCAAAATTTAGAATCTCAGTGCATCAGTAGTAGCCAAAATTCCTGTTTCTCAACCTTAGTTTGTGATTTGTGTCCTAAAAACTATGTAGTTTCGCCATCAGTATTCTGTACATTCTCATACTTCTAAACATACATTAAAAAATCCCAGGATAAAAAAGAGCCTTCGAAAAGGTCTCCACAGATAATACCAGTAGTTCTGATGCAGCACCTTTGATTTCTTTCCGAGAAGATACCCGGAAAAGGAACTTCAATCAAAAGATTTCTGCTGTAGTCTAAAAAGCCATGAGAGAAGACGTGAAGGAAATTCTTCAAGAAATGGTTTTACGTGCTTGAAGATTAAGACCATGTCGGCTGATCCACAAAGCCAAGGGGAATCATGTCGTGAAACATTGTTAAATTTTGTTGTTACGCTAATAAATTATCAAAGGTCAAAAAGGATCCTCAGAACTCTTTGTTGTTCCGTACCGATTATAAAAGCATTTCTTTTTTTTATATCCATGAGCCGGATATATATCCTATTATATTCCTTTTTATGTTGTTTTGCGAAACACTGTTGGAATAACACATCATAGAATCTAAGACCGTTACAAATTGAGTGATTTTTAAAAATATGGCATTTTAACGATTCCTTTTTATAGACGTCCTGCCTTTCTTACAAAATCGGAATGTTCCCTCTGCATAGTATTCATCATTTGTTGTCGCAACCCAAATAAAGTTATCTAACTACGCAATCGAATTGCTTTTTTCAGAGTAAAAAAAACCAAATGAATGGCCGGTATGAAGATCAGTTGAGCTAAGTCTTCTCTTTGCATATCCTGTTTTACAAAATACTGTTATAGAAAATTTAATTACCTAAACAAGTCACACCCAAGGCCGTTTGACCAACCTCATAGCCTGATTAACAGTCACCTTGCATCGTCTCAACGGGTTAATCCCGTTAAGACCTAACACATAATAACTGTACCACTCGAAACAAGCCGAGATCCATTTAAATTCAAACAAACAAACAAAGAAAACGTCCCGTGAAAAATACTACGGTTTTTCAATATCATTTCTTCTATTTTTTCGCTCGATCCTCTCGCGGGGTCTCACGGAAAGGACACGATTCGTAAATTGGAGAATTTAATCGCTCAAATTTGTTTCCCGGAGTCGTGGTACAAAGATTTTTTTTCCCGTTTGTCGATTGTGGGATGTGACATTGTGTGCAATGGTTTTCAAGATACTACCAGCCGGAATTTAATTTTTTTGAAAAAATATTTCTCTTGGATTTTATTAAGAAAATTATACTACTGAATGGGTCTGAAGACAGACTCTAAAGGTATTTTAACCATGCTTTGGAGGAATTCTGGAAGACGTCTGAAGGAGTTAATTTTGCTGAAGAAATACTTGAAAGGATATGATAAGAGTAACGTTGACAAATTGTTCATATTTTCTTATATTTTTTCTTTTAACGATGTCTATAAATTTGCTTTATTTTTCTCTTAAATTTTTCAACCATTTACTTCCTCATATGACGTCTTTATATGATAAACTATTACGTTTTCCACATGCATTTATATGAGAGATTTAAACAATTAGCATAATTTGGCGTACATAAATATTAATTTAAATGAGGATTTCGTAATTTTCTAAATCTTTTCTTTTTCTTTTAAGTATTCAGATAATTGCTTTCTCATAATACTTGTCTAAATGATAAATTGTTAAAAATCCCTTATATATTTGACCATTTAATTACAAAAGAATAAACCGCAAAGTTGTTATCGTTGTGGTTTGTTTGCCAATATGGAGTACTTCTCATAAACCGCAAAATTTAATTTGACTGAACCCTTTGTATCGCATCAACTCAGATTTGAGAAGTAATTTACTTAAAAATGAGATTATGTCATTTAATAATGCGTATACAATTTAAAATAAAAAATGAAGCGCATAAAAATATAAAATAAATGCTGACCGAGAATTTGATAATTGTCTAATTGTGCCTGTTTCATATTATGTACAACCCGGTGATACAGAGGTATAAGCATTATTTAGTTCTTAAATTTTAAGTTTAATGAATAATTTTCATTTAAAATTATTTTAATCTATAGAATTTTAATTAAGAATTTTAAGCTGTTAAGAAAAAAGCAGTACTTCTAAAATAACAAAGCTTTCATTTCTTTTTAATTCATTAAAATTTGTGCTTCTAAAGCTTTTCAAAATCCCGATTAGTTTGGATAAATGTTGATGTATCATGCTTTTATCATATATCAGTAATAGTGATTTAAACTGTAAACAGCTGAATAATATTACGTTAAATGCTATTTTTTTAAATCACATTAGTCTTATTTGCCTCAATAAAGTTTTAACCTGTTTTTAAGTAGGATATCACAGGAGTTGAAATATTTGCATGTTTTTTACTGTTAAACTAGTACGAGTTGGTATTACTTTACAGCGGAATTTTTTAGAAGACAGATAGCTAATGAATACAAATATCCATATTAATACCATTAAAGTTATTTCGTTTCATTGATATAATGATTATTAATTATATTCATTACACCACTAATATGAAATAACTCAGCATTTCTTTAACGGTAATTGGAAAATCCCCTTTTTGTATTTTTAAACATTTAATGATATAAGCTATTACACATTGGTATATATTAAAAACTTTTATTTGTATAATATCATCTCAATTAGACGTTTTCTTTAATTGAATATCCAAGAAGTAATGTATAATATGTCATGCGACATTTTTTTAAATTGTAACCAATAAAAACTTGTAACCAAATGAGTACCTTTAGCTGCATAATGATTTAGGTTTTTTAAAATTACTGCTGTGGCTTAAAATCTATGCTAATTATGAATAAGTACAACTGAAATACTGTCAGATGACAATTAACGCGAGCAGTAATCATTAGTTCTCTAAAGCTACTATTTTTCTTGATCCATATTTTAAATAGCAGTTCGTAATGTTATGACCTATGTTTAATAATTGATTACTGATAGTTTGGTTAAAAATTCTGGTAACCGTTACAGAGAAATCCGAAATCGTAAATATTTATGAACAGAAATTCTCATGTATTCATCAATTTTTACAGCTTCACAGCTTGCATAAAATAATCCTAGGAAGGAATACCATTGCGTAGTATTTCTTTTGAAGTCCGTAAAATTGTCCATTGTGTCCGCAAAGGGAAAGTTACCAAATTAAGCAAGTGTTTCGTTGTATCTGCACGCGTAGATACTAGATTGCACAGTGGTCAGATGTTCATAACAGCATGATACAATTTTTTTCAAGACTTCAGTTTTTTTGGTAGCTCTTTTGCTATTGGCTTTGATCATATTTGCAGTTACAAATGATGTAGTTGGTTTTGTTTACAAATGCCAGGCATTTGTCAACTAGACTATTAGCCTATGAACCTCCGAATACTTTTATGCAACACACTTGTCATAAATGTATTGACGTGAGAAATAACGGTAAATACAAATTAAGGTTATTCTTAATACTAACCAAAAAGAAAATATTTTTATGTTTTGAGTAGTTTAGGAGCATAAATAAATTAACTAACACACACACACACACATATACATATATATAAATATATGTGTGTGTGTAAGTAAATAATTATTTACTTATATAATGTTTAATAATTTTTATTTTATTTATTTTTTATATATTTTTACAAGTAATTTACTTTGATCTCCGTAAAATATACTTAACAGTACTAAAAAATTCTTCTTGTATAAGTATTTTTCTTGTGCAAAACAGTCTTTTTTTCATTCCGGTTGGTTGAATGTTTTTCAAAACCAAGATAAGAAAAGCTCAATAATGGGTTCTTATAAAAGCACTCCTTGTAATGTCATCCCTGTACTGTCACATAACTCTGTTGGAATCTCCTAACTGAAGTCACATGTTGATAAGACATGTTACCACATTCATAAACTTAAATTGATTTCCAGAATATGATATACAAGCTATTGGACTGTGTGCGAATAACGGGTCCAGGTGAATTAGGGCAGTAAAATAGTGGCCGTCCTGAGAAGAGATTGTTTTAGTAGGAACAAGAGATATCTGAAGTTCTGTTTGCTAGTTCTTGTTTTTTTTTTCCTCCGAAAATTGGGCTCAGTCCTGATGTATAGCGTAGCCTCAAATCCTTGATGAAATGTGCAATTCGTCTATTGATCGATATTTATTGATCCTGACATTAACGCGTATGATTAAGGTGTGCTAACTTTGCTGTGGTCGAGAGGCATTATAATTTTAATAATGGACTATTCTTTTATAAGTTTAACCAAAATGTTGATAATTATAAAATCAATTCTTATTATTGTATGTCGTAGCAAAATTTTGTGTTCATTTTAAAGTTTGTATTAGTAATTGTTAACGAAGAAATAGTAGCCTTGAAAACCCCGGGACAAAACAGGTAGATTGAGACTATAATTATTAAATCGTAACAAAATTGTGTTCATCTTGAAGTATGCATTAACACTTGTTTATAAAGAAATAGTAGTCTTGAAAACCCCGGGACGAAACAGGTAGATTGGGACTATAATTATTAAATCGTAACAAAATTTTGTGTTCATTTTGAAGTTTGTATTAATACTTGTTTATGAAGAAATAGTAGTCTTGAAAACCCCGGGACGAAACAGGTAGATTGGGACTATAATTATTAAATCGTAACAAAATTTTGTGCTCATTTTGAAGTTTGTATTAATACTTGTTTATGAAGAAATAGCAGTCTTGAGAATTTCGGGACAAAACAGGTACATTGGGACTAAATGATCATGAAACAGATTAACATAAAATTCTCATAATGTAACCAACAATACAAACATATTTTATCCCTTTCTTTAATATTTGTACAATCTCGTTTGACAAAGGAATATTTTCCTACTAGGGTTATTCTGTTTTATCCGATATATAAATGATTAAAAGGTGTTAGGTTGTTATGAAATAGGAATAATGTTCTGATGTGAAAGGTCATAACATTTTAATAAACAGAAAAAAATATCAAACTTTTATGTAAATATATTTTGAACGATGGCACCTTTTTCAAAACATACGACTAAAGTTTAACTTGCTAGAGACGGTTTTACATTTCTCCGGTAGAGGGCATAGTGGCCTCTCTCACAGTTAAAGGTTGTTAATCTGTGGAGCGTCGTTGGTGTCAGCCCGAAGCTCAATAGTGATATTTACGGAACTAGCATCTTGAATTCTTTCCGATAAAAATTATTACACATTTTAAACTTTGATTAAACTAAAAAAAAACTACCACAAACTTAAAGCAAGTAGTGATATCTGCTTTAGATTTGTAGAATAATCATTTTCTAACTCTCGTGAAATATTTACCGTAAATAATCATGGCAAATTTCGTTCATGCACGTAATTTTATGAATTTTATCATTAATGAAACAAAATAGTTCGTCACTAGCGTTATCTATAGCCAGTGTGAAAGAAAGAAAAAAGCAGTTTGTACATTTAGAAGAGTTGATTGCAATCACTGACTGCAAAATTATCAATTGAATTTAACCATCGGTTCTCAATCGTTTTAGCCCCCCCCCCCCCCTAAATAAAAAGGTAAGAAAAATAAAATGAACACTTATCGACCCCCCCTCCCCGACCCAAACTCAATAACACTAATAATAAATAACTGCATGAGCGACTAGTATAAGCTATTAAGTTGCTTTGGTAACCACCTTTCGGGAACCCCCCCCCCCTCCCCTTACATGATCCCCAGAATGAGAAACGCTGACTCAAATTGATCATTTGCATTATAATAACATAATATTTCTTGTACTATTATACATACAAGAAAATATTGCGCAAATGTTTTTTGGTCAATTGAGAAATATTTTTCTCTCGTTGTCTCTCTAGGAATTACGATTCTTAATTCTATGAATAAAGACTTTCATGAATAGAAAAAAAAAATGCAAATGTTCTTTCCACAATAAAGGTAACATCGGCTACCAGTTATTACCGTATATATTACTGAATGAATTAAATGAGCTGTATCATGATATATTTCTTTCAGCAATATATATATATATATGTGTATAAACGTAGGATTAAGTTCCTCCATAATGGTCCTCCGGAAAGCAAAATTTCAGACACTAAAACCATCCGTCGTCGTGAGTTATAATTTTAGCAGCGCGCCAAACCCAGTCTGTATCGCTTGGGTAAGCAGTAAACAGTTAAGTAGAAAAGTACCGAAATGCGTCAAAATTTTGACATACATACAGATATATATATAATTTACATACGCACACATATATATAGATACATATATACATAACACATACATACTTATATACATACGAAAGAGGTATGCAACGATAAGTTCCTACGTTAATAACCCGCGGTAGTTTCGTTAGAAGAGACTACCTGAAATTTATATTTTTTTTATGCTCAAGATCTTTTTGTTAAGCTGAAAAATATTTTCTGGTTGTCCTTCTAGAACCTATGAATCTTAAGTCTCTGAATACAATTTTATTAATGGTAAAAAAAAATGCAGTTTTACAAACGTGTTTACGAATTCTTACGCTATATGTTATTAACAGTACAAACATGTGTACATCCAGAAGAATGTACTAACTGAAAAAAAAGTGCTCGAATGCTTTTTTATCAGTTGAAAAATATTTATATCTTTTTTTTTATCTAAATCCCATGAATCTAGTTTGATCGAACAGATGAATATTTTATACGGAAAAGAAAATTATGTAGATTTTTGAAACAAAAATAAGTTACCTAAGTTGCCAATTCTTCCATTGTAATGAACTGCAATAACATGTATGTATCCATTCAGTCAGAATGTGATAATTTTGCCTTTTTACTCACCTATCGATCATTTTTCCTTGTAGATCCCTATCCTCCTCCGACACTCTGCTGGGCTCACTACCCCCACTACCATCCAGCCATGCCTGAAGTGCCTCTAATTCACCGGGCCTTAGTGGCAGCGCGAGAAGGTGACCTTCAGGGCCTCCAACTCCTGAAAAAGAAGCAAGAATTACTCCAGGTAAGCCATTTCGGTACTCACACGTACATACGTACATATGTATCTGCGGATACTATGAAATTGAAGGTTTCGCCGTTTTGGCTAAAAATGAAGGTAAAATGTCGACAAGGCACGTACTGAAAATAAAGATAACGATATAATCAGAAGATTGAGGGCAGTAAGTAATAACTTTAGGCTGGTAATATTCGAGATAACTGATTCCTTCAATAATGCAATTGCTGGGTGCCCTGTAAATTGCCGAGAAAAATTTTTGCTCGTATGTCGTTACAGAGACAGTCATAGGAATTTTGAGTTTCTCAGTCTGTTACTAAAGCATCATCTTTGGTAATATGCAGCTTTTCCTATGGTTATTGTTTCGATAAGTTTAGAGAACTATTTTGGAATATCTGGAACAGTTTGATTCAAATTTACGATTGATAATGTTTTAAAGTGAGGGATATTTTGATGGAAAGGAACTCGGCATCTCATCAGTGTAAGTTTGGCAACAAACTCTGAAAAACAAAAATTAAGGATTGATATTGATACACCCCAAATAACTTTTTCTGACAGGTTGACTTGACATTCTGCACTTGTACTCTTAGACCGTTTTGTTCCATTGTACGCCTAAAGAAAATGGAAACGAGATAATCAGCCAAAAGAGTTTGAAAGGGGAAATATTTCATTCGCCCATACATCTGAATTAGTAGACCCAATTCTGTATAAGTATTGCAGAGTGGTTATCATTGAAGTAATACCAAGGATGGATTAAGTAATACTTAATAAGTATCTTTGTTTTCAGTTGTGTGTTAAATATGCTATACACTATCTGTCGGAACCTCGTGGTTAAGTAGATTGTTTACGGTTTCCATGCACACATAAACTACTCCTTCCTTACATATATACATAAATCTTGATTCATTCATACATATTTACAAAATCTATCATACAAAATTTTAATTATCAATTCATCTACAACCAGGGACAGATTCCGAATTCAGTTCAATCTAAAGTTCCGCATAGAGACAGGAAGAACATCCCATAGTGACCTCTTCTCTGGACCTCCTCTCTCCCTTTTTATACCCCATCTTTCAGAAAATCCAGATCATTCTACAAGCTTCTGGATCGGTGTTGGAAAGCTCTTGCGGCTTCCGGTCAGTTTGTGTGTTCAGAGCTTCTGGTCCCCTTGGTGGCTGTAATTACCTTCCTTTGAACTCTCCGTTAACGACTTGTTTAACGACCACCGTCAGTCTTCTTAAAGGGCTGACTGCTTCTTAAGGGTTTGACTGCCTACGTTCAAAATGTCATTTTTTGACTATTATGGTCAATTTTATTTTTAGCAAGAATCGTGTAATTCAATCTTTTCTCTTTTCAAAACCGTTTGATTTTCATTCTACATCGATATTGTTAATGAAATGACGCACAATAATTGATGTATAATAAATAGTTTTTCATTTGGGGTTGTTTTTATAAGGAAGGGAATGGCGAATCGGGGAAAATTTTCATACTGGAACATAAAATTGTCTGTATTATTTTTGCATTTTAAAATTTCTCTTAGATTTTAGGTCATTTTGAAGTTAACTGTCATATGTGTCATGTGTGAGAAGGAAATTAAAATAGTAACATTAGAATTTTGTGCCGAGTGATAGGTGTTTTAGCTAAATTTCATTAAAAATTACTTCAAATTGACCAATTTATAAAAAAGTATAGTATTTAGAGATAAGTTTTTGTTCATTTTTTTATTTTTAAGTTCTATTTTGTCATAAAAGACAAAAAAAATCCTTAAAAAATTCATTTAAAAAAAAAATTGGCTTCGAACGTAGGCAGTCACCATAAATTGGTCGCATATGGAAAGGCTTTTCCCAATTAAGAATGAGCACAGCACCACCATATGTGTATGCCTCTGACACTATCTTCATGAGATTACAAATACAGCGATCGCTCTGGATTTCATTAAATCAACAAATATTAGGTTCCCTGGCGTACATAAACCCAATCGACTTCATACTGTAGCTTTAGGAACGGAAATGAGATTAACAAGAAGTTCATATCATGTTAACGTCCATACAGCCATATCTTATCTTTTTCTTTAATATCAGTTCAATCTATTTGGACTGATGCAGGCTTGCTTCATGGAAATTCGAAATATACCATAATTAATTGCGCTCTAAATTTTAAATCAACATTTACACGATGGAAATCTTTAGCTGTTTTGGATTATGAAGATGCGTACAAGACAATTCATCAGATTATTTTGATAAAAATAAAACTGATCTGAGTAAATAAATAAACTGATCTTTTTTTTTTTTAAATGCCATAACCAGTAAACGGCATGCGAAGCTATAAATTCCATAACCATAGTTTGTAGCCCATACTGCATTATTCCATGTCCCTCATCATTTATTTTGTAATTTTTTTACTTTAAAGCTTATCTATATAAATAAAAGGAAATTTTTGTCGGTCGGGGAACCATTCCGGGTAGACCGTTTCCGGTATGGCATCCGTTATGAAATTCGGCCATGTTTGAAAATGTCGAAATCAATGTATTTTTTTTTTTATGAAAGTACATAAATGTTACATATACACAGAAGTACATAATGATACACAATGTTACATATTTGGAATGAGCTTTAAAAACTGATAATATTTTCTGCGTACAATTATTCTGTTACTTTAATAGTTTTAGAGATATTTCAATTCTAAATTCATACTCCACCTATACAAAACATAACCGCCATGTTTTAAAAGTTAAAATCGATGTATTTTTTCTTTTAAGGAAGTGCATAAATTTTACATATTTAGAAAGAGCTTTAAAAGTTGATAATTTTTTCCGCGTACACTTATTCTGTTACTTTAATAGTTTGAGATATTTCAATTCTAAATGCATACTCCAACGAACAAAACAACCGCCATGTTTTACGATGTAAACACAGCGTGATTCTCACTAAAAAAATGAATCACTGAAATGTTTCATCGTGTGTCTAATTTTTAATTATTTTTCTATTTTCATACTTTTAATTCAAACTTTTTAATCATAAATAGATCATTTGAAGATGTACTGATTTTGGGGGAATTTCTTGGCAATTAAAAGGGAAAAAATTTTAAATTCATGTGAACTGTGATTCGAGTGTCAAGTGATTCGATAGCTGGGCGAAGCCCGGCTAGTGGTTAATATTACTGCAACTACCATCTAGGACCGTGGTTCGTATCCGTGTCTCCTATTCTCTGCAAGTTATAATGGAATTAGGACGACGATGGGAGGGATCTCTCATTTTTGAGCTCATTTCGTCTCAAAATTAAAGTTCATTTTGAGCAGGATGACAACGAATATTCATCACGTAAAGTAATGATGCCCTATAAAATAATAAAACATGCCAAAAATATAGTAAAGTGAATGATTCTTTGAAGATTATTTGCTTTAGCTTGCATAAAATCCGATAGTACAGTTGATATTATTCCATGCTATCTGTGTAACACGTCGAGGAATTGCAGGCTTACAAAGCGCATTCAACAGGTATGACCTTAACGTTGCGTTTGTACCTTAACGCTACAAACGCAAATGACTTTCCGAGATTTTCAGTTGCTGCCGTTCAGTATATAAAAACAACCTTCTGAAAAAAAAATTCTACGAACTTTGACTCTTATATGAACTGTTGAAAATCATTAAAAAAAATCACAAAATGAATTGAGTTTATAAGTTCATATCGGTTAAAGTTAATTTTTTTTCTCAAATATGATGTCATTTTTTCACTGATTAAATGTCTACAGATACCTGTTTTACATATGTTTGGATATTCCTCTTTACACAACAGTTGTGAACATAATAGATGATCCATACTCGACGCTCTTAAGTAGGTTGATCAGTCATGAACAGATAGTTGATCTTCCACCTTATGATCCAGATTAATCGCATACACTCTCGAATTTTCCATTATAAGCATGAACACACGACCGAATAATAGATATTCAATAAAAAGAGGAAAATTCACGTTTTTTACCAAAACATATGAATTGATTGATGATTAATTACACTTTCGTGGCCTTAACCAGTCATTATTTTCATTGCTCTTTGTACTTTCTCTTAATGAGTTGGCGTATGTAAAATAAGTTACAAGTTTTCTAAGGAAATGGGTAAAAACTCTTTTTGTAGGCATTACCCTGCGGTTCGATTACGCTTTTCTTTTCTCTGTCTTCGAATTTCAGAATTACTCGTTGTGGGATTATGACGAGGTTATGACTTATCACGGTATAGAATATACTACTTAGGCATGCTTTTACACGTATATTATGCAGTGAGTTTGTAGAGCCAGTGACTGTTTCGGCGATATCTTTCTCAACTTTGCAATTTGGAAACGTCGAATAAATTCTCCAAGCACATGGAAAAGCTATCTCGCCTAATTTAGGGCATAATTTACAACAAAACATCGGGTCCCATTCATTTGCAAATACATTTTTGGTCATTCTCATACGACCCCCCCTTCCCCCCCCCCCCAAAAAAAAAGTAACTACGCATTTTTAATGCCGTTATTAATAAAGTAGCTGAAGTACACGGAGTTGCCCGGGATTTTAAGAATAGTTTTTAAATTGATTTTGGTAAACAAACAAACACAGTATGATTAACATAGAAAAATAAAGCATGCAAAGTGTTATACACATGAATAAAAGGTAAACCCAATATACAAATATATGCATTTATAATAAACTCCTCAGAATTCAGCTAGATTTAGCCTTTTATTATTGGAGCAAAAAAAAAAAGCTGAAATTACGGGTTTAGCCGAATTTTCCAATAGAACCATGAAATAAACACGGCATAAATAACATAATTTAAAAAATATGCGATATACACATCATTAAAATGAAAAAATCAACATAAAAATATATACATTCATAATAAAATCCTCAGAATTCAGCTAGCTTCAGCCTTAAGCTAAGTAGCCTAGTGATACTACCTCGTGCTAAGTAGCGTAGTCACGAGGTAGCCTAGTGATAGCGCGACAGGCTTGGAACTGGGGGGGGGGGGGGGGGAAGCTCCGTTCGAATCTCGACAAACGTCATTAAATAGCTGCCGGATATGAGCACGCTAAATCCGTAGACCGGATTGGACCTCTATGAGGTCAGAGAAGGTGCGATATCCCCCATTGACAGAAACCATTGATTATTGCGGATTATGTTCGAATGTCCTGATTGACGAGTGTTCCGCATTGACAAAACATGATGGATGCTAGAGAAATGAACAATTTTATACAAATTTTAAAAGGAAACAGTTTTCAAAAATACATTTTTTTTTTTTACGTTCAGCATATTTTGATCTTACTAATCTATATTAATATCTCGAGTCTTAAGTCTCTAGGAAAGTCTGTTTGATGTAAAATAATAGAAACTTGCATCGCGTAGACACTTTCGCAAACCTACTCAATCACATACACTGTTTGCATTGTAGAAACAGCATTACTGAATTGTTTTTTCTTCAATAATTCTTTTCCATTGTAGTAAGTATGTTATTTGTGTGCAATGGACCTTGTTTTAATCACTTTGTCATAAGACAACAAAAAATCATTGAGTATTGTGTGATCAAATGCGTTGATAGGTCTTAAGTTTTTCGGGATTAAGTTAATTTATTTCTGTAATGTCAAAAGAGAATGATAACATCTGATTTATGACTCTATATTGAGATAATACTAACTATATATATATATATATATATATATATATATAGCAGACCTGTTCTTGAAGATGTGGTAGTATTTAAAATAATTACACTTCTAAACTCTGAATTTTTAATATTGACGTTGCAACTTTTAACTATTTCTTAATTACTAAGAACCGATTCATTCACTGAATTTTAATTACATCCTTTCTAAATGCAATATTTTTTATTCATTTGACCTTTAAAAGCTTGCGTCCAGCGCTCGAAAATTCGTAAATCGGACCGTGAGACTGGCACCGCCTATTAAAAATAGACCCACACCTTAACAGCAAAACCCACAGAGAGGTGTTTGGCTTCTTTTTTAATTTCCTTTCCCTTTATGAGAGAAGTACGAGATTCCAGGAAATTGCATTGTGTTATAAGACAATGGGAGGTATATAACGATTGCACGTACCAAAATGAGGTATGTACCACAGCGCATAACTCCTTTATAAGGAATCCTGGGATATAAAATTGAAAAAAAAATCTTATGATGAAATAAATTCTTTCGTGACGGTAATAATTGCACCCAAGACCTTCTGTGCGGGAGACAAGCGTGACTTGGGGTCGTTAGTTGTTCTCAACCTTATGATCCGAATCATGCTTTCCATAAATATGATATTTTATTCACTTATTTGCTTGTTTAGCCTTGCAACTGTAAATATAATTAAGATCACTGTAAAAACGTAGTCTGTTAGTTACGATGAAGAATCCAAAAGGCCGCACAATAGGCCCTACACATTTGGATGAAACCCGGACTTCTGTGGAAAGAAAAATTATTAATTTATTTAGTTGCTAAAAACATACTGTATTGAGTTGTCTCCGCGAATTTAGATTAAAAGTTCTGAAATATTTAAAATTCTCAGGTATGATATCACTCTCGTGTAAAACGAAGTTTGTGCGTTTTAAACTGATTAAAATTTTTATAACTACTACAGACATTTTACTTCGAAAACTCTCTTCTTCACAAAAAAGTTCTATTCCTAATTCCTAGTTTTTTTCTATATATGTTTAAAAATCTAAACATACTTATTACTTATTTACTTATTACGTACTTATTTACTTATTACTTATATACTTTATACTTATTTATATTTTTCGAAACTTTAACAAGTTCAAGTATTTTCGATATCCGTATTGATCTTTAAAGAAAGGCACATATGAGTGGAAAACGCTAAAATATATGCAAAAATTAAACAATAATAAAATTTTGTGCCCAGGTATCTCTGACGTAACGACTAAATATTTCACGAATTGTGATACTAAATACAGAATTGCCAAGAACTGACGAAAATTCTTCATACGTCCTCATATCAATAAATAGCGAAGTCTACAAGAACTATATCTCCAAACTTATGGTCTATATACCCTTACAAGGTTGAACGATAATAGTCGAGTATCCAAAGTAGTACCCTATTTATTCCTACCCCAGAATTTCAGTTAAGCTGAATTCAAGACTGACTTTTATGAAAATATATTTACGCAACGAAAGACTTAATAATTTCTAAACAGTATGCTACCATTTGAAGGACCTGTACGAACTATCAAATAAAGCAATTTTTATTTTTTTTTTTCAACGGAGAGAAACTTTTATCTAAGAAAATCAGATAAAGTCTGGTACTAACAACTCACCTCTGTAAGCGGGATTTCTTCGCGCTGCTGTATGGAAAAAAATAAATAAATAAAAAACGAATCCCTCTGAAATTGGATCGTGACTTCAGACTCATGCAACATGGCAAATTCTGAAATCTTACAAAGCGATTGTATTCGTAAAGAAACGATATCGTCTATTGGCACTGCCTCCGAGATTCTGGAGGTGTAAAATTGCTCAATTAAAACTGAACGAACTGATAACGAAATGATAGGATTTTTTTTATACAAAATAAACTTTTTCCAATCAAGTTTTTTTCATTTTTCCAAAATTAAAAGTAGCCGAGTGTTACTGAAGTTAATTCAACCTGAATAAAAGCTAACTGCGAATAAGGGCTGTTATATTTATGTATGGTATTCGAGCTTTCCGTGTCTAGGAATTTGTGGTTCAGATTTTATATTTACAGTTGAAATAGGATTGGAATGTCGATAGCAAGAATTTAGCTTCTTGTAAAGTTTAGAGTATTTATACATAAATCTCAGGGTTGAATGTATAACAGTAGTCACCCTTTTTTGGGGTATTTATCAGCTGTGTAATGCTAAAGAGCGCATTAACCAAGGGCTCTTCGTAACATGGCAATCTGACATACGTTTTTCAATATATACTGTCTTCAACGACTAGGCGTTTCATAATGTTTGTTTTAGCTTTTCAACAAATTATCAGTGGCCACATACTCCGTGAGGACTGAAATAGAATTCTGAACCACAAAACAAACAAACATCATAATCTCAAATCTCAGTCACAATTGGTTGGTTCTTTCCTAATTTTTTTCCATCTGATAAGGGGAAAATGAAACTTCAAGTCCTCCCATTGTTTAACTTCTTCGTTAAAAGTAGGAAATTAACATCCGTTAAAGAATTTTGTATGTCGAAATAGATTCATTCGTGACCATGGTGACCCTCCTACGACCTCCTGTGTATGAGCCTGGCGTGATTTGAGGTAATTTGTTCCTTAGAACCTTATGACCCAGGCCTTGCTTTCAAAAACGATCTTTTACCTCGTTTTTTTTAAAACTTTTACTCTTATGAGTGTAAATAATGAAGTGAGCCCCTATGTATATTTTTTTGATGTCGAAATAACTTATATGGAAGGCATTCACTTTATTCTGGTCTCTCTGTTTGATGGATTGAACAAAAAAATCCACGGTTTAATTCTTTTAAAGAAGCAAATTTATTCCCAATAGTTAAAGTGCGTGATCCTTTTAATCAGTATTAAGGCTCCTGTGTACAAACCCTATTGGATTCTGTCACCTCAATGTTAGCCTACGGAGAAAATGTGTCTAAGGATTGCCGAATTGGATTTAAAGATTTTTTTAAAATTTTACTCCGTAATACAGAAAAAAATTTTAAACCTTGGGGTACTTTTCGTTTTTTTTTTAAAAAAATGCAAATAATATTTTTAAATTTAAATTATTCGGGGGTAAAATCTGGAATTGTGTGTTTTAAACGTTCATCAATTCCTTTGGAGGACGAAATTTATAAGATGAATCCTGTTTCAAGGTGCAGAAAAATTCAGGCTATCTGAAAATTTCATTTTTATTTGATTATCAGCATTTATGTAGCTTTAAATAGTAGACACATTTTCTCCATAGGTTTGCACTGAGGTGCGCGAATGCAGTAGGGTTAGAACACAGCAGCTTTAACCATACTAATGGCGTTTCAAAGCAATCGAACCCACAGCTTGCTTTCGCCCTGGTCAACGATCTGATCGGTACAATACAAAGTTAGAAAAAGCATCAGTTACTTAACTGGAATAGCTTTGAATTTCCACTTTCAAACAAAATTTAGTCCTGCTATGTACACCCCGATACAGATAGAAACTGATGTACTCGTGAATTGTGATGTTATACAATATGCAAAAAATATGAAAAGAAAAAAATACATGGTCATCAATTCGTGCTTTTTTTTTTCCTAGCAGGGCTAATGGCGAGCATTGCCACCGCATTTCCTTCTCTTGTTTGAAAAGTTCCCCCGCTTCCTGTTGACCGGCGAAGAGCGCTGAATTAGCGCCTGAACTGAACCTCATACAGTGATTGAAAATAACGACTAAACTAAAATGCGACCTTTTATTCCGGGATCTATTATTTTTTTTTAATTACCTTTGGATAAATGTTAAATGCGTATCTAACTGATCGTAACTGTACATTTCTACGGAACTGTGCAAATGTTTACTCAACGGATAAACTTCTAAAGAGAATTTAGGGTAATAAATATTCTAGTTTCGAATAATCTGGAAAACTAGTGATATGAACCCACCACCTCTTTATAACAATGCTGTTTGTACTTTAGAATGATTTTATTAAATGTGCGTTGAATGTTCTAATAGTCTGTTTCTCTGGGACGAAAGTTTCAAATATTTCGTCTTGACCGTATGAATGGAATATATAAAAAACAGCATTACTAGGCTTGACTCTTAAATTTACCTTGGTTAGATAGGCCGGATTATGGCCCCCACGGCTAGGGTCATCGGCACTTGACCTGAAAGTCGATCCCCTTGGTTTGCATGAAGTTTGTGGCGTTCGTAATCCGTTTTAGAATGAAGATTTGGGTCCATTAACCCTCATATAGCAGGAGATGACCTTAGTGTTCCAAAACCAACCGACACCAGCTAGATAAGGTTTAAAGCATAAAGAAGCTTTCTACTACCACCAATTATTAAGTGTCATAGTAGTGTCAAAATTTAATATCGACAAATCTATTGGGCTGTTTAATATAAAACCTAGCAAGTTGTTTGAAAAATCAACCCATGCTTACATAACACACAAGATGGAGCACGTCCCTCTATGAGGTCAGAAAGGGTGGGAGAGGGTACGATCCCCTCAGATGCAACCACTGGGATTGCTCGGTCAAAATTTAGGGAACCCCTGGCTAAATCGGACTCAGACCTTTGTGGTGCCTTCATAAACCGGAGCCGCACCCCTCAGACTTCTAGCCTATATGGACTTGGTATGGAATAAATTCCGTCCAGGGACAACAACCAGATGCATCCTAAAAATTTAGAAATGAAATACAAATTTTTGAAAAAATTTAAACGTTAATTCAGTGGGGTCATAAGCAAAGGGAGACTTTTTTTGGGGAAAAGATTAAGTTTTATTATTATTATTTCAATAGAACCATATTAAAAATCATCCTTTGTAGTTCCTTTAAGTCACCCGAATAGTACATTATTTTGCATATCTTTTCTTGATTAAGTATCAGAGATAAATCGGTTGGTTTGGTTTGGAACGCTACCGTCAACTTTTTGTTACACGAGGGCTAAATAAATCGGGACTTACAGTTTAAAGATGATTCCGAACAGCTACAAACACTCATGCTAACAGTGGCACTCGTACCCACACAGTGGCGCACCCAGGGGGGAGCAAGGGGCCCTGCCCCCACCCCCAAAGAAATAGAAATTGCATTATGAATATTGATTTTGCATTATAAATATTTTTATCCGTTCATCTCGGCCTCCAAGAATTATAAATATTTTATCCGTTCATCTCGCCCCCCCCCCCCAAGAAAAATCCTGGGTGCGCCACTGAGCCCACATGATCTGAACCAAATGCCAGCGCCCCAGCCATTCGGCCATCACCTAGCCAGAGATAAATCGGAGCTAAAAGTATGTGCTATCTCTGTGCGCGGTCCAGATTCTAATGAATTTGGTTGCGATCAAACATTCTATTCATCGGAAAAATTTTATATAAAAAAAAAACTCGTAATGTTAGTTCATAAATTAATGAAACCAACTTATGAATATTCCTTCAAAAAATGATATCTAATGTTTCTTAATGTGTTCTTAATTTAGCTCGTTAACTCTTATAATGACCGAATAAGTGGAATAATTTGTCCGCTCCAGACACTGGTTGAAACGTCTATCCTCAAATTTCCTGTCTGTACCACGTGTACGGTCATCACTCCTTCCTTGCTTTGTAATATAACGGAAAACTTTCCTTATTAACTGATATAGAACTAACATACTTTATATTATGTGACATATTAGCAGTATTTTGGGTTTATGAGATATTACAAAAGTTAGTGATATCAGAAAAAAACCTATAGCGCTGTATATCTGCTCATAACTATTTCCCGCTCATGAATAGAGATACCAGTCGTTTCGAAAAGTATCGTATTTTTGAGGACCGTATGACTTACCTTTTTATTTTACATAAACTAATCGACTTGAAATTGGAGAGCGTTTTATGGTCTGAAGGTAACGTTAAAATAAAATCTTTATACTGCATCGAAGTTATTGGCGAAGTTCAATTACTGGAGCAACATGTTATGGCTATTGTGTACTAACCTGTTGGATTGGCTTACCTCAATGTTTACCAATGGATTAAATGTGTTCAAGGATTGCCGACTTGCATTGGAAAGATTGTTTTTTAAATTGTACTCAGTAATAGAGAAAGAAATTTGACACCTTGGGGCATTTTTTCGTTTTTTTTTAAATACAAATATTTTACAATTTAAATTTTTCGGGGGAAAAATCTAGTAGCGTGAGTTTTAAACGCTCATAAATTCCTTTGGTTTGCGAAATTTATAGAATGAATCCTGTTTCAGGGTACAGGAAAGTTCAGGCTGTCTGAAAATACCATTTTTATTGGATTATCAGCATTTATGTGACTGTAAATAGTAGATACATTTTCTCCATAGATTACCATTGAGATGAGTGAATTCAATAAGGTGCAGCCTTAATACAATTAGTACAGAACTGAATATTGACTGTACGAATTATTTTAACAATAAATGAAAATTAAGTAAGATATAAATATCTTTGCATATCTCACAAAATACAATATATTCTTTTCTAAAAATCCCATAAATTTGAGTGCGTCATATGGTCTGAAAAATACGGTAATTTACTTAAATTTGTTAACTTTAATTGGAACTAGTTGCTATCCGTCAAAACATGACGGCTAGATAGTAAATAAATGTACTAATACTCAATTTATACTCAACGCATCATTGCCAAATGTTGAAAATCATGCGCGTAGAAACAAATTAATGTGTTTAAGCGGCTTCGTGCTTAGAGAGTATCTAAAACCTGATTTAAAAATGTCACTGAGCATGCGTAGAGTGGGTTTTTTTTAATTGTAAATTATCGCTCATTAAACAGCGCGAAATAAACAATTTCCATCAGGTTTAATCTTATATTTCACAAACATAGTTATCATAAAAATGAAAATGGCAGAGAGAGATCTAGAGAGACTGCTCGGAATAAACGTGTTTATAATTAAAACATGTCACTGAGCATGCGCAGAAATCAATTTTTCAATTGTAAATTATCACTAATTAATAGAAATTGCGGTTACAAAAACCAAATTTGACAAATCTACAGATTACAATATTTCGTTTAAGACCAAACTGAAGTAAATTGATGCAGTAGTTTTCTCTCACGGACTGCCCAAAAAGTCGGCTTAGCAACTTAAATATATAGATAACATATTAATCACATATTTACGTATATCATATATATTGAAGGGATTTTCAATCAAAATAGTTGGAAAATGGCATCATATGGGACGTTATATCGCGTACTTTGGTAAATAACTGCAAATAAGTGATTTGTCAGACACTTTCTGTCATGTCCCCGGATTGTCATTCAAATATAAAAAAGCAGTTGACTTGTCAGAAACTGATCTACCGTAATCCCCGCTTTATCATTCACATATAATAGTAGCTGACATGTCAGAGAGAGTTCTATCCTATTCCCGCTTTATCACGCGCGATAAAAAAGTAGCTGAAATGTTTGAGATTGTTCTGTCATTTCCCCACTTTGTAACCCTTTTATAAAAGGAAACAAGTATTGTTAATTAAAATTATAAATTTTTCATGTTTGATTTGGTTTGGTTTGAAGCTCTACGGGCAACTTTTGCTACACAAGGGCTAATTGGACTGGGACCTACGGCTGAAAGTAGACTTCGAACCGAGTGCCAGCGCTCTAACCATTCAGCCATCGTCCGGAACTTTTCCTGTTAATTATTAAATTTTGATTTAATTATTATTTTAAATTTAACTATAATTTAAAATTCAATTATTAAATTTTAATTTAATTATTATTTAAAATTCAATTATATTTTTTTATTTTAGTATTATTTGGGTGCATTTTTTTATGGGGGGGAGGGGTTAATATTGTAAGGGGCTTCAACTTCGTGACTCATCCTGTAACATAACTAATTTAAATGAGTAGTACAATGAGTGATGTATTTCTAATTTTTCAACGGGCTCTTGTGGTTTTCGTTGGAATTTTGAGTTTTTTGGGAGATGACCTTGGATCAAATACACTCTTAGTTTTAGAAGGAACAAGTGCCATATCTCATTGAAAATTGTTAGTTTATTCAAATGTCTAATGCGTTGCATTTATACAATAATATACACCAGGCAAGTTACTGACAGCAATGAATTATTCCTTCCCTTCAGGGTCTACACGACGATTTCGGCGCGACGTGCGTCCACTACGCCGCGCGGGGAGGGCACGTGAAAGTGCTCGACTTCTTGGTGAACAAATGCACGATGCGCGCCAACGTGCGATCCTTCGTCGGTGCCACCCCAGCCCACGATGCGGCCGCCATGGGCAAGCTGCCGGCCCTCGTCTGGCTCCTGAGGAACACAGACTGCACGCTGTGGGACCGGGACAAGGACGGTGCAACCGTTCTGCACATCGCCGCAAGGTAAGGAACAACATTTTTTTTCTTTGCACCGGGAGACGCTCATGGATGCATTGCCGTATAATGCGAGTTTTTGCTGGAGAGAAAGATTGCGGGATTCGCATGAATTGATCGTTCCGTAACAGACTTAGGACTGAGTAGCCAGAAGACATGCCTCTGTCCGTATAGGGTGCTTCCTTTAAGTCTTAAGGCGTGTTAAGACCTCCGTAAGTCCTAAGCCTCTCTGTTGAGGTTCGCGTACGCGAGTAGCATTTGCCGTTATACAAATCCGACAAAGGCAAAGTTGTAACAAATGCTTCATTAACTGACAAAGCACGACGTGCTTTGTGTTATTTATCGTCGTTATGGAATAGAGCTGTTTAAAGTATTCGTATTTTACCTCCGGAAAAGATTTTAAGAAATCCGGGTATACCGCTGGTTTTCGGGAATTTCAAACGGCACGCATTATAAGCGCAACCACGTTGTAATCAAGTTGTGATATTTTAATATCCAACTTTTAGGGTGAAGAGTTAGTAATTTATTAGGATCTACAGGTAGCAAAGGAAAACTCATTAATCAGTTTAAATAACGTGAACTGGCGTTGCCTATAAATTAGAACGAGATCTCAATATAATAGCGTTATTTTATTTTATTACCAGTGGCCTGGATCATGTAACAAACTTTGGTATCACACTTTCTCGGACATTTTCCTGGGACACTTAACTTTTAAAATTACTTAGCTTTACTAAAGAAATATATCTGACGTCAGAGGTAAGCCATCATAAGTGAATTTTCTTCCTTTTCGATATTTTTATTGCGATTCGTTTTGGATGGAGCTTCTTTGAGGAAAACTGTCGTATATGCAAAACAAGAAGGTGGGTGAAATATAGACTTATAAACTATTGCATATGTAAGTCCTGATGAGAGGTAAACCATCACAAACCTCTCCTGAAAAATGGGAAAATTCACTTATGATGATTTACATCTGACGTACATATATATAACTGGAAAGTAAATATAATTTTCTAAACTAAGACAAATAGTTAAGAGCTGAAGTTAAATACAAATACTTGCATAGTAAGGCGCAGAATGCCGCACATTCAAGAAGAATAATATAAAAAGTTCCTACAGAAAACTACATATTATAGCTCTATGTGTCTACTTGTATAACTTGAAATTTTGATATGGAAAAATTAACACTGTCAAATATCATGAATAAAGCGTTAAGTAAATAAGCAAATATTTCAGGTATCGGTGTATTTGAGTTAGTCACTAGTAAAGTAACTGCCTATGTTTTCTATTTTAGTTTTTAGGACTGTTGAAGTTTGTAATACATATCATTAAAATTTATCTAAACCTAAATATTTCAAATGTGTTCTATTTCTTGAAATATTCAAATTAAATGTCAATCAAAGTCGAACCAGCTCTTTTCTTTTCTTTTATTTATTTATTTATTTTTTTTAAAGATATATTTAGATGTGATATATATATATTTTAAAAGAAAAAGAGGGGAAAATAATATCTGAATAAAAAGTTCATTTTGAGGAACTATAAAATGTTTGTTTCCTCATAAGGATAAAAAAGAATGTAAGAAACTCATTTAAAATTGTTTTAAAAATTCTATTCATACTAAAACGTATGAATAGAATTTTTAAAACAATTTTAAATGAGTTTAAACAATTTTAAATGAGTTTTAAGTATTGAAAATTCTCACAAAATGTATCGGAATTATTACTTACAAAAAACTTAATCTTTTAAGCTTTTTGCAAAGTATTGCTAAAATTTGGTGGCAATTTTAACTCTGCAAATGCATTTTTATTAATAACGAGGAAATAACTTTGTAATACTAAATGTTTCTTTATTTATAATAAAATTCAGTAACTCTCTCTTTTGTGCTCCTCTCATTAGAACATTGTTTAGTGCTGCCATCTGTTAAAGGATAACTGAAGTATTCAAGCGAAGTATTTTTAGCCGCCGATAGATGGCAGCATTGTCATACATTACTGTAGTATTTATAATATATCGCGAAAAGAACAAGTTCAATTTTGTAATTATTTTTATTCCTATCAATTTTTTTTTTTTTTTATAATTTTAACTATGAGTAGCATTAGCTATTTCACTTGGGGTATAAAACGCACCAAACATTGATAAAAAAAAACGTTATGAAACAAAATTCCAGAAATAAATTTAATCTGTGAAGAAAATTGATCATTATTTTCCCCCCTAAACTTAGCTTATCGGATAAAACATATTAGAAATTGCCTAAACAAAAATAGTGACTACTCGCAGTTCCCTTATTTTAATGAATATTTAATATTCTTTTTCCCAATTTAGCTTAAAGAAAGAATAATTTTTTTTCCTTGCAAGGCTCTCAAGGATGAATAATATGTGATCATGATAAAAGTCCAAAAATTAATGTAGAGAGTAAAACTAGAAGAAGAATGAAAGATTAGTGAAAGATTTTTTTAAGTGACATTTTTCAATTTTATTACGGTAATTTCTTTAGTTATTTTATTCTGATAACAATATATAACGCAACTAATTTCTTCAACAATAAAAATAATTTGTCTATTTTCTGCCTTAAATGTATAACATAATTATCAAGTTCTTTTAAAATTTTCTTATCATATTATAAGTGTACTTTCTTCAAATTTAATGAGTCGAAATTGATTCTTTGTAATAATTATTTTAGATCAATGATAAATTGAGTTGAACAGAAATACATATTGATATTCATCGATTCCTATTTATAAAATTTAATCAGGAATTAATAACTTAAAATTTGTTAGAATAATCCATAAAATAATCTGGAGTTATAGTGAAGCGTCATTTTAATTGAATCTATCATAAACATATAGCATTCATAAACATTCCTGTAACAATTTTATATTAGATTAGACTAGAGCATAACTCTAGCATTCTGTGAGAAGTGAGACATCGAGTCTTTCTTATCTATTTACAAAGCAAATAATTATTTACAGACTTTTTAAATTACGTTTTAAAACTAAACTTTTTCATTTAAATATTTGATGCCAGAATTTTCCACTTGAACGAATAGTTTGAAACATCCATTTTTAGTGGCGCCATCTATTGCATTATCTGAATTTCTCCTCACTATCTACTCTTTTTTATCTTTTTCCATTTACGCAGTATTTATTAAACATATTATTCTTCTATTCTGTAGCTCTATTCTGTTCTGTAGTTCTATTTAGCTCCCTAACAGTGAGATTCATGAACTTAAAAAAAGTTAGTTACGAAATTTATAAATCAAGATTCATTTACATATTTCTGAAATTGTAGGTAAATAAATATTCCACTCAATACATTGAATAACAGTGTCATAGTTGAACGGTTAATATCCAACGATTTTCCGGGATACATAAAAAAAGAGATACAAATAGAGATGTGCCATTATAAAAATAATGTAATACACCTAAAATATATATAATTTTAAAGAATAGTGTGTTCTTAAATGCATGATAAGACAGAATTAAAAAATCTTCTGTAATTCAACCAACTCTATGTAAACAGTTAAACTTGCCTTAAGCATACGAGAATTATGATGTTGAACGACAAATATATTCGTCGTTACCTAAGCCAATTTTGATATAGATAAATATTCACAACAGTCTGGACTTGCTGAAATCTGGACATAAAGAAAATCCATCCAGATATTCGACAAATAGTGCAGTTATACTGAATATAATACATGGACAATGTTGCTTATTAAGGGATTGCTGGTTGTGGAATTTTCCACCTCGTAACGAAAACTGGGCTGATTTGATATTTGAAATAATTTTATAACGAAAAATTTTAATCTCCCAAATGCAGACTGATTCACTATAAATTGCTTTTTTCAGAGCGAGCCCCGAAAACTTGCTGCACATAGAAAGATTGATTTTTTACAGTCTTTGGCTGTTAAATTTATGTTCGCAATGGTTTATTTTGCTCTAAATACTGCTGCATTTTAAAGATTTTTAAATATATAACGTGAAAGGATGTTCTATGGTACATAAGATATGTTTTCCTTTAATAGTTTCGTTATTAATCACTTCACTAATTTAAATATTTACTTTGGGGCATTCAATATAATTTTTAACATCTTTTAATATGACGAGCATATCAAAAATCGCATAATGGAATGAAAACATTCTAAATTATAAAATTATTGACATTTAAGTCGATAAGGAATACAGAAAACCAGGGTTTCATAGCTTGCAAATTACAACAGAGTTTTATTATAAATAAATTTTCCCAGTTTTATTCAATATGTTACTTGAAATATATGTAAGGATAATACGGTATACGCAAAAACACCCTTTTAAAAAATTTCTACGAAAGAAAATGTTGGACGATGCTCTCGTAACATAATTACACATAGCTCAGTTCAAATCTTTATTGATATTTATCGTTTGCTATAACAATAGCCCCATTCACTCAGTTTTATATATATATATATATATATATATATATATATATATATATATATATATATATATATATATATATATATATATATATATATATATATATATATATGTGCGTGCGTGCGTGCGTGCGTGCGTGCGTGTGCGTGCGTGTGTGTAAATATATGTATAAATATAAAAAAAATTTTAAATTACATTCTTTATTCATACACAAAAATAAAACAGAACAATCTTTTGGTTTATCGACAGCTTTAAATACTTTCATTATCATCCACTTTTGACAGGTAAATTTGACTCGCTATTAAATTTTATTAACATAACAAGACTTTGATTTAATTCGAATACAGTTGCAAAATTCCAATCAATAAGTCAGAAAAGTATACTTTTTATTAGTTTTGTGCACGTTAAAGGAATATTTTAATTAAAACCAGAGAATAAAATAAGTATAAGATGAAATATACAGATTATTTAGATTTTGGTATGGGCCCACTTTTTTTAAAATATAAAATAAATCGGGCACACAATTTTTTTGAAAGATTCAAAAATGCAACTGCAAATTTACTTTATAAATAAACATGGATATTTTTGTTTGTTTTTTTCCTCTGCGAAAAACTCCCCCCCCCCAAGAAAAAAAAGGGGGGGTCCTGTCGCCTTTGGAAAATCACAGATGGCAAGCGTAGACTCACAGCTGATAAGAAACTGAATGGAAAAACAAGTTATACTGAAAGATTAGCGGAACAAGTACTCTATAATTAGTTACTCGCCAGCCTCACTCACATCTTTCGTGTCCCATTGTGCACTGTATCACGCAAAACTCTGATGTTTTAGAATTTTTTGTTTAAATTTCAGCAATATTATTGCTTTGACATTTTGTTTAAGGTTCAGTCTTTGAATAATACTAATATTCTGGGTTCTTTTATGTGTGGTAAAACACAACAAAAACGGCAAACAGTAGAGTTAAATTTCTAAGATTACCGTTTACTTGATACGAACAGAAACAGGAATAGCATAAAACTTATGGTGAAATTGGATCAGAGATTCATAAGTTAGAATTATTTTCAAGGTTGTTGTTCCGATTAACTACCATTGAGCAATATATTTCAGATTTGCTTTTATTTTAGACGAATGCTCGATAAACATATGCTATGAACTGATTATCCGAGAAACAAAATTCAAAAGTTGTTGAAAGACTTCACAAAAAAAAAAAAAAAATAACAAATAAATGACTTTTAAAAGGACTGACGAAATTGCAGCCATTTTTGGTCTTTTCAGAACCTACTAAGTATCGACAAAAGATGGATCCATTTCAAATTTTATTATCACCGTTTGCTGAAAGAAGGTCTTGTTTAAGACAAAACTATTTGGGTTTTGAAAAAAAAAATGTGAGAGCTTGGTAATGTACCTGTAAATCGTAGAAAAATATATATGAGTGTTTTTAATGGTTTCAAATAAACTGAAATTGCCGTCAAAATCACTATTCTGTGAAGATCACAGAGAACTTAGTCTTCAATATAATCAAAAATAGTTGCTTCCAGTTCTTAAATTGCCGGTAACATGATTGTATTGAAATATTTATCTGAATTACTTCAAAATAAGCTTTTATGTTTGTGAAATATCGAAATTATCTTGTGTTATTCAGAACTGAGGAATAGCTAGGGACTCAGTAGATACAGGTTACGAATGGTACGGTTGTAGTATTGTTTTAACAACCCCAACATTCAAACTGCATATTTTTTTACATGTTTCTTTTTACTACAAATGAACTATGGCAGGAATCGAACCGAACTTCAGTCTCCGAGCTGAGATTCTAACCACTGTTGAACAACCTTACATACCCCTCCGCTGAAGGAGAAGCGGGGATCGCCTTCCATCTACAATTTCTGTCTGGCGTAGACGTGACAACCACACTTCGTAGAAACCATTCATTCACTTTTCCCCCCTTGAAAACGAGTACAGACGGCTCTGGAATTGAATTTGAATGCCAAACCACGGGAATGTACAAACGGTAAAATAAGAGAGGCATAAAGAAGGTAATAGGCGCCTAGGGGCAATCTAGAGTCAAATGTGACGATTAGGAGAGTCTTCGGCATCTCTACACTCATGAAATAGACTCATAAAATTTTATGATAACCAAAGAAATTTTATGATAACTTACCAAACATTCGTAATGAAATAATTGCAGAATTCCCTGATTACGATTATTCTCTTCCTGCTAATCGTAAGCGCCCTAGGGCGTGTCTCCTTAGGAGCTAACATTAATTCCCTTACCGCGATACTCATCCCATCTTGCTCATCCCATCTTGCTCACCTGCTTATGTGCTGCCGTAGAGCAGTGCCATCGCGCTGACCTGGTAAACCCTAAGTTGTGGGTTCGGTCCTAGGTGGTGTCGACTCTTCCAAATTTTCCTATCTTGATATTTTAAGTTTCCCCCGCGGAAATCTGCAATCATCTCGTTACGAATTGTTTGACCCTGCACATGACCTTTTTTTTCTTTTTTTTGCAAACTTAACATCTTGTTTGCTGAGGGCCACCTTTTCCTTAACTTGTTAATTATTTTCATCTTAATATCTTTAAATTTTTTACTTTTACTTTTTAATCTTAATTTACTTAATCCTAATATTTTTTAATTTTTTAATTTTTCTTCCCCTTCAATTTTTTAAGGTTCTAAACTAATTTTATTACTGAAGTAACTTGTTACTTTAAACTTAACTTATCTTAATTATTTTAACTACTGAGCACATTAACATTGATAATAAGTCATCTTGCGAGAGGAGATAAAGACATTTGACCAAGGCACTCATCAAACTCAACTCTGCTCGGGCAATCTAGATCATCGTGGTTGCAACAAACTCTTAAGGCTTCTGTGTACTAACCCTGTTGGATCCGTTCACTTCAATGTTAACCTATGCAGAAAATGTGTCCAAGTATTGCCGACTTGGATTGAAAGATTGTTTTTTAAATTGTACTCAGTAATAGAGAAAGAAATTTGACACCTTGGGGCATTTTTCTTTTTTTTTTTAAAGCAAATAATATTTTAAAATTTAAATTATTCAGGGAAAGATTTGGTATAGTGTGTTTCAAACGCTCATAAATTACTTTAGTGGACGAAATTTATAAAAGGAATCCTGTTGCAAGGTACAGAAAAGTTCAGGCTATCTGAAAATACCATTTTTATTCGATTATCAGCATTTATGTTGCCGTAAATAATAGACAAATTTTCCCATAGGTTAACATTAAGGTGAGCAAGTCCAATAGGGCACAGCAACCTTAATTCACGATGTGAAAGAATTGGAGCTTTTCTAAATGTTTTGCGGGTATAACATCTTTGTCTGGTTACCGCTACATACAAATATGCCCTATCATTGATCCAACTCAACACAATGTATTGTTTTCTTCTTTTTTTGTATGTGTAAAATACAATGAACTTTATTTGGACGACAACAGCCTTTCTAAGGCCTAGAGATGTGCCCGGTTATTCCACTCTCAGGGTGTACTGCACCCAGTCCCCCTCCTTGCAAGTACGGAAAACTGATTGTGCTTTCATTACATCTGTTTTCTTATCAACTCCAAAGCGTAAATCCACAATAATTACAAAAGTGAAGTCATACTTAGTTGTTGCTGTTTTTTTCCCGCTTCTATATGAGAGGTCTTGATTAACAAAAATGATTGAAAAAAATATACAGAATGTTTTGTTAAGGGTCAGTATTTTTCCTCTTTACTTGAAAAAAAAAGTTGAAATTTAGAAATATATATGAACTTAGCTCCTATTAAACAGACAAGTTAATTTATTTTTCCGATGATAGGACAGTTTCTAAAAATAAAGCTATAATAACTTCATCTGCTTCCATGTTAACATCGAAGAGAATATCAACAACAATTATAAGAAATATGAAACCGTACCTTAAAAGCAATTGCACTTTTCATACATTAGACAATAGGTCTTGAAAGGAATTTTCCAAGGATAATATAAAAAGCAATAATTATCCTTTTGTGTTGCTTTGAAATGCTATTCAAGGAGAGATAAACAAAATTCCCATTAACGTCAGCTTTACATCTTATTTTAACCAAGAAATTTAGGAAATTTGAAGTTTTAAAGGCAACTGCAATTATTAAGAATACACGGATATTCTTTGAAATCTTCGTTGAAGACTAAATTATGTAGTTTTTGAGAGATATTTCTTTTATTTTGGAATGACGCCCTTTCCTCAGTGACTAGGGAGACCGGAGGTTACGTCTATCAGGTCACATTTTGATTTATTTACAAATTATGCAACTTTGGTTTCTTTCTTCAAATAACCGCTTTTGCTGCGGGTAAGGTAGATATTAGTTTCAAATTAAGAGTTGGAAATCACAGAATTCGTTGGACTATATTCATGCTGATTCAATAGCTTACACATAATTTTTGGCTCCTTATGTATCATATCCAAAATATATAATGTCTGATATCTTACAAGAAGCACTTCAATATGAAGTCCGTATATTATTCGAGTAAGCACCAAAATTTGATTTCTGTATGTCTTCATTAGACATTGTGCACCTCCCTCGAAAGTTGTTCTCCTTACCTGTCCCATGCATCTTAGAACGTACTTTAGACGTGGTTACTAAGTTTTTAAAATTATTAATCATTTTTGGATACTTATGTATTAGAATTTACAACTCTAGAGATGTTGCTATTTCTACAGGTCATAGACTAGTGTTTTGCACAATTTCTGTGCGGCTAAGGTAATGTTCAGGATAGTTTCTATACATTAATGATTAGTTAGTAAGCCAGACCTGCTTTTCTATGTTTCAATCGAAGAGACACTTATAAACGTTTTGTATTCGGTGTGTCTCAAACGAATCTATGATCCAGTTTTTGAGGTGTTTTACACATTATCGTGCTTTATATCTTCTCTATGACACGTCGAATGATAATAATTCCATATCCTTTAAAGACCTTAAAGTTTTCAATTTGCGTTTACCGCATAAACGTAACTGTGTTTTAAATTTTTTTGGTTTACATAGAAAGCTATATTATGTATATATATATATATATATATATATATATATATATATATATATATATATATATATATATATATATAATCTGTATGTTATTTTTTTTTACATTTTTACATCTGTTTCCTTCATTTAATAGTCAATAAATTTGGCAAATATTTGTGGTTTCAGAGAATTATGTAAAATTTTGTGACAAACAAGTCAATTACAATCCTGAGAAATTTTGAAGAAATCAGTAGAAAATTAATGCGCATTGAACATTATGAAAAATGTCAGCATAACGCCCAACATTTCTGAAAAACATGTTTTAGCCCGCTACAGATTACCTATTTGCGATCTCTAAGTGTCTTCAATGTAGTGAAAAAGCATCAATTATTTGCATTTTGTATATAAATTTTAAAAATCGGAAATTTTTATAAAAAAATGAGGTTCAAGGTCCCTTGTGCCTTTAAGGTGTAATGCGAAAAATCAGTTGCATGCAGGAAGGATTTCTCCCGCTTGCCATCACCGAGTTAATCCATCGACAAAGGACTATTTTCCAACGCATGCGATTTACACAGTAAGACACTGGTGACACCCAAGGGTACTGAAGTAGTACCATGCACCATCTGTGCCAGAACGCGAAGACAACCACTGCGAAAAACAGAAACAGCTAAAACGCAACGCCCCTATTATCACGATTCTCTGTCAGTCATGGCAGAGTTGAAAAAAAAAAAAAAAAAAAGTTTTATAAACGGCCAGCGAGCTAAACTCCCAAGTCACCGACTTGGGAACTAGCCCTCAATGCGCACAACTTTCGCTTTTCAAGTGAACAATGAGTGGTCAAGGTTAGTGACCACGAAAAGCCTCAAAATGTATTCCAAACATGCAGAGGGTCATCACCGCACAACTCTGTGTCACTGTGGCGGGGCGCTTGTTGTTTACCCAATATGATAGTCTCAACAAAGCCGGGTTCGGCGTCTGGGAGAGTTTTTTTTTAAAAGAAGTTTTAATCCAGGGTGGAGGTTGGGCAGGACAGCCAAAGCGTGCACGCGATAACGCGAGGGTTCAAGTACCTAGTTTGAATGGGTCGGTTTCGAGCGATTTTCTCTCGGGGCTGTTTGCATTGTTTGCTTCGAACACGTGATCTAAATAATATATGGAATATTATATGGTCTCTGTTTCTCCGTGAGGTTATAACCGCTTGACGTTAGTCATGTTTGTTTTTTTTTCATTTGAGAGAAATAACTTAAACTCTCTCTTTTTTTTTCTTTTAAGATTTTAAAGGTGGTTCTTTTAGGTTACTATTATTATATTTTTAGCCCACTGAAGCATGGAAAATGCAATTATTTGAATTTAAGGGAACGGTGGACCTTTATTTGAGCAAATTTTGTCATTGTAATATTGATTGTGTTATTGTAAGAAAATATATATTTCTGTAGATTAATAGTACCAAAATAGATTTTTTTCAAGTAAAAAATTATTTCTGAAGCTTCTACGAAGTAATTTATAGTGGGTAAGTGTAGTAATAACCTTTAAATCTGTTTTTCCCAAAACAGATTTTTCAAGGTTATTACATTTTTTTAAATGCTCCATGCTACTTAATTTTTGTTCAAAATTCATGAAATTGATATGGAAGAACCCCGATACTGTTTACAAAAAAAAACTGGGTATGCATTTTACAATGCGACTTCATTACGGTAATTAAATTTGATTTGTAACTTTTTAAAAGTCGAAATTTTGATGAAAATCGGGATGAAATTCAGAAAAAAAATCTCTTAAAAATTAACTATTCAAGGGATTAAATAATTGATACCCTGATTTGTTTGTTATACAGTTTAAAGTGATTGAAATGCAAAATCGAGGAAATATCTCAAAAATTAAGTAGCAAGGAGCATTTTAAAATTTTGTTTATAAATTTCAAATAAAAAAATCTTAAAATTATAATGTGTTTGGAAATTTCTTTTAAGGCATTTGATATATTTATAGTAAAATGTATATATGTACAAAATTTCGTATCTCTATGATGAAAAGTAAAACAAAAATAATAATAAATTTTTACGTCCACCATTCCCTTAAGGTGACAATGGACCTTCAGATTGACAAAAATATGTCCCCAAAACGATTTTTTTTCTTTCAGAGAATGATTCTGCAACTCATAAGCTTTAAATTAAAAAAAAAGTATGTTGATCCGATCATTATTAACCGAGTTATAAGTATTTTTTCAAACGGCTGTTACAATGGATCTGTTGTCAAATTAAAACTTTAAATGCTGTTTTCTCAAAACAAGTTTTCATGTCGTTTCGGTAAGTTCAAAATCTTCCATGCGTCATAATTTTTCTTGAATTTTCATAAAATTTCATAAAATGATTATTTATATATGTCAGAATAAAACTTACTAATAAATCCATTATACTATTTTAAAGCAACTTAAAATTTTTACAATCAAAAAAATTTTTTGATAAAATATTGCATAAAATGACCCATTTTTATCGATTTCTTTTCTAGTTTTTATAAATATGATTGTAAATTAAATATTGCTAGTAACTTTTATTATAACTATATAAAGCTAGCTTAAGAACGAAAATTAGATATGAGACAAAAATTGATGCGCATGGGGCATTTTTAAATAGAGCAATTAACAAACTTATTTTAATTAATATCTTAATTAATTACATTCTTTTTTTAAATTTATTTAGAATTTTCATCTCTAAACAACACTGTATAAGTATACAAATTTCATAGTGATTGGTTGATAAATAATAAAAAAAAGTCACTGTATGCAGCATAAATGCATATAAATCCAACGAATAATGAATTTTCGTAATTAGCGACCGAAATTTTTAAAAAAATCATAAAAAAGAACTATGTTTATGTACCTTATTTTCATAACCACTTCCATCTTACGTTGGAAAATATGTTTAAGATTTTAATTATAATCTGAAAAAATCATAAGTAAAAATTTTACATAAATATTAAAGAAAACTGATTATTAAAGAATAAAAATAACTATAAGAATCAAAAATAGTCCCTTTTTTAACACTAGAAAGAAGGGAATTTTTTTTCACTAAAAAGACTGAACGCCGTCATTTTAATGGATGGAAATAAAATCAAGAAATTTAAATTAAAATTTAAAAAAATGGCTTAAATACTTTAAATTTTGAACTATTTCGTACTCATATATAATAAATTAGTATATATTTAGTCATATTTTTATGCAGGTACGCCGAGCTGTCAACCTGTTATATAAGCTATCCGTAAAAATATATGCATGATTTGTGCAGTCCTTATTTTTAAATACCCATATTTCCGAAGAGCCAATATTTCTGTTAATTGCAAAAAGGGGAAGCGACGAAAAGTAACTAACATTTTTCCGGTATTATTTTAAAGATTTATGCCTGTTTTCTATATTGTCGTCATATCGACGGCTTTCGGCCTGAATAGGTATACAACACATTTTCTCTCCCTCTTTAATATCGGATATAATTTTGTAAATGTAAATGCATATTTCGCGTAAAATTAGAAAAAAGTCTTAAAATTTCAGAAGCCTGAGGACATAAATACAAACAAAGCGCTCAATATGTCCGAAATCGTCAAAATGAAGGCAGCCGTCTTTTTAGTGTTAAAAGTATCAATTCATCGAAATTTATAATTTGATGGTGACTCCCCCCCCCCTTTTTAATTCTATTTATGTGCTTTGGTCAATATTTTCAGTTATTACGACTTTTTTTATTAATTCGCTTTTTTATTTGTGTTTGTCCAGTACAAATCTTGCAATCGATTTTTATCTAACTTCCTGACTAGCTAGAAATTTGAAACTTTTAGAATAGCTCAGAACACGATGACAATGCATTCTTTTAATACTTTTAGCCATCTTTAAGCAGAATTGAATACATTTTCAGTTAATTTTGTTTCGTATGGAAAGTTAGTTCGAAAAAAATCCGCAAGGTTGCGCCTCGATCGAATTCAATTCTTGCACTTTTGCGTAACGGCGTTTGACGATTTTGAAAACAGAATACATATGAATTTAGTTTGTTTACAAAAATATTGTGCGAAAAATTTAAAAAAAAAATTAAGTGAAGTTAGCAGTTTATAAAGTCTGTGTGTGGATAGTGGAAACGACCAAAAAGTGATTAAAATTAAATAAAAGAAAGCGAAAAAGAATAATTAAGTGAAGGTTCGTGCAATTAGTTTATATGATTCAACAGAAAATTTAAAAACGTGGTATATGAAAAGTTCTTTTAATCTTGTAATTATTTATAAAAAGGACAGTAGGACAGCTTGTTTTACTCCCGGTTTTAATTATTACGAAGTTCTTCAAGGGAAATGAGCCAAATACGGACTGAAATTACACGTGCGCCCCTGAAAAAGTTCCGTCGCTAGGTCCTACTGTTCTTCTTGTAGCCAATAAAGTTAAAAGATTTCCGTGGTATGTCAAAAATAATGCGATAAACAACTTAATTAGGCGGCAGATAATAACATAGGGCAAAATCTTATCGATTTCGCCATGCGTGAGTTACTCGCTCTAGGCTGATAGTAAGCAGCAAAATGCCCATTACCTTTAGGCATTTCGGTGGAAACACTGAGGAAGTCAAAATTGTTTAGATCTGTTTGATCTATTTAACTACTATTAACACTGTTTTCTTTCGAACAATCCCATTATGGCATATGCATTTTTCAATTAGACATTCCTCTTATCTATCGCCTGAAACAACAGCAAGAAAAGATAACACAACTTCCTCCTTTAAATTGCTAATTTTAAACTCATACCGAGGCCTTAAGCATCGTTTTGTTCATTTTAAACTTTAATGGGATAACTAAAGAATTTTAGAGGATTTTTTTTTTAAGAAAATGTTTTATTGTTTTCTGACAACGACATACTCATCCTTGACCAGAATTCAAGTTTTTTTTTTATGTTTGCAAGATAAATACATCAATACGTAACACTGGAGCAAAGAGTATGTGTATTTTCATGCATGTAGCGAACGATCTTCTGTGTGGTTTCTGACCTTGTTATAAAATGTTCGTTTCGAAATTGTCAATTATAATTAATGGACCTTACAAATTAGTCTAAGAGAATGGAACAAAATGCACTATAAACTTTGAAGTTTTTTTTCAAGATTTCATGTACATATTGCTGACCATGAAAATCACTCCAAGAGAATGGTGGCAAATGTAGCAGAAAATTTTCAAGCAGATTACGTAAAACCAAGGAAATTAGTACAGAAGAATGGAGACCAAATGTAGAACACCCTTTAAAGCAATTTACAACATTTTGACTGTTGTTACTCACATATACACGACAATTGTTTGTAAAGTTCCTTGGGAAAAATATGATGAATATTTCCTAATAATAGCATGTCAATCACAATTTTTTTATACTTCTGTACTTTATCGAGTGGTATTAACAAGTCATATAACAAGATACGGCAATTTCCTTTCGTGTTAGGCTGTAATTCCTCAGTTTCATTGTATTTTGTTGCAATGCAACAAAATACAATTAAACTGAGATAATTAAGGTTTAATAAAACATTAAAGGAAAAATCCCAGTTACTGGTTATTGGTCCTCCATTAAAAAAAAAATACTATTTGGCCTATAACAATAATAATAATAATATTTCCCCAGATAGTTAAGCATGTGGTGCATCCTACCAGATATTAATCTGAACTTTTTAACTTTTCCTCGTGGTATAGTACTTTCGAATTAACAAGTTAGTATCAATATTTGAAAAAGTGACATTGAAGGAAAATTCGCTGACTACTTTGCAGTAAGAAGAGAGATAATATAAATTTAGAAGTTATAAAATTAACATGAAAAGTTCCTAGGTAGCAAACAATGTTTATGGAATTTTTTAAAACTGAAAATAAATTTTATATGTCAGTCTGAGTCATACAAAACAATTCAACCAAAGGATCTTTTCTGGGACGAAATATTTATCCTATAATTTTTAATGTTTTCGTCCAAACAAATTATATAAGCTCATCATAAGGTGAATGAACTCACCTTGAAAGGATTACGTATTACATTTTCTTACACCAAGATTGTTTTCCGATCTAAAATCTGTTTCCGTTAGGAGTTAATTGTTTTACCTCAATTTCATGCAGTTTTAGGGAATCATGTACCAGAGACATTGTTTGGAAATTTAAGGATTATATTGATACACTTCTTCGGCAATTATGGGTTGTGTACCAAATGACGCAGTTTACCGCAAACTAACATACTCCACGGTCTGATGAGGTGTACTTTAAATCATCCCAGCTGCGATTCTTAATCTTTACATTCGCCTTCGGCAATGGCTGAAGCACTGAAGGGTTTCAGATATTCCGGAATTTGTTTTCGGGTTTAATAATTGCTCCGAGAACGGTGTAAGCTGGTCTTTGTTACAGTCACTTTATTTATCCATAATTTCAATGCTACTGAGTTGTTTCTTGAGAAATAGTGTGTAACGTAAAGTTGCTCGACAATACGTACTTCACAGATATACCAAACTATCAAAATCTCCGAATTGCTCTAGCCGGAAATAACGGTGCATACGTTATACAGTCCTTTTTAAAATTAATTTGTTTTTTTTTCTGTCTTGAAAAAAGAGAAAAATTAATTTTTTTTGTAGAGCAGTTTTGCTAGAGACAAAGTGTTTTCCTTCCCAAATGTGATATACGTGTCCACGTTTATGTTCATTTGAAGTTTATATAGGATTCACAAATTTCGACGGCATCTCTAGTAGCTGCAAAGAAAACTGCAGTACATAAAATGCTTTAGTGTAGAGAAGTGTTTAAGCCCCAAACAACTCGTTTTAAGGGATAAATTTGTCTTTTATAACATTGTCAAGTCCTACTGAACTTGAGATAATTTTAAGAAGATCTTAAAGTCAATTATAACGCCGCAAAATTAAATTTTCCCAGAGATCTTCAGATTACCCCAAAGGTAAGCTATTCTGTGATGAGATACTAAAGGATTATTTTCGTTTTTTTAAACGTTATTTACGTTATTATGTATATTTGGAATATGTTTTAGTTATGGTAAAATATCAATATTTTGTTCGCTTTAATGGCATATTGATTTACCTACTATAGCCCTAAAAATTAATAAATTAAGAAAATCGCAAATTTAAATTTAATATGCTTGTAGGGTTAGTAATTATATTTAATGAGGATTTTTATATTCTTTAATACAAAAATTGGTTTTTTTTGTCAATTTTCTTGAGTGCAACTAAAATTTCATTTTTTTAGTCATTTTTATCAGCCCCAGTGACAAAGAATAAAACATTCATTCGTCTACGCAGTAAACGTCAATAATGTTCATTACAAACAGTATATTTTTACAGTTTTAATATAACTCCTTTGCCGTTCACATGGTGTAGTAGTTAGCGTCGTGAGCTACCACGCAGTGGGCTTGGGTTCAAGTCCCGAGTAAGGCCTGGTCGTTACCGACTTGTCTCCTATATGGAACAATGGTGGCTCACCTACATAAATGCTGCTCCCATAATAAAGTAGCCAGCAAGACTTCGGGATGAATAACAAAAGGCTAACGTCCCAAGACAAGTGCCCCCGCATTAGAATTAGGAAAAAAATATATATATATATATATATACACAAAATAACTTTAAACTGACCAGTACAGGAGATGGATTCTCACACATACTGAGGACATTGAAGAGCACGCACAACAGAGATGATATGCACATTATTTATTTATTTATTTATTTATTCCGGATAACGAAGATGTTATTCAGAAAACGTTTCAGCAAAACAATGGTGACTTTACAGCAGGGCACACACAAACAATACCAGCCGCCGGACCTGCCGGAGCTTGAGAAGGCAGAAAACGTTATTACATATTATCTAACAGCAGCGGAAGCAGCACGAAGACAGTGGGGACAAGGGATAGGGGAACGAGAGAGAGAGAGCCCGCAAAAATTCTTTTTATACTCAACGGTTCTTGACTTTTACGCTAGGCGACGCTAGGCGTTTAAAATTCTATAATTGGTTAGAATCGGACATATGATTGATCACGTGAAGGTATGACTCAAAGTCAATCAATCACACACACACACACACACATACATACTTATATATCCTTTTGTTGTGTTCTAACATCGGAATAAAAGCAGCCAGAACAGAAATACCGTATTGTTCATAATTTTTACGCCATTTACATGATATATGCAAGAGGAAATTCTAAGGAGATTAAGACTTTACGCTACAAATTTTATTTAATTATCTACACCCTTTACAGAAGGATATCTCCTTCCATCATAGCACATGCATTCATGAAATATTTATTTCGGCGTTTGAGTTAGTCAAGGAAGTATATTCCTGAGTAGGAAGTAAGCCATCTGAGATATACAAACATGTTTATGGTTTCCGAAAATATTCCAAATTTTTAAGGACTGATTTACCACCTGTTGCTACTATTTCGGGTCACGCCTAAAAGTAGATATCCTAGTGATCTGGCTAATGATGTAATTGCCCTGTTAATGGCTAAGCAGCATGCGGTGATTTGAACATTTGAACTGCACTGCATATTTTGCCGAAAGCACATTCATTTGCATAAAAAAAATACTTCTTTGCTTCCGTTGAAGGAACGAAAGTAAACTCGGGAATTATGCCTTATCATGGAAATAAATATTTCAGTATTTTGTCAGCTAAGGAGCACCCCGTGTACGTAACATGACGTAATTTGATGTTAATGTTATAACACGAGAGTGTTATGACATTGATGTACGTAACACTGGTATGATTCACATTGATATTACACATTGATATATCCTGTAGTGTCATACCGCGAAGAAATAACTTTTCAATACCATAACACGACATTGGAAGCTACGTTGTCTTCAAAACACAAATAACAATCTGAGCGACTCTACATATTAATACTGAAGTTGTTTCGTAACTAGTTTTTATCATTTTGAAAAGTTCTTTGTAGTTGTTTTTTTCACTAACAGTTTCAAACTCGTATATGTGATTTAATGAAATTATTCTACAATGGTACATACTAAGTGTAACTATTCCTTTTTTATTTCGTTTCCAGTGCACCACAATTATCAAGTTTGGGAGATCTTGATTAATACTGCTCTAAGAGAAATCTGTGGTCGAAATTTGTATTCTAGAAGACTTCTGCGATCGATTTTCATGCTCTATAATTCTCTGAAATTAACTAATAGTATACATGATTATATTTGCTCTATACTAGAGCTTAACTTAAAATTTCTACTTTAAGTATAAATTTACATTTAAACCTACGAAAAAATACCTATCCCGATTTTTTTTTTATGTTGGGTCAAAATCTGTTGTTATAGAAAAAAAAATCAATTAAAAGATTTATGTGAAAGTTTCTGCACCTGAGAGCTCAGAATTCTCTAAAAAATATTAATATTGGATTGTAAAGTTTCCATATATGGTGCAGTGTTTATCACTGTCCTGCGATATTCAGTTTCTCCTACAGGGAATTTAAGAAAAGTCAGATTCCCTGAAATATACTGTAAAAAAAGTAATTAAAACCCTCATTATTTTTAATATATTGCGGAAAATGTTTGTAACATTGTGGACTTTAACATCTGAATTCAATTCAGTTTTTTGAAGATAATTATTAAGCCCTAGAATACAAATTATATAGTTCGACAGCTATGTATTACATTTTCTCTAACGGTACCTTATCGTTCGCAATGCCTAAATTTTTAGGGAGAAACCCAGTGGAGGACACTTTAAGAAACACTAATACATTTCAGAAGCTAGATCCGCTGAGCAAAAATACAATATATAATTAAAAGCTTACTACTTACTGAGAGACCTTTGAAATAGATTTATCTAAAGCAAGGGTCAGTTGGGGGTTAAAAAGTGCATAAATTTTATATAAATTCCGTAGTTCAAACGTTTTACAGCTAATAACTAATATTTATTTATCGGAAAAAATTTCCCTTTTATTGTTTTGATCCTATGTTTAGAAATAAGATAGTCACTAATTCAAAATGTGTTAATTCTTCTTCAAAACAGATATTGTACGGAGAGACGCTGGTCTGAGTAAAACTTAAAAAAAATATAAATAAACAATTTTATTGTCTTTGGACCAATAAAGTCTTTGGACCAATAAATCCTGAAGACTTCAGGATTTTAGAAAGCCTGAAACGCTTGAATTTCTCCCCATTTCCCCGAAAACATATTTCCAGCGATGTAAACATCCGGCCAGATGAGGACATCCACAGTGATGAGTAAAAGATATACATTTATTGTGCGGTAGCTACCACTTTCTGTGGCACCAGTGATTTTGCGCTTCACTTACCTTTTCATCAACAGGAATGTAAGCGGATATTTCTGGGTTCAACCGAGTTTGCCCGGTGTATAGGTAGGCGTTGTTTTGAATGCTGGTGCCCATAAGTTATTCCGAGCGAAAGAGATTCATAAATTGGTGAGCTTTACGAACATGTGACCACGGTCTCAAAACACGCTACAGTATCATGCTAGAGTCATTGATACCCAATTTTGTGACTCATATAATTTCATTGGGAAGTAGTGTAAAATTATTATTATGATGTCAGTTTTGTATAATATACTAGCGGCCCGTCCCGACTTTGTCCGGGTTGAACAAAATATTATACTAATAAATTTCCAGTTGATAGCCAATAAATTGTAAATCTTTTTTTACCTTAATAATAACCTAAATAATACCTTAAATTAATTTTACGTTAGTTAATAATTAAAATAATTTTTTAAAAGAAAAAGGCGTGCCGGAGAACGGCTAGGTTCGAACCGCTACCGTCAGAACAGAAGCCCACCGCGATAGCACCACGCTAAGGATCGTTGAAATCTTCGGAACAAAAAGCGGTAGAATACAGTAGCGGAAACAATGGAGATTGTTAGGATTAAGCCCCTAACTTTATTTCTACTGATCAGATATACATAATATATAGCCTATGTCCATCTGGAATAATGTACCTTTCAAACAGTGAAAGAATTTTTCAAATAGGTACAGTGGTTCTGAAGATTACCCTCCACGTACAAAATCGCTCTCTCTTTATATATAAGTATAGATGACAAAATTTTAAATATCGTAGTAGGGACCCTTTGCAAATTCGGGGCAAGCAATAGCCGGCGAAGAATGTTACACTATTAATAAAATTATACCCTCTAATACGGCAGCCAGAAAAATGTTCTGTGTTCTTAAGACATTTTCCCGTACTCACCGCAAACTGAGTTTGCTGCTTTATTATGGGACTAAACTGTAGGGTAACTAACATTACTCCTTGTGAAAGAACTGCACAGGAACATCAGTGTCTTAGCAGGGATTTGAACTCGGACGCTTGCGGTGACAGTTTACTACACTAACTTCTATTAACCCTCCAGCGGGCGCGCCCGTGTATAAAGTGCAACAGTTTCGTAATTTTGAAAGGTTTGTTTTTACAAGTAAGGTTTGAATGTTCTAAGCAGTTTCTATTTATAGCTACTCCCTTTCTAATACAGATCTGATTTTCTGACCCCTGTATTCCTTTCCATTCATTGTTAGTCGTAATTTAAGCGTGGTAAACCAGTAAATATACTGGATTGCAATACGACAAAATTATGAGTTGATGTAGTAGATCAAATGTGCAGCTATTACACGGTATTTCCCATATCACGAAAATGGACAATCTCATTGTTTTTTAGGATTTTGGACATAATAGGAATCGATTCGCAAGTTGTCCTTAAATGCATTAAACCAGGCAGTTTTGAAATAAGGCTATTGTATCTGCATTCTTTGGCCTTTAATTATAAATATATCTCAGTATTATCAACATTTTATATCTTGTCATAAAACGCAGAATTATTATTTTCAATTTGAAAAAAAAAGTTTATTATAAAAGGAATAATCAAGGTTGAAAGAGACGTTGCACTTTATGCAACGCGCGCCTGCTGGTGTTCCCAGAAATTGGCGCGCCCGCTGAAGGGTTAAATGTGGGCACTTCCTAACAATATAAAAACGATTCAACCTAAATATTCCTGATCAGTATTAAAATCGTACAGCTGGCATTCAAAACGTTGATCTTGCTATTTTTACTGAGTAAAAGAAAATTAAGTGTAATTTCTAGAGTTACTTAAAGCTCTCACTGATTGGAACCCCCCCCCCCCCCCAAAAAAAAAAAAAAAAAAAACATAACATATCGCTTGTAAAATAAGCTGCAGTCATACAGCTAGACGCTAGAGAAAACTTTGTACATGTAGATGAAGATACAAGAGTTGTGGAGTTCAATTTCGCCTTTGGTTGTTGTATATTCCAGTCCCTAAACACTCTAGAAAAATTGCAACTTTGCCCATGCAACCCCTATCGTGATATTTCACCTGTTGACAGAATTTACTCGTCATTCCAGCCAACACTAGAGAAAGAACGAATCTGCCCTATGCATGTATCATATAACCTTAGAGTTCCCGAAGGAGACACAAGATACGTTGCCATACGACAAAATAACGAATGCCCCTCTCCCGTATATTTTGTAGCAGTCATGGTTCGCGATTTCTTTTGAATACGATGAAATGCATCAAACGAAAGCAGCATCAAGGTTCAAGATTTCACTATCCTGGCCATGGGTGTGTTCTAGTTTTACATTATTTAAGCATTTAAAATTGCTTGCTTAGTCTAAACATTTATTTAGAAAACATTGGATTAAAATATATACTCCACTACCATGGTTGCCAAACTTATTTTGTCGTGTTCTTAAAAGCGGGAAACCCTTACCTATATTTACGAAGAGCCCATTCCTGTAATTTACAAAATTGTATTTAAAAAAATATTTTAGGGGAACTAAAGGGTTCCAGGAAACACAGTTTGGGAAACAGTGTTGTATTAAATAAAGATATTACCCTAAAAACATTTTTTGTTTGTTTGTTTTAGTAGTCTTAGGGCTTTGACCTCGGACCAAGCCTAGGTTTTTTCAATAATTTTTCATCTCCTTAAAATACATATCGGTATTATCTATCTTTATAATGCATATTTTTTCAATACAATTCCCCACAATTGCTGTTGAAACAACCGCGTGTTTCTTTGAACACCCTGTTACGGCTGGAAACCATGATGTTTCAACAACTCATCTTAACGTTTTTAATGGCAGATCCGTCAATGTTCAAGGCTGGGGGAGAACAGGGAGATTACCTTAAACCAGATTACTTGTGTAATCTACGTCTCCAATAATATTGACCCAGGCGACCTTGAACTTTTTCCTACCCCTGTAAGGATCCCGCCAAGCTACCTGGGAGACGGTTAACGGTTAAACACTTCCGCCAGCTCAGGAATATTTAGCATCTTCTTTGCGGGCACAAAACGGAATGGAAGTCAAACTGCGTGTGGTAATTATGGGATTACTGAGGAAACTCGGCTGCTTTCTATGAGGAGCAAACGTTAGAACGCAGTTCCACGGTCTTGCCAGTTGAAAGTTACGAGAAGTTCGGGATTCTAGTTATGTGTAGTCGTAAATCAAAGTTTCAACTTCGGAGCCAATTCGCTCTGTTGGTTCCTTAACGTTTTCCCCCTTTACGTAGATCATTTTTCAGATTTTTTGATTCACTAGGAAATGTAGTTAGTTAAATGTTACTAGACTTCCCGTAACTTGTTTGTTCAACCGGTGTTCATAGCATGCGGAGAATTGAAGCTAATTTCAATGTCACTCAAAAATGGAGGTTTATTTTGAGATAAGTTGAGAAACTTTTTCGATCTATTTGTGTTATTGGTTATTCAAGTACCGAAATTATTTTGAGAAGTAGTTTGTCTGAGCTCAACAAAGTGTGTTTTTTGATGACATGTCAAATTCATTTAGTTTTTTTTAATTGAATATTTCTATATTTCCCTTTTTACTTCGTCGGTTTAGAGTCATATAGATACATATTATCTAGTAAATTTTTTCCTTCTGAAAATAAAATAATTTTGCTGCGAACAATATATTCCTTTTTCAACCGACAGATGGCACCAATGAAATATGTTACGTATCTGTCTATTGTCTACTCTTAATTATGAATACAAAATGCAATTCTGATTAATGAGGGTTGTAGTTCCAGTTAGCTACCGATCATGCTTTGTCCTTTTAGATACAATTTTTTTTTAATGAATCTTCACAGCTTTGAAATTTTTGTTTTAAGGGTGATCAATAGATTTGGTATATTTTCAATCTGCATTCGCCAAAAATTCGTGCAAATCTAAAACTCCTCCACATGGCAGGACATCAGAACGATTGCCTTAACGTGGGAGTCTTAATTACTCATTTTTACAATCGAACAAATGCTTGAACCGAGAGCGCTTTAAATATACGTATAATTTAGTAAACCCTTGCCGATTTTATACAAACTTGTTTCATTTTGTTACTTCCTGGATATTTTTTTTTAATCCGGTGATCAGTTGACGTCGGAAATCTTCAGTCCTAGTGTTAAGATCGGGATAATTTTTCATCTTGGTATTTTACTAATCCTAGATTATGAAATGCAGATTTTTAGGAGGGTTTCATATGTAGGTACACGTTTGAATAAAGCGCATACTGAGGTTTAAAATTTAGAGGGCTTGAAGGGGTATAAAAAAATATGGGACGAGCCCTCTTAGCCACAACTTTTGATTCGTTGTTGGCTAGATGACTGCACTTTGTCAGTCACCAGTTGAAATTTAGGGAAATACCGTCATTGAAGTTCTTTTCCATCCAGCGTATTTGCCAGCTATGCTGTGAGGAGGAACCCTTAAGGCGACAATGGACCTTCAGATTGACAAAAATGTCCCCAAAACGATTTTTTTTCTTTCAGAAAATGATTCTGCAACTCATCAGCTTTATGTTATAAAAAAGTATGTTGATCCGATCATTATTAACCGAGTTACAAGTATTTTTTTCAAACGTAAACAATGGAAATGTTAGTTAAAGTAAAACTTTAAATGCCATTTTCTCAAAACAAGTTTTCATGTCGTTTCGGTAAGTTCAAAATGTTCCATGCGTCATAATTTTTCTTGAATTTTCATAAAATTTCATAAAATGATTATTTATATATGTTAGAATAAAACTTAGTAATCAATTCATTATACTATTTTAAAACAACTTAAAAATTTACAATAAAAAAATTTTTTTTGATAAATTTTTGCAAAAAATGACCTATTTTTATCGATTTCTTTTCTAGTTTTTATAAGTATGACTGTAAATCAAATATTTCTACTAACTTTTATTATAACTATATAAAGCTAGCTTAAAATTAGATATCTGAGACAAAAATTAATGCGCATGGAGCATTTTTCAATAGAGTAATTAACAAACTGATTTTAATTAATATCTTAATTAATTACATTCTGTTTTTTTATTTATTTAGAATTTCCACCTCTAAACAACACTGTATAAGTATACAAAATTTCATAGGAATTGGTTAATAAATAAATAAAAAGTGTTTCATGGTCCATTGTCGCCTTAAGGCTGTTGTTTACTAGCCCTATTGGATTCGCTCACCTCAATGTTAACCTATGAAGAAAATTTTGTCCAAGGATTGATGACTTGGGTTTAAATATTTAAGAAAATTGTACTCTGTAATAGAGAAAGCAATTTTACACCTTGAGGCATTTTTTGTTTAAAAGAAAATGAAAATAATATTTTAAAATTTAAATTATTCGAGGAAACCTTCTGGTATAGTGTGTTTTAAACGTTCCTAAGTTCCATTGGTGGATTCAATTTATAAAATGAATCCTGTCACAAGGTACAGAAAAGTTTAGGCTATCTGAAAATACCATTTTTATTGGATTATCAACATTTAAGTAGCTGTCAATAGTAGACAAACTTTCTTCATACGTTAATATTGAGGTGGTCGAATCCAATAGGGTTAGTACACAACAGCCTAAACAATGGTGAAACCAACGTCCATGACCGTGTACGTTGGAGATGTATATCTTCGCAAAATAACTCTAAGTTTTTAAATATTACATTACTGAAGTGAGTTTTTTTAAGGGTGTTTTGAACAGCTGATATTTAGAGCTATAATGTAAAACTGAATTTTGAAAAATTTTAATTTTGAAATTATAGTAAAAATCATTTGAAAAAAACTCCATATAAAGAGTTATTAATAAATATCACCGGTATTCAAGATTTGCGACATCAACTGATGTACTTTCTGCCTTTATGCAAATAGTAATTAATTTACAGAACAAAAGCTAAAATGTTTGCATATCAATTTCTGAAATATATGAGAATTCATATCCTCTTTTATTTTTCTATAGTTCTCAAAAGCAAACCGACAGTCAGTGTGGGTACACTGTAAAACTGAAATGCTGTTTCAAAGGGAGTAATGTTCTGGGTTTACCTGTTTTGAGCATCCCATATTTGTAGCTTAAACATACTCTCGTACTCTTCTAGTTTTAAGTGGCATAAATATGACTATTTTATATATATTACAAAACTGGAAGTTTAACTAGAAGAGTATGAAAGGATGTTTAAGATACAAATATGGCATACCCAAAACAGGTAAATTCTACACCCAGAAACATTACACCCTGAAACAGCATTGCATTTTTACAGTGTGTGTTTTATAATTTATAACACAAAGAGAAAATTTACAAAAATGAAATTTCTTGTAGCGTCATAAATTAAGCAATATCATTTATGAATAGGGGTACGTAAATTTCGCAAAAAAAATTACAATACATAAAATTTCGCATTTATTCGCAAAATATATAAAAATTCAAGCCCATATTTATCATCTTCGTATTTATTAAAAAAAATCACAATTTCACTTTCTTGGTTAGGTAAGTATCAAAATTTTTAGTTAAAAGCTAACATTGTAATAGTCTCCACTATCTTTTCCTTAAGTCTTTAGCAATAAGTAATAAGCAAATTTCGAGAGTGAGACCTCTCAGTTAAAGACCGTGGATGGTCTTAGTTAAGAAATTATGTTAATAAATTATTACTATTATTACCAAATTTCGCTTAAAAAGCCGAAAATTATTAAAGAAATCATATTCACATTTATTCGCTCATACCGGCAAATTTCGTATTTATTCGCCTCTATTTCGTAAATGCGAAAATTACGTACCCCTATTTATGAATATAAGATAATGCACCGTATATCTGAAAATACGTAGTTTAGAGAAAAATTAAAAATTGTGTAATATAAATTATTTATTAATTAAAACTAACTAATTAAGTCACCCACATACATTTAAAATAGAACAAATCTTTTATTTCCTTTCTTAAAACCGAATTTCAATATAATCACTGAAATATAGTTTAAATTTCTATTGTTAAAATATCTTTGATCGATAAAAACTGGTTAAATCATCATTTAAAGTTTGTTAGTCATTATGTCGTATAATAGCATGTAAAGTTCTTTGTTTGCTCCATGAATGAACAATGCTTAATGATTGAATAATTTAACTCACGTTCTTCTATACTAACCCCAATCAATGACATTAATACTTTTTATTAATCATTCACGTGCTATGAAATGTAATCCGAGAATTATTTTTTAAATACATTTCACTGAAGAGTGGTTAAGATATTTTGGTGCATGGCCCACTTATCAGAATCATTTCTTCAGAACCTTTCGGTATTTGATTTACGATAATTTGTCTGAATAAAATTTGCCAGTCGTAAATTTTTGTATAGCTTTTAGTACTTCGATCAAAATGATTCCTTCAAAATCCTCAGATCGACGATTTTGATTGAGACTGAAATGAGCAGGGCTGCAATGTTAAGTCCCAATAATATACACATCAGGGTATTTATAGCTGTGCAAGCTTGGGGTAGCCAAGTGGTAGCGCGTCGGCTTTCGGGGCTGAAGGTGCTCGAATAGAATCCAAACAAGTTCCATTAAATACCTCCGTTTCTAGGCCCGATATGGTCACTGAAAATCCGTAGACCAGAAAGTCTATCTATGAGGTCAGAGATGGTGGGAGAGTGTACGATACCCCCAGATACCGCCCCTGGGGGATGGTCAGTCAAAATTGCGGTGGCACCTTGCTAAGCCGGACTCCGACCCTTGTGGTGCCATTATAAACCGAAGCTGCACCCCTCAGCCCGCTAGCCTGTGTGGACCTGGTCTGGAATAAATTCCGTCCACATTAGAAACGACTACAACAACTGCAGAACTGTGTAATTTTTCGAATTTATTGCCATCTAAGTTTTTAAATCTCAATTCCATTTCGGACTGCCGTCTGCCTATCTACCACATCTGGTTCATGACTTTGTAATCTCTGCTTTCGTAACTGCAGTTTCAGGAATATGGTGTTATTGTAGATTAATGTTAAACACCACTTGACAGCTTTAGATAAGCATAAAACGGCTTTAGATAAGCAAAATACTAAGTATGACTTCGTAATTTGGTCTTGTTCCATGTTTCCTTGTATGGTAGTGTTTTACGTTGACCACCACAACGTCTTATTTGTAAAAGTGAGTTGTAGTGTTTTGACTTGTCAACTGCAGGCAAACGTTCACGGTAATTAAGAACCTTGTAACTACTGGTCACAGATAGCAATAAAAATATAATTTACGGTAAATTCTCTCATTAACGATCGTCCAAGGAGAGAAAGTTTGCCCGTAGAAAAAAATGGGGGGGGGGGGTGGATGTTATGAAATATATTTGGAGTTGTTTCCTATAGGATATTTAGAGAACATCTGTATAAGAAAAGACCGCTATGGAACGCACACTAGTTATTGTTATAATTATTCCGCCAATGGATTTTATCACCTTGAGATATGGCGATAATTTCCTAGCTGTTTGGTTGTGTGTTTTCTAATGATATCTTGGTAGCTAAAAGAGTCATACATTATGATTTCTTGTGAAAATAGTACATTCGTCCTTATATGAGGGTGTCCACTGGAGCCGTGTGTATCTGAGGGGCTCAAAACCAATTGATGCCTCGACGTTCCAGCCGTCTCTGTTTAAAATGTTACTGTATAATTAATGAGCTTTATAATATATATACTCCAGGGGGGTTCATATTACGAAACGCATTGATAACACAATTTGTTTTAGAAAATCTTAAATGAAACTCCCCGTTATTGCAGAAGTTTTTTCCAAGTATAGAAAATTTCATTCTTTAGGACTGGATACATCTTCTGTTTCTGTAATTTATAAAAACCAACAACAATCAGGTGTTCTTGGTGTACTAGTTGTGACAATAAACTTACCCAAATAACGGCACTCAGCAATGATAAAATTTCTAGAGTGAAATACAATTAAAAAATATATCCAGAGCGAGATACAGCTTACGGCCAGCCATTTAAAACTAAGTCTGTTGTTGTTGTTGTTGTTTCTAATGCCCCCTGGCCCTGTTGTTGTTTTTAATTCCCGCAAGCCCAATACAGGCTAGCGAGCTGAGGTGTGCGGCTCCGGTTTATAACGTCCGATTTCAGCCAGATGCCCACTCAATTTTGACCGAGCATTCCCCTTGGTCGACATCTGGGAGATCATACCCTCTCCCACCTTCTCTGACCTCATAGAGGGACTTGCCTGTATGCGGATTTAACGTTCCCATACCCGGCCTAGACACGGAGGTATTTAATGGTGCTTGTCGGGATTCGATCCGAGCACTCTCAGCACCGAAAGCCGACGCGCTACCACTAAGCTACCTCGGGCAAAACTCTCATGTATGTATGATGCTCTGTTAAGACCGGAGTAGAACTGCGTACAACACTATGTGATAATGCTGGATACTTAAAACTAAAGACCTCTTAAAACTAAAGACCTTTGCTCCAAAGCACTATCAATGCGTGACGATGAAATAAATGACCTCCCTAAACGATGTCCATAAACTATTTCGAACCCACTTTCCCTACTGCTTGTCGGTGAATTATTTACTTCCTACTCGCGACACACGGCGAAAGAGAGCCTATTTAAATACGCACTTGAACCATACACTTCACGAACGTCTATCGCCACCTAACTAATCGGATTTCATTCACAAAGTCACTCGCTCATTTCGAAACGAGTTAGGCGATTTACATAGTGGCGGAAAATGCTGCGTTAGCGAGTATTACACGCCGTATTGACGACGAACTTCTGGTCGCGTGCACGGCTGTGCCTCAGCGACAGGTTCAGGATTCTGCCCGCAGGGGCCCCCCGTTTCGAGAAATAAAATATTCTATCGTGCAGATCGGTTAAGGGGAAATAGTTTAAGATACGATGTCAAAAAATCGACTGAGAGTTGCATGCTTCAATCAAGAGGGAAATTTCGTACTATGGGAAAAAGTGCATCTTTTTAAGGCAGGGTGATGGATGGTGTAATATATCTGGAGGGATTTTTCGGGAAAGACACGTTTCCGACATTTATCGGAAAATTACTACTAGTTGAGCTGTAACTATACAGAAATTCAGCTCTCTTTCAATATTTAATATTAAAACATAAATTTGTCATATCTATGATGGCGTATCCCTATTTCTCCAGATTACTTACATAATGATAGAAAAAATACAATGTACAGTTGTCCTCGGTAGCTAAAATTGGGAATTCTGACTTTTTATCCACACTAAATTCTTAACCTCGATCAACGACCTATCACTGCCTTCTCTATCGCCTGTTAAGGATGTTGTGTACTAACCCTTTCGGATTCGTTCACGTCAGTGTTAACCTATGGAGAAATTTTGTCCAAGGATTGACGACTTGGATTTAAAGATTTTTTTAAATTGTATTCCGTAATGGTGAAAGAAATTTTACACCTTGGGGTATTTTTTGTTTTTTACAAAAAATGCAAATGTTTTAAAATTTAAATTATTCGGGGGAAAGATCTGGTAAAGTGTGTTTTAAACACTGTTCAATTCCTTTAGTGGACGAAATTTATAAAATGAATCCTGTTGCAAGGTACAGAAAAGTTCAGGCTATCTGAAAATTCTATTTTTATTTGATTATCAACATTTACCTAGCTGTAAATAGTAGACACATATTCTCCATAGGTTAACTTTGAGGTGAGCAAAACCAATAGGGTTAGTACAGAGCACCTTTAAGGGAAACATCACTCTTAGATGCGAGTTCTATTCCTTTTAATGTAATTTTTTATAAAACATTAACTAATTAGTTAATACTACGTTATTTCACCTGTCGGTTTTATCAGGCTTTCTTTTCGGGTTTGATATTTTTAATTAACAATATTGATTGTAAGATTGTCTTTCCTAACACATGATTTTGCTCATCGCCTTCCCTAGGAGGTTGTTTCTAACCTTCCGTGAGTGATTGAAATTCATTACTGTTAAAATTTATTCACTCTGAATAGAGGAAACATGCGCAGATATGTTGCGACAGGCCTTTACTAGTAATATACGCCTAATTCTATTTTCAATCATATTAAAGATTTCAGAGAAAGCAGAATTTCAGTGGTCAAAGATCGTGGCCTTTATAGTGTGGAGAGTGCTTTAATGCGGTTTTCTTGATTGTTCGAGAACATATTTAGCTACCGAGAAATTTGCAAATAACATCTTAAAATTAACAAAACAGCTACCATACTAATGACATTACTGCTATATATTAACGTAATCGCTCTATTATTATCTTTTCCTCCTATTTAGAGATAAAATATATATAATATAAATATATAAAAATACGGATAATTGCCGAAAAGATGGCGGCTAGTTTCGGACTAATAGCATAAGACGCGATTTCTTTTACGTACAGCTTACAAAAATTCTTTAGACAAAACAATCTCATAGAGACAATAGTAACTAACGTGTTGTTATCTTACTAGAGTACTCAGAATAAATACAGTTCCTCAGAATAAATACAGCTTTAAAAAGCTCTATATGATGCCAGAATCTTTGGGTTAAATATTATTCACCGAAATCGCCAGGATAATTTGCCACTTGAATACGTTCAAACGGGCCCGACATAGATACATGGCCTGCATTCAGTTACTGTACGTTTGCTTTTCCGCCGGAGTTAACTGATGTTACTGAATTTGAAGAAGTTCTGAAGCAAAAAGAAGAGTTCTTTTGCCTAATACTTCTTCGAATAAAGCATAGTTTAGAACAGGGGAGGGCAATTAATTTTGCCCGGGGGCCACTTTCTGTAAGCGGGGGTTAGCAGAGGGCTGCACCTTTTAAGGGGACTCACGACCCTTAAGTCGAGGAACTAAGGCATATTTTCATACTTTTTTGACTCTTTGTAACTATTTCAATTTACTCCCAATTTTTCTAAATTTTATGTATATGATAAATTTATATATTTATTTTAATAAACAAATTTTCAGCTCTCAAAATAATTTTAAATAATTTTTTTAAATGCTTTAGATATACCTTGTTTCTTAAGTATTTTAATTGTATACTCGCTTGCGCGCAGAACTATGAAATTAATTTTACACTTAAACGTATAATTCCTGTTTTGTATTTAAAATAAATAATTCAAAATACAATTGAACATAAAACATTCGACATTATTTTTTTTTTTCAATTTTTTAAAACTGCTCAAAATATACTTAAAATTTTCTTCAATTTTTGCATTCATTTACCCCTGAAAAAATAACAAAATGTGCAGTGACTGCAATAATTCTAGTTCAGACGAAAATTAAATAACATGATTATGCAGTGATAAAACTTTCATGGAATTATATTTCTTAGTTTTTCAGATATCAGTTGCGGGATGATGCAAAATTACATTTTGAGAAAAATTTGAGAAGAATAAACTTGATCAGTAATTAAATATTTAGAATATCAATATCTCCGGAACTAAACGGAATATTTTCATGCGGTTTGCTTTATTTTGTTCAGAAATGATCAGGCTTTAACAAATATTTTTTTTAAAAAATCGAAGGTTTTAAAGATTTAAGGGTAGTGAGTCCCCATAATATTATTGAATTTCAGAAAAGGTATAAATTGTATAATAAAAATCAATAAATTAAAATTAAATTAAATATTGGCAGTTTTTCTGACTGTCCGGATTTTTCTGGGTGTCTTGGCGGGCCACAAAAAAATCTGTAGCGGGCCGCATGTGGCCCGCGGCCGCTATTTGCCCAACCCTGGTTATATCAAAGTTATATCAAAAATACTTTTATTACTACTGTTCCAGATTTTGTGTCACTTCACATCAGACAATTCCTTTCTAAAATTCCCGACTGTTTTGCCAGCCTCAGTTTGAAAACTTTAGAGTCAACAATCTACAAGGTAACCCGAACGAACTCCCACATACTAAAAAATGAAGGTACAGTCAATAAAGATCTCGTATATATCCCTGATAGTTGCAACGTACGGAACGTGGATGGCATAACTGTGTCAGAGTGTTAGAATCTTCTCGTGATTTAAAAAGTCTTTATCCTCCCGTTTTCTGAAAAAAACAGACAACTCTTCAGTCTCGAGTTGATTAACATCCTCACCTGATTTTTGTCAGATCGCTCCAGTTTCTTTTTTTTTTTCAAGCTCGCCGCCTGACGTCGTAATTAAAATAAAAATCTTGATTTAATGGGAATACTGAAGGTTGAGCAAGTTATCCTTCACTGATTTCGACTAAACTCTGGCACATTTACACCTAGGAAAGTTGACAGTTCGGTATTTATTAAAATGGGAGAAAAGAAGAGCAAGTTCATAATCCTGTCATGAAGATGTGTATCTGTTAGCGATTTATTCTTTTTATTTTTCAATCGGCTAAATGCTTGGCTTCTCTCGGTCGGTCTCAAAATGCAGATATTCCCAACACATACAATAACTAACGATCATCCATGGTCGGATTATCTGCTTTGAGGATTAAAAAAAATGTTTAAAAATCATATTAATATTACCCGAGCGTATGTTATAATAGATTACAAACGGATTAATATAACTTTTCTAGGAAATTTTCCAAAAGAAAAGCTGAAAACTTACGAAAAATGTTATTATTATTTTAATGAAACCTTATGTTACATAGTTCATTTCAAACATCTGCATAGCTAAGATTTTTTAGGTATACAAGACCAGCCCATTTCCAGAGTTTATCAGTTTCCCACGCGTAGCCAAGCATTAATTTATTCAGAAATCAGAAGTTCTGTGTAAACTGTGATGTTGCTTGACTTAACTGAAACATGGTTGTTGGCGTATAATTTCACGACATACTTCACAGGTTGATGACTAAGTCTTCAATAAAATTAAACTAAAGTGGGAAAGGCATGCAAAGATTTTTTGGGGGCTGATGTCCCTGGGGGATGACGACATTACACCCCAGTCCGGTGTACATATGAAATACAAGGAAATAGAAACACAAATCACACAATCACAAAAGAATTTTACTAACAAACGATGACACCCGCGATGGACGATGGGTTGCAGCTCCCGTTTATAGACGGGGATCATTTTGCAGGCGGAAGACTGACCGGTTCCCTAGAATACAACCAAGTCTTATGCGGGAATCGAACCCGCGCCCACTTCGTGGCAGGCTGATGCCTTAACCACTTAGCCACTGGGCGGCAAAGATGTTTAAATGGTGTAAACGTATAACCAGATAGACAAAATTAAAATATTCATGATGACCTTGGATTTATTTTTTTTTTACACTAAAGGTTGAACACTTATTTTGAAATGTTACTAATAAATACAAATAGTCAAAACCGTAAACAAGTAATTGACCTGTATAAAATAAACACACACACACACATACACAAATCTAAAATTTCACTTGCCTCAGTACTGGCACTTACGATACCCTCTTTACAATATAATCCCACGAACTTAACACAGCTGTTAGTACACCTTAAAATAATGATATATAGCTTTACTTGGATGATATGTATGATTTTGTATGCATACACGGCATTCAATCATACGATATCAAAGCTATTTCATATGACATTTAAAAAATAAAGAGTGAAAAGTCTCTTTATGATACGTTCCTAGAGGCAATATTAAAAATCTTCTCATACTTTGTCTCAAAATATCTTCAGACAGTTCCGAGACGCCGTTCATCGTTATCGCTGATAAAGCTTACGCACTACTGCGCAGATATATCAGTAGTTATCATGTTCCGTGAATTAAATTTTATAAAATTCCCATATTTGATATGATGGATGTCTTTTTTCCTTGCTTGATTTATGAATTTATGCCTAATTTTATTTTTATATATAATTTTATTTCTTTTTAAAAGTACCTGTGAATATTTAATTCATAAATACATATTAATTTAAACTGATACGAAAAGCGATGAAACAATGGTGTATAAATATTTATTGATTAATTTTCCTGAGAACATTGTTTAAGCCTTTCTGCATATGTTGAAGCAAAATAGATTCTACAGGATTAAATAATTCTTATTCATTAATTTGCATAGTCATTTGCAATTTTTAACGTAGGATTACGTTCCTCAATAACGGTCCTCCGGAGAGAAAAAAATTGTCCTGCGTCGCGAGTTATAATTTTGGCAGCGCGCCAAACCCAGTAGCAGTAGACAATTAAACAGAAAAGTACCAAACTGTGCCCCCCCCCCCCCCGAAAAAAGGATAAGCAAACGATCAGTAATCCTACGTTAATAACCCGCGGTAGTTTCGTTAGAGGAGACTTCCTGAAATATTTTTTTTCTTTCGGGAGGTTACAGGCGAAGTTACAGGCGAATCGCGAATTCACAGGATATTTATTGAGAGCAAGCACCATATAGGTGAACCAATGCTGCTCTCTATTTGATGACAGCCTAGGAACGACCATGTCTTAACAGGGATTCAGACCTTAGCCTACTTCCTGGAAGCTCATTAATCACTAAACGATATGGACGAAGACTTGATTAATATTGTATACTTAGTTTTGTTTTAAATGGTGATATATAGAACATTAAACAGAGTAAGAATTGGGCTTTTCTAACTTAATTTTGAATATGCCTTATCTGTTATCATTTTTTATCAAAGGCTCTCGGTTAAGTTTGGAAACATTTTTTTTTCCAAAACATCTCTCTAATGGAATGGACAGACAGATTAAGCTGCTTTTGACTTGTTTCACGAATTTTCAAACTAAATAGCTTATTTTTCCCTTTTGAAAAGACAGATTTTGCACAATCCTTTTGGCCGATTTTGCTACTAATAATGATACAGTCTTTCCCCTCGTTCAACACGTATCTACTGGGAATATAAAATCTGTTTATTATTATGGATGTTTTCAGCCATTCCTATTCAAACTTTAAACGGTCACATTCCTTTAGCCCATGAGTATAAAAAGATGGTGTACCAATCTGAAAACCAACTAAGATACCAATTTTTGTTATCAAACCAGAAAAAGATAGCGTGTTGGGTGTAGATTTTTAGCATTAATGCCACTAGGCAGTTTACCGTTGGTAGACCCCTGATTAGAAATGCCTAATATATAAATATAAAACGTTCCGTAACTGACTGACTGACTGACAGATAACGCATAGGCCAAACCGCTGCACCTATAGGGCTGAAATTTTCCATGGCGATTCTTCTTATAGTGTAGGGGTGCACTAAAAAAGATTTTTGAAAAATTCTTATGTTTATTAAAATTAAAATTTTATGCTGTTTTTGTAGCATTTTTTTAAAGTTTTCATCTAAAATAATAATCTGAGGGTTATAAAAATTATATCACGAGAAAGATCACAAAAATTCCTTTCAAATGAAATCATTTTCGAATCTTTACCTCCATTTTATGTTTTTTGATGAATTTTTAAAGATTAATTTTTAGAATTTAATTTATTAAATGCTGATCACGGGGTTTCTTTTCTTTTTGTGATACTTTAAATTAATTTTGCGTCACGTGCATAACAACAAAATAAATTGACAAAAAAATATTGAAATCCAGTAAAACATAAAATTTAATCACTAGACTAATTAAGATGGAAGTATTTTAAGAATTTAATTCAAATTGGTATGTTTTATGGATATTAAACATACAACTTAATTGCATACATTGACCGTTGTAATTAATTTGAATATTTTCTTCGACATTATTTTGTCCATAAAAATATCCGTTAGGATTTTTTTATAAATATATTTTTTTGGCATAAATTACATATATTGACCGTTGTATTTATTATAAATATATTTTTTCTTTTTTTTTTGCATTAATTGCATACATTGACTGTTGTATTTAATTTGAATGTATTCCGTAGCGAAGTACGGGTATTCAGCTAGTCATGTTATATATTTTCACCTAACTTATTCGATAAAAAAACAAACGTGAACTTTTACATGAATAAAATAAACCCCACACATGTTAATTTTACAAACTACATTTCTCATTTTAAACTTCGAAATATCAAATGGCTGTAATTTCATTTTTTTGTATAATTTTTCTGTGCCTAAAAATAATTTTTCAGCGTTATCTAACAGTTGAAATTATATGCGTCATTTTCATTGCATCCATGGAACCATTCAGGGCTGGGCATAGCAAGTCTCAAAACCTTCCGGGATTGAATCCCTGCCGGTGAATATTCTGCCATCACAATTTAGACCGAACACTTTCAGGGGCAACATCTGAGGGTACATACCTTATATCCTTCTCTCAAAAATACAAAACCCCAAGTAGTAACTTTTAAACCTACATATTTAATGTGCCGATACCCGGCGTAGACATGAGATCATTCAGTGTCACTTGTCGGAGCTCGAACCGAGCACCCTCGGTACCGATTCCCAATTCGCTAACCACTAGAATGCTTCGGGCTGCATGCGACATTCCATGTGGATAGTTACAACATCCTGTATAATCATCCCTAATCTTACAGATAAAATACTACCACACACAGAGCAATTTATAAAAGAGCTGTGTTACACTGAATTGATTGTGCTCGGATTACATGTTTAGTGACACATATTGTGACATCCTTCCCTTTCAGCACCAGCATATTCAAAATCATAGTGACATTTTTGTGGGTGGTCATCGCCTGCCGGTATTATCAATACCTCTCAAATAACTGTGATTTCTCCGAAATCAACCCAATCCGATTATATCTTTTATGACAGCCATCCGTCAAGAAACTTTGACAGGAATTAAAAATAAGTAAATAAAGTAACTGGCAACAGCGTACGTTAGGCAGTAAAAAAAAATGCCTGGAGGCGGCGCTTGCTTTTTCAGCATCACGGGCGATAGCAACGCAAGTGATCCGAAAAATCGCAGGAAATTGTGTTCGTTGATCTTCATAATCAAACTCCAAAGAGAAAAAGTACACCAGAAATAGAGCAAATTGATCACGCAGTTTGAAATATCCCAATGTTTTGATTTGAAGAATTTATTTTCAAGCAGTGCCAAACCGACAGGAAATAAATGATTCAATTAGTTTTAATCATTTTTATGTCTTCGGCTAAAATTTCTGTGTTAACGGGGATTTGAATTAAATTGCACTGAACTTTGTTGGAAGATACTTTATATCAGTAGGATGTACATAGAGCATCGTCTTCCGATTTATCAAACCACATTACACTCTCACTATTCATATCTTCGTATTTAATGTGGTGGCTATCACACGTAATCAAATCAGTTTGTTTGTTTGTTGTTGTGTCTGCGGATAGAAGCTCTATCCGCAGAAGCGGGGGTGCCATTGTCCCAAGAGAGGTTAGACTTCTATACGTCACACCGCAGTCCGCTGTACATATGAATACAAGGAAGCAGAAACATAATTACAAGATAAAAAGAACTTCTTATATACCATGTTTTTAAATTTTCTGTTGAATTATATAAACTTGACAATTCTATATATTAATAAATACTTTTTAAAAATTTTTTTGATGAATTATCCCATCAACTTGAAAGAAAATGAAGTTAATTGGAAGTTGACTTGCGTTTAACTTTTCGTTCCCGTCCCGGCCGATAGATGGCTGCAACAGTCTACAAAACAAAATTAACTGAAAATGAATTCAATTTGCTTAAAGATGGCTAAAAGTATTAAAATAATGTATTGTCGTCGTGTTCTGAGCTATTCTAAAAGTTTCAAATGTCTAGCTAGTCTAGAAGTTAGTTAAAAATCGATTGCAAGATTTGTACTGGACAAACACACACAGACAAACAAGAAAGCGGGTTAATAAAAACATGGTAATAAATACCACAGTCAGAAGAATTTTTTATTAACAAACGATGACACCGGTGATGGACAATGGTTTCAGTTCCCCTTTCTTTTGCAGACGGAAAACTGACGAGTTCCCCAGAATACAACCAAGTCTTATGCGGGAATCGACGAATCAAATCAGTTCTAATATAAATTAAACTCGAAGGCTAAATGTTTCAAACTACTTAATACTTCTTAGTCAGGCCTAGGAGCATTAGGTGCGATTGTCGCTATGAACAATTCACATTGACACATTTGTACAATGAGTATTAGTGTTTCCATTTAATTTCCAAAGTATCCTAGGGGTATCAACCCTGGCTTCTTAGTTTAACTGCATAGTTTACACTTCTGTACTTGATGGTTAGTCCTTGAAAATAAATTGGAGGCTCCACATTTAATATATTACGATCTGAGTGGAGACCCTATGTATTGCATTTTCGATTTAAAATGAAATGGTTTTATTTCTTAAAGATTGAAAACTGTTTAATCACTTTTAAAAATATATTAGAATTTTTAAAAAACGAAATAATTATTTAAAATTCTCTTTTTCAAATTTTGGTTTTTGGCTTTTGAAATTATTCTTTCAAATTTTCGTTTTCAAATTATGCTTTTTAAACGAAAAAGAAGTTCATTCAATTAGAAACAGTTGTAAAGATTTTAACTTCTCATTTCCTAAAACTAAAATTATTTCTGGTACTTTAAAATTATTTCTGGATTTCAATTATTAAATGACTCGTTCTCATACTCGTTCTCAACTAATAATTTTTTCTTTTGGCAACATGGCCGAATGTAAATATTAAATCACATGGGGGAAAAAGTGCTTAAAAATCAGAAAGACAACTCTGATGAATTCTAAATTGGTGCCGGAAGAATCCTCATCAGTTGCTCATTAATTAGAAACAAATTTTACGAACTTGCTGGAATTATTAGCGAGTAAAATAATAAGTCGAAAAATCAAGAACTCGGCATTCAGTTACATTAGGATACTATGGTGATCAGCGCGGGAAATTTCAAAAGTGAGTCTTTTAAGTACGCTTCTTTAGAATTATAACATTTTTTAATTAAATATATTTGGTATATTTTGGTAGCTGAACATCTAGCAAATGCCAATAAATCGTAAAATTGACATTAATAGGTGCAGAAAACTGAAATATTTGTCCATCAAAATTGTCGATTTCGTGAAATTCGGAAAACTGCTTTTGGGGAAAAAGCTTCGTTTGCAATGAAAAACATTTTTAACTTTATAAAAATGTGTATATCCTTAAAGACGAAGAGTTGTAGAACACATGGAAATAAAAAATTTGAAGATTGGTCGACGGAAAAGTTGAATTTTGCATGCATAAAAATAGTGGAAATTTGCGAAACGGAAAGGAGCTACCCACCCCGTCATCTGTTTCTGATGTCTTTTACGTTGTTTTCTTTTGAGTTCGGCGCTTTTAATTTAATAATTAAAAAAAGTTTAAGTTTTGAAAGTTGAGGATAGTATCAGTGCACGCGTCTCATCCGTCCGCGTCCATCGGTACCAGTCGAGATATCCTGGTATGCTCGGTTCGCGAAATTAGCCCGTCCCCGTGTCTGCTCACTAACAAACATACGTTTGTTTACCTTCAGCTGTTAATAGTAAGATCCTTTCATGGGTATTATGTTGGCCACTGCGGCTTAAGAGCTACCGTGCATTGCTTTAGCCTAAAATCACAGCAGATTCTCTCAGAAACATGCCAAAGACGGATGAGTGATATCATCGGGGCTCTTCCGTTTCCCACTGTTCTGACAACATGAAACTCTTTACGTTAAGATGCCCTTAATCTCTTGATTTGTTCATCGTAAACATGTAATAATGCCTTTTTCGTCGTCGATTATTTATCATGTGCTTCGACTGACTCGCTCCCGAAAACCACTACGAATAGAAGCCTTGCTTAATAGTTATATATATTTTAATAAAAGAAAATAATGTATATGTATGTAGCAATAAACATCTGTATGGAGTTACAATTTAAGCATAGATTCATCAAACGCTCAGACATGACCGTTGTAGAGGCAAAATTGAGTCGCATTTTTAATTTCACGAGCGTGAGTTCGGGGGTTTAACAGCAAAAACGAATGAGTTTCTTTAATCCATGCCATGCTACACTAAAGGAGTTTTCAAATGTCATATAGGATTTATTAGTGAAATAGAGCGTACAAAGAAACTGCTTGAAACTCGTTTGTCTTTATGATAATTTTTTAGAGAATATTGTCACTGCAGAGGAGAAAATCTATAAGAATGATATTTTGTAATATAGTCGCTACGGACCTGTGTGCATGTGTGTGGGGGGGAGGGGGGCTAAGGTCTCTGGGGCTGACGACTGTCACACCCCAGTCCGGTATACATATGAATACAAGGAAATAGAAATATAAATCATACAATCACAGAAGAATTTTTTATTATTATTAAGAAATGATGAGACCGGCGATGGATTGCAGTTCCCCTTTCTAGTCCTTTTGCAGATGGAAGACTGACGAGTTCCCCAGAATACAACCAAGTCTTATGCGGGAATCGAACCCGCGCCCCCGTCATGGCAGGCTGATGCCCTAACGACACAGCCACTGGGCGGGCCTATGGACCTAATTTAGGTATTGTATTAGGAAGGACTGAAAAAAAATTAGGGGGGGGGGAAGGAAAGCTCGTATGGATTGGTCCTAGGGGTATTTATCGTATGGGAGGACCTCAGTTTCTGCACATGTGCATTCCTTACTGCATGGAAAGCATAGATGTTTTTTCTAAAGGTAAGTCAGTGAGAAAGTTGTTTTGAAGCTTAATTCTTATTGATCAGCTAGAAAATAGAATGCAGTCAACATCGTGATTCTACATGAAAAGAAGTTATCATTTATTTAAAGAAATGATCAAATTCATGGAATATTATTAAATTATAATCTATTCTGTGATTTAAATAAATTAAATATGAAGATAGCGCAGAATTTTTATTTTAAAAACTCAAACACGCATTTACGCACACATGCTTACGTATACCATAATAATAATATTTATTACTTGTGATCTTGATTTATATTAAGATGATATCAATTTTTTCGAAAAATATTTGCTTATAAACTATTGAGAGTTATTTACCTTCGTCAAAGCGTCTACATATGATCTCTCTGGATGCCGACAGTGAGAAATTACATGGCATCTGTTACGAAGCAAACAACGTTCAGAAAATTATGCATTCTCATTTCCATCGAATACTCCTTCGCAGTTTGTCATACCTCGCATTCAAATCCGCCGCATCTTGTCCGTTAAATATCTCGCCTAATGCCTAACCAACCCTAACAAGCCATAATTCACGTCATCCGATGCTCCCACCTTGAAAAAGGGTGTCCCGGCAGAATGACAAGCATGCGCACTCTTTCCTTCTGCATTATAAAAGCGCGACAGAAAAAAAGAGTTATTCGCGTCTTTGACACCGTTTCGAGCGATGACAAGGCAAAGGCCTTGCGTGCGGCGGTGGAATCAGTCGTGCCAGAAACCGACGTGGAGGTGAATCCGAAAGATGGGAGAGTAGGTTGGGATGCATTTTCTTTCAGAGGCGTTCGGCAAGGGAGAACTTTCGGCGGTTACAATCCCCCCCCCCCCCCCTCCTCACGCACGTTCGTATTCCGATCATGAATGAGTTTTGGGTGATATACGAGTTCATAGTTTGGTGGATAGAAGGACACATGTGCAACTTCAGCCTTTCATGTCAAATCTTCACAGTCGGACGATGACCGAATGGCTAGGGCGCTGGCATTCGGTACCAAAGTCTGTGGGTTCGAATCCCACTCTTCTCATGGACGTCTGTAGCCGTTCGGAATCGGCTTTAAGCAGTGGGTTCCGGTCTAATTAGGCCTCGCGTAGAAAAAATTTACCTCATAGTTCCAAACCAAACAAATCTTTACACATGCGCAAAATGATATTATAATGATATTATGCGGTAACCGTTTAATAACAGCTACTATAAGGATAATGATAAAGAGGAGTGGTGGGTAATGTTTAGAACATCTATATATAAAAGGAAGAGAGTAAATGAGATAATCTGTAAACACATATGATGTCCCACAGAATATTTTTAGGGGGGCTTTTAAGGTCCTCTCTGAAAGGTTTTGAATAGATAAATGGGCTAAACGGAGGAGAATTGAGGGAGGTATCACTACCCTAGTCCTTGACCTCAGGGGACCAAGTCAAACCTTAATAAAGATACCTGGCGTAAGACCTAGTAGTCACGTATGAATCTTAACCTCGACCCCGGTATCGGCTCACGAGATTATCTGTGCATAGAGTTTTCTCTTTGTTTATAAAAAGAAGCCCAATGTTAAAATTATGATTTATATTTTGTTGAAAATATGCAAGGAAAGGGATTTATTAATCGTTCTGTTGGAAATAGTCTTTTTAAGCTGTATATTTTAGCCCTCTATAGATTCTTCTATAATATATTCTTCTACATATAGTCTCTCTATATATTTCCTAAAAAGTGAGAAAAAAAATACTGATTTCCAAGTGAAGGTATGCCTGTTCTGGGATTTAAAGTTTTGGTAGAGGGGTTTAGTTTTTGGTTTTGGAAGCTCTAAGATCATTTTTTGGTACACAAGGGCTAGAGAGATCGGGACGTACAGTACAAAGTCGATTCTGAACGACCACGAGCACCTATATTCCAGTCCCGTGACTCGAGTTCTCAAAAATCGTGGCAGAATGGGACAAGTGGTATCGTTCAGGATACATTGCTAAAATGCATTAAAATCAAAGGTTGTATAATTACACTCAGTAATATTACACAAATGATATATATAGCTTATGGTTAAATTTTTATTGCGCTAAAGATATTCAATATTTCGGGGGTAATCGTGAAACTCTCTCCGGGTCCAAAATTCTTAAGTTGGTGAGGCACGGACCATTGGAATATGTAAAAAACTCAGAGCAATTTTCCTTACAAGTATCTAATAGACAATAGAGGATATTTCGTGAAATTATAATTTTTATGTTATTGAATTCGTTACGTCTCGATCACTAGTAAATTTAAGAAAATAAAATGTTATCTTTCAAATCTCTAAAATTTAGATAGGATGCATCTATCTTCATTGCGTACAAATTTCATTTTCTTTTCCAAGCATTTACATAAATCGAGGGCTTCTTCAGAAAAATTAGCAACTAGGAATTATAATAATTAAGTAATAAAATTGAAGTATTCGAAAATAAATTGACATGTATGTATAATAATTACTTGTTTAAAGTAAAAATTACGAAGCGCATGAATTTTTCAGATGATAATAAATATCATGCAGAAAACTTTGCTTTATATGTTATTTAAAATTTCAAGTTTCAAAAATACAGGACTGAAAACTTAAATCTGGAGCAATTCAAACCTAAAGTCCTTAAAGTGCTCCTACAAATATTCTTCAATGACAATATTCCACGTTATTTGTTTGCAAAAGATTTTATAAAAAATTTTAAGATGTGATATAAATAATAATCATTAGCAAGTATATTTATTGTGAAAAATGCAGTATGTGTGTTTATACAGGGTTTGGAAATCTGAGTGAAGCTTTGTATTAAAATTCACGTGGTAAAGTTTTCTGTATTATATAACTATTATTTTAAACGTATATATCTATGCTTTATAAGTACACTCTTCGTATCTGAACGTGCTAGAATTTCCCGTAGTCAAAATAAATACCTCATCAAGGTATCAGTAACACTGGTGACACAGTAAACAGAGTTTTTATCTCCCGCTAATCTGCATCGTGTTTACCTCTCTTAACTTGTCTTGCGATTTTAAAGATTCCGAGCATCTTCCGTAAATCCAGTTTTGCTCCAATTTACTGCTTAATCAATCCCGCTAAACATGAACTTTTCTTGGGAGTCTATTCGGGGCTGCGTATGGCATCCCTGAAGGGCTATTCTTCCTCCGTCCCCCCCGAGGGCACTGGGGCGGAACCTCGGGGAGGGGTGGACCTTTGGTAGCGCCATCTCTCGGCGACCGTATCGTCTGGTCCTGTTACACATTCCCACATTTGATAACTGGTCCTTGACGCGTTTTAATGCTTGCTATCTGTGCGCGGGGTACGGCATCGTTTGTTATTGAATTTGTTTGGAGGATTGATTGTATCGTCCGGGAGTGTCCAACAGCTGGGTTCCGTTTCACTGGTGTCGAAGGATTTTTTTAGCGCTGCCGCCGAACTGTAATTCTTCTTTCCGGATTATTCTCAGTAAAGGTAAATTTATAAATTTTACGTTCGAATCATTTACAATATATTTTTCGGATTAAAATATCTCTTTCATTGTTACTACTTTTATGTTTTAAAATATGATATAGCAGCCAAATGCATATTATTCATATCTGTTAATCATTAACAGGATTAATCGCTATCAGTCAAATATACATTCCGCAGAATTATATATTTATTAATATAAAGTTAGCAATCGAGCAAAAATATATTAATTGTTAAGAGTAAATTGTAGGGCATAATTGTTAAGGGTAAAAAATTATCTCGGTATGCAGAGGGTCTAATTACAACGAATATATCTAGATAAACACAAATTAACCTCACATAAGAGAAAATATTTTTAGTAGAGGTCACTTTTTTTCTCATTATTGTGAACAAATGAGCGTTTTTATTTACTGCAGTAACATGTATCGTAATATTTGCGTTTAAAGATCATACAAAAACAACAATAGAGGATTTGAGTAATTTGTGAACTTGAAAAGTTTGTGAAGAGACTAAAAATTTAGGTATGTTGTACCGAATTTTAATGTACTGATCTTTTTATAACCTTTTTTCACCCAGTATACTACGAAGTAACAAAAATTATAAATGAAAACTGAAATATTTGTTTTGATAAGATTTATTTTTCGACAAACGAGATATTTAAGTAAACATTGTGTTTAATGAAATACCGCTCATGTATTTAAATCTCCCGCACAAATGCAAGTGTACTGAAATATAGAAATATAGTAATCATTGTAAAAATTGATAACAAATATAATAGGTTTCTAAATCACGATTATTTACGGATCAAATATAAACTTAAAACAATTCGTTTAACGGCTCTCCGTTGTTACAATATTAGGGAAATAGTTCTGAAAATAAAATACCTAATTCCTTAGTTGCATGAAATATATCATTTATAAAAAATTCCTTTTCTCTTACACAAGTTTTAAAACATGGTTTTTTAAAGAGTACGTATGAACAAAAGTTGAAAAAGGAAGCAACTTACTTATGATAGTTCATTTACATTCGGTTATGTATTTATCACGGCATTTTTCTAGCGTCTCTAAACGTGAAGCGTATCCAGATGATTTTTTTTTGTTTTTTTTTTCTCCTCCCGTTGTATTTCTATGTTTTGAAGTTTCTAAACTTTAACCTACATTTTAAGAAAACCCAGATGTCTCGTTAATGCGTAATCTTTTGCCGGTAGGATCATCATATAAATATTTTGGGAATAATCTTTGTTATTGCCATGCATATATTCATAAGAAGCCTTTTAATGATACAACTGTATTTTTGATATCTTTACAACCATAACAAAAGAAAACAGATAGACCTGTCCATTCTTTGTGATATGAGAGAAACGTTTATAGAGAGAATTATTGAGAGAAATTATGAACGACCATTAAATTCGCATGCTTATAATAATTTAGCAAAAGTTGTGAATACACATGACCGAGTTAAACTTCAATTAATATATATGATTAGGAGGTCACTCTGAATCATATTTCTATTTATAACCTTTTTGTAAATTTAAAAGCATAATTATAATACTCTGCTGTCATACTATAACTTTTATAATCAATAATAGCAATAGTCTTGACTATTTGGCGTTCAAAATGTTACCACTGTCTATACTCAAAAATTTTGGGAGACAGCAAGGTCTTAATTTCTCTTCTAATCGGAAATATTTTTTAATATATAATGAATCGTAATTTCGCATGGTATTTTTAGTTTAACAATTTATATAAATGAAATTTATACAGGAATTCGTTATACAAGCTATAAATTTGCGTAACTTATAATTGCAAAGAAAAAAATATTTCGCTATAAAAACAATTGGTAGTCAAAAGTTCAGATGCTAATATACATATGAAGCTTTAGCAATATTTTAACTATTCAAACATGGTTTTTGACAAAATTAACGTTATTACTTGAAATATAACGCTACTAACGGTTAAAGCGTTGTTTACTACGTCTATGTTTACTCTTAATGTATTTCATTTATAGCCATTCATTTTGCAATCCACTATTTATAGATAAATATAAATGTAAAGCAATACATAAAAATTATACTGAGCGCTGCCCCTACGATATATCTTGCTATTTTGAACTTATGTCGTTACCGCATCTAATAATTAGTAGTATTGTAAAAAAGGTTTCCGTAGAAAAATAGTTGACCCAATAAAGACCCAAGGGCTACTGCAAGGTACAAAAAGCTAAGGCCATTTCCACTCCTAAATAATTTTATTCATCAAGGAAAATTTAGTCTATGTGAAACAAAGCACAAACATGTTAGTGTTAAAGGGGTTATGTCCCAATCAAGGACTTAACA